>VMOF01000013.1:39429963-39607149 GCA_011764245.1 Trialeurodes vaporariorum | reverse complement strand
ATACGTTTTGTCTCTTTCCTTTCACAGCGGCCGCGCAGCGCCACCCCGGCACGCGGCACTGAGCAGCTCAACTCTCCACTCGTCAAAACATTTACTCCATTGTGGTGGGTATGTTGTGTCCCTGCTTGACAACCCTGTAACTGCATAGCGCCACTACTAGAGTGGGCCGAAATCCGATTTTTTCTGAATCTCGAAACGTAATAGCGCGGAAAAGACGGTACTAGTGATCAGAAACAAGAAAATAACAAGTTTTTTGAATTTGGTCAATGCCTGACCATCGCGCAATGAGCTTGAAATTTCGATATTTAGGCCAAAATTGACGATTTTTGACGAAAATAGCTAGTTTTCAGATCCTTTAAATATGGATTCAAACCGTTCAAATTTGACAACTAATGGCTTAAAATAGCTCCAAATCGACCTTAGATGTGTTTTTAATGCTTGAAAGCCCCCAAATGTGATGGGGGGAGGTCCCGATTGGAGGGGACAAAACGTCTATTTTGATGCGTTTCGAAGATCGGTTAGCTAAAGGTCCGTGACTCAAGGAAATCGACTGAAATGACTGTTTTTTTATGACAAATGATTGATTTTGCAGCTCTCGGCTCGTTTGACCGTAGAAAAATATGCTAGATGGATAAAACGACTCAGAGCTCACCGCGAGAAGGTGCGGCTGAAAATACGATCTTTACCAGCTATATAACCATCCCTTTCTAAGAGATGCATTCAAATGGGCTAGGAGAGAGAAAGGCAATATCCTGGCTACGGCTGTGGTGCCAGAGACAAACCCAGCTTTTATTAAATGATGTTAAATTTCATAAAAACCAATAGGACAGCCAAATAACTAACATTTTTTTTTAAAATAATATAGAGGTTTATTATTAAAAACAGGCATCTCATCTCTAGATTTCAAGGTATCCCGAACTAAACCGTCTCTGTTTTTAAAGCCGGGACTTATTTTTGGGCGGCGTTGGTGTAACTCTAGCTTTACGCCGCGCTCGACTGATAGGGGTGGGCCACGGGAAACTCAAGACATCCTACTCTGATGGGATAGCCTGATAGTTATTAAGTTGGCAGATAAATTCAGTACCATCTTTCCTTGAAATTGGAAGGGAAATATATTTTTACGTTTCCTATTGATCAGCTGCGTGTAGTCAGTAGCGTTAAAATTTGATTTAGGGACGGTGAATTTCCGAACATTGTTATTCTCTAGAATGAGAATGCTCCTGTTGCACATAAAATCTTGTATGCCACAGTGGTTTGCAGAAACAAAACTGCTTGAACATCGACGGACCGAGACATCTGTTCAACGCAATACGAAGTACAATATAGTATTTACGAAGTGATTTACTTGTCGTCGTTATCCCTGTTTTACAAAAGACTTCATTTTTTGCCCACTCGGAAAATTTGCTACTGTCATGCAGTGTCCTTTGATTAGCGAGCAGAAGTAAGGTCCATTGCACTCGAAAGAATTTTACATGCGAGGGAGCATTTTTATTCAGAAAAAAAAACAACATTCGGTTATTTACTGTCCCTAAATTGAATTTTAACGCAACTGACGACACGCAGATTATTGATTGGGAACATGAAAAGATCTTTTCTCCACCAATTTTAAGGTGATTTCGTGTCACATGACCAAGATGGTCGATTAGTCGATCAATTAATGGTCATTTACCAGGTCTTATGGAGTTCTTGTGTAAAAAGAGAATCGTCAGCACCTGTAGGTAGATTTAACAAAGATAACTGCAAAGTTTGAACGCTCAAATCCGCAATTACAGGATTTCTCATTATCGTAGTGCGACGAGAGATCGAGCGCAGCGATTGTGCGAATTTTCATAGTTTCGTCCTTATTTTGAGAATTCGAGCATCCAAAAATTGCAAATATCTTTGTCAGATCTACCGATGGCAGGTGCCGACGATCCGCGCTTTACAAAATAAAACTCCATAAAATCCGGTGATTGATAACTAATCGATTGACAAATCGATCACCTTGGTCACGTGACATGGAATCACCTTAAGAAAGGTTCGTACTGAATTTACTTGAAAACTTAAGGACTCAGAGGCTATTCTGGAGTGAGATGTCTTGAGTTTCCCGTGTCACGTCACCCAATCAGTTGAGCACTGCGTTAAGCTAGCCACCGAAGCTACTCAAAAATTAGTCGCATGGTTGGTTGGGTTGAGTGGCCGGTGCATGGAGCTGGTATTTGCAGCCACATTTTTGCTGTGAGTCGTTTTATCCATCTATCATATTTTTCTTCGGTCAAACGAGCCGAGAGCTGCAAAATCAATCATTCGTCATAAAAAAGAGGCATTTTAGTCGCTTTCCTTGAGGCACGGACCTTTAGCTAACCCAAAGATTACTTATACATACAGATATGGCATTAGCCTGAATTTTGTTAAGTTGACTCCGGCCGTGATACAACCGGGCATACAGAGGGGATCATAAAGATTACAGAGAAAAGATTACATTTTCCATGTTTGTCTGTTACAAAACTGTTCCGTATTCCACGTTCCACCGTTCACGTTCCGTGTTTGTTCGAGTTCCGCAAACAAACACAGGAAAAGTGGGAAACGTAATCTTTTCGAACCAGAATTCTGTAATCTTTATGATCCCCTCTGTATGCCCGGTTGTATCACGGCCGGCGTTTTATCCATTTTTCACTTAACATGGGCGAGATGGCTAATGCCATATCTGTATGTATAAGTAATCTTTGAGCTAACCGATCTTCGAAACGAATCAAATTGACGTTTCGTCCCCTCCAATTGGGACCTCCCCCCATCACATTTGGGGGCTCTCAGGCATTCAAAACACATCTAAGATCGATTTGAGGCTATGTTGAGCCATTATTTGACAAATTTGAACGGTTTGAATCCATATTTAAAGGATCTGAAAACTAGCGATTTTCGTCAAAAATTGTCAATTTTGGCCAAAATATCGAAATTTCAAGCTCATTGCGCGATGGTCAAGCATTGACCAAATTCAAAAACTTGTTATTTTCTTGTTTCTGATCACTAGTACCGTCTTTTCCGCGCTATTACGTTTCGAAATTCAGAAAAAAACGGATTTCGGCCCACTCTAGCCACTACCTCCTATTGTCGCTCATGCAGCTACACGGCGCCTAGCCAGCGCACAATACTCCCTTCCAAAAACGCTCTTCCTACTCATATTCTATACTTCGTCACATTCCATCTCTCTTTCAATATCCATGTCTCTTTCAATATCCATGTCTCCTTAGTTCTAAGTATTTTTAAGGCCTTCCAAACCAAGAGCTCTAACCAGCCCTTGACTCGGAAGGGGCATTCGCGCGTCGACTCCACTGCGAGCACCACTTAACGTAAATCATTCGCCTAAAATAAATCTTTAATATTATCTGTGAAAATCACGTGTCAATATAATTTCATCCTAGCTCAAATCTCTGGTCTCACAACAAAACTGGCGCAGTCGTAAAAGGATATTTCAAGGTACACAAATTCTTCAAGCTCATCTCAGATTGCTCATTTTCTAATTTTCTCCAAACTCCCGTGTTTCCGTGTTTTTTTCCTCGTAACCATGACAACCGAAAATCCATCTCCAACTCAATCCTCAATTATGCTCTCTCCTGAAATGCAACTCGATTTTGTCTGTTCCCTCATTCCCACCTTTTCTGGAGATCGCTCTGAATACAATAATTTTATTTCAATTTGTGACGATGCACATACTTTCGCCGATCAATCTCTACATAGGGCATTGCTTTTCTTCATAATTTCGAAATTAGATGCTAAAGTCAAGGCTAAATTCATCGGAAGAACGTTTACATCATGGAACTCTCTGAAAGAAACTCTCAATGTATTTTATCAGGATGAAAAAATTACGTACGTCTTTTAGAGGAATTGAATAATTTAAAACAGAATTGCAACGAATCAATTGCTGAGTTTTATTCAAAAATTGACTCATTGCAAAATCGTCTGTTATTAACATTAGGTAATAGTGAGAATAACAAAGGTAAAATTGAACTCATAAATGAACTCGCATTAAGTAGATTTATTCATCATTCAAATTTTCAAATATCTAGGTTTTTCAGGTGTCAAAAATTCGATAATCTATCCGACGCTCTCATCAAAGCCATAGAAGAGGAAAAATTTTGTAAGTCTCATAGCACGAAAAATTCTCATATGTTTTGCGATTTTTGTAAAAATGAAGGTCACGAAACACATAACTGCCGAAAACTCAAACAAAACATTAATTTCAACGCAAATCAATCTAAAAATTCTCATGTTCAAAATCAAAATAATTCTTACAATTCATACCAACCTAGCTCTAATTTTTCTCATTTAAATCAGATAAATCCACAGTATCCGTCTAATTACAATTTTTCACAAACAAATAAACTAAATCCTCAAAATCAGCCTAACTCTTTTAATCGACATTTCAACACGTAAATTTTATGCCTCCAAATTTCAACACTCATTCCGATCGATCAATGCAATCAGTGGCTCAAAATACTTTTAACTCTTTTAATATTTCTCATCAAACATTTGACGTCTCTAAATCTTTTCATAAAAATCAAAATTCCTTTAAAACTTGCAATTATTGTAAAAAACAGGGTCATTTAATAATAGAATGTAGAAAACGAATTTTTTAAAATCCAACGAAATGAACCTCATGTTATTAATAAATCGCCTAGCTCTAATGATGTTCTTTTTAGTGCAAACTCATCAAATTCATCGGAAAACAATAATCAGCAAAATCAACCAATAGGAAATCCTAAGGCAAATCAAGGATCACCTTCAAATGCGAAACCAATTTCTGTTCTAGCTAATCATAAAGATCCAATGTCTTACTTTCGTTCTATTTTAAAGCTCTATTCCGATCCTAATTCTGACTCAGATTCAAATGCAACGTCGGTTTCAAAATCAATTTGCTCATTTTCTATCTCAAATCCATTGTCAACATCTTCAAACTCGCCAAATTCAAATTCAAAGTCAAAATCAAGATCTAATTCAAAATCTAAATCAAACGCTAATTCTAAATCAATCTGCAATTCTACCTCAAATCCTTCTTCGAACTCAAATTCTAACTCTGTATCAATCTCAATCTCAAATCCTAACTCTAGTTCAAAATCGAACGATTCACCTGCTACACCAAAATCAGTGTATGATTTGAAATCAAATTCCAGTGGTTCCAATTCAAGTTCAATCTCAAACTCTACTGAAAAATCAAACTCAAAGCCTGAATCTATTTTAAATGTGTCTAGCTCTAATAACAATCATTGGAAATTGAATCCCATCTCTGATTCTAAATCTCGTTCAAAATCAATTTCAATCGACAATTTTAGTTCCTTGTCAAAATCGATTCCAATTTTTGATTCAAATTCTCGTTCACAGTCAATTTACTTTAATTCTTATTTAAAATCAAATCATTGTCAAACTCTAAAGCCTAGTTCTAATTGTAAGTCTAAATCGGAATTAGATTCAGTTCCCGATTCAATCTTAAAATCATCTCCAAATCATATCTCAATTTCTAACTCTAAATCAAACTCAAATTCTACTGCCAGCTCAAATTCAGCTTCAAAATCAGCCATGAACTCATGCAAACCTGAATCAAATACAAAATCAATATCTAACTCTAGCTCTAATTCTTCTAACTTGATCAAAATCTCTGAACCTAAATCAAATTCGAATTCTAACATAAATCCTAACTCTAACTTCGAATCAATTTCTGCAAATTCTGTCTCAATCTCAAACTCAAATCAAAATCAAAAATCCAAATCTGAACTAAATCAATACTTGATGTCAAAATCGTCTCAGAATATCAATTCAGACTCTTCGAATTTTACTTCTAACTCGTCAAACTCAACAAAATCTCATAATGCATCAAATTCAATCACAGGTGATTCTTCTTCTTTTCCAATGTTGTCAAATGTCACAAATGCAAAAGCAAATTCTGATTTTAACTCTAGTTCTATTTTTAATGTTACTGCAAATTCGGTCAATTCGATCAAAAACTCTGATTTTATTCAAAATTTCGATTCTAACTCTGCTCTAAATCTCAAGCCAATCGACATTTCATGTACCTTGAATCCAAAATCAAAAACAAACTCTTCAAATCCGCTCTCAAACACTTTCTCAACTCATAAATCGAGACCAGTTTCAAATTCTTTTCAAAACTCAACATTCAATCTTAGCTCAAATTCTGATTCATTTTTATGCTCTTACTCAACAACTAATCATAACTTAACTCCTAAATCAAATTTTTCTGCTCTTAATTCTCTCTCGAATTCCATATCTGATTCTGAACACCCGTTCTTAAAATTTATTTCAACGATTCAATCAATTCCGCGCACTGTTCATCATACAAATCCTCTCAGAAAAGGTTCAATTACTCCAAAATTAAAGTCAAAATCGTGTTACGTAGATCACATTTACTATTTGAATCACTATCCAACTAATTACGGTCCTAATTTATTGCACACTATCTTTCCTAAATTAAAACCAAAATCGGCTCAATCTTTTCCTCGGAAAACTCAATCAAATCAAAAATCGTTCACTCAGAGCTTTAATCACGATCACAAACACTCATGTGTCTTTAAATCTCGTCCACATTTTAACCCTTTAATGTCCAACGATTTCAAACCAAAAACAGTTCCCGAGTCAAAACAGTTCATTGATCCGAATCAATTTCAAACTCGTTCCAATTTTAGAACTAAATCGAACCCTTATTCTGGTTCAAACGAACGACTCTTTTCTCCAAACTCGTTCTTTCCAGCGATTCACGAATCAAACAAGAAGAAAAAGTCTACTCAATTTGAAAGGTATTCACGATCAAATCCAATTCTTGTTATGTCAAAAGGCATTGTTAATTCAGTTCCAAAATCCATAATAGATCTGAAAATAAATCCGGAACCTGAAACTTATTCAAGTAGGCTCCGACAGGATCATGTTATGAGTAATTCTATGCAATTGATACCATAAATTTTATCACTTTTATCAAATGTTATGCTGCACAAATTCATTTAGATCATATTATTCATAGACCATATTATTTTAATTTTTATTCAGAATAAGGCAAAAAGTTCATCATCGCATCTCGAAATCAATTTATTTTATTCGGATCTTCATCAAACTACCTCAAAGTCTCGTCAATCCTATACTTTTCCTTTCCAAGTCATTGTCTCTCCAAATCCCTCTGAAATCTAGAATCTTTCCATTTATTGTGCTGAATCCATACTCGAATTCTACCCTATTCCTCTTTCCTCGCCTTATTCCTCTGCTAAACGGAAAATGAGTCGAGCAACAAACATTTTAATCAACCGCAAATCGACTAAGTTGCCTCCAAAATGAGCGCACCCGTTCAACCGAAAGCTCATCTGATAACCGCATTGAAGCAAGACTTCAAAGAAATCAAATGCACTCCAGTTGACCAAGTTATCGTCCAATATCTAATTTTTGACTCGCTGCTCATCATCACCTACTCATAGTAGTCGAAACTGTCACTTTTTGGATGTTGCCACAGTTACTCTCAAGTCTTTAAATGAAACATTAAAACTTCAAACCTTATGCTGTGTTGCCGAATATCCACTAATTTTCTCAACGATTCCATGTTTCAATCATCGCATGTTATTCATAAAAACAACCAACTTTTGCATACGTTTGTTACTCACTGGTTAAATCTCTTGAATACTCTGCCAAACTCATTCAAATTCTTCCATGGTTGCCAAACTTCATCAAACTAATCCTAATGTTCAAATCTTGCTCTCAAATCAACCATCCACTCACCGATTAGTCAACGCTTATCTCCGAAACTCTTCGCATAGCTCACCCAATCTCTCAAATCAATCAGCTTCTCACCGATTGATCAACGATTGATCATCAACCATTTTCGTTCAACGCGTTCAACCCTATCAATTTCCTGCAAGGTTGCCACTTCTTACTAACTATCCTTCATCACGCACGGATTTTCATATCGACGAAATTCATCTCTCAAAATATTTCAAAAATCTCAAAAACAGCTTTTACGTCAACAAACAAATTCTATGAGTCTGGAAAATCTCGACGAACTGTCGTCTTACACCTAAATCCTCGTAATCTTCGAATAATTTCGACGTCAATAATCAACTTTAATCAAGCCTGAATTCCTATCAATGAGTTTACAATTAATGTCTGTGAACTTTCAAATATCAAAATCTTGTTTATCTCAGTGTTTCTCAAATTATTCAGTTCAAAGTGTTCAATCTCCAAAATTCAATTCTCGCCTTTGGGCTCACATTCTCATTTTTAAATATCATTTCTTCATCTTTTTGTCGCATTTTGTAAATAGTGCAACGTGTTAAATGTTATTTAAAATGATCAAACTCATCAAATTGCATCTTTGATATTATTATCATTATTTATTGTTTTCCTATATTAAAGCTCGCGTTCATCGGTCTACTGATTCGCAAAATCAAAACTGTTAATTGTCAAGTTGTATATTATATATTTTTCATTTTATAATTTTAAGTTACCATGCCATGATAAAAAAACTTTCATTCTTACGACCTATCTTAAATATTTTACTATCATAATTGTAAAATCGTCTCAATTTTTCGCTTCAAATTCTCATGTTTTATCCAAATAGCTATACCAATCGAGTTCTAAAATTCTCATTTAAAAGTTAAAAAAATTATTCGCCATGTATTTAACATTCAATTCATTCGATCATTCAACTATTTTCAGTTCAATCATTCTTTTCAATTTCTCTAAAATTTCCGAATACTTTCAACTTTTAAATGTCTTCAATATTTTCAAAATTGATCAACTCTCAATTCTTTCAAATGTTTTTATTTTTTTTTTCAAACCTTTTCAAATGTTTTAATTTTATTTTCGAAACTTTTCAAACTTTTCATATGTTTGCAACTTTTTCAAAACTTTTCAAGTGTTTTAATTTTATTTTCAAAACTTTTCAAATGTTTTAATTTTATTTTCGAAACTTTTCAAACTTTTCATATGTTTTAAACTTTTTCAAAACTTTTCAAGTGTTTTAATTTTATTTTCAAAACTTTTCAAATGTTTTAATTTTATTTTCAAAACTTTTCAAATGTTTTAATTTTAATTTCAAAACGTTCAAATGTGTTCAACTTTTTAAAATTTTTCAAAAGTCTTCAAATTTCAAAGTTTCAATTTAAATCATAAGTTTTTGATCTGATTCAAACTGTTCAATAGTTCGATATTTTTTCAGTAATCTAACGTCTATAGTTTAAAATTTTTTCAATTTTTTTCAAAGTTCCAAAATTTATAAATTTGAACTTTCATAAGGAGAGGGGGGTGTTGTGTCCCTGCTTGGCAACCCTGTAACTGCATAGCGCCACTACCTCCTATTGTCGCTCATGCAGCTACACGGCGCCTAGCCAGCGCACAATACTCCCTTCCAAAAACGCTCTTCCTACTCATATTCTATACTTCGTCACATTCCATCTCTCTTTCAATATCCATGTCTCTTTCAATATCCATGTCTCCTTAGTTCTAAGTATTTTTAAGGCCTTCCAAACCAAGAGCTCTAACCAGCCCTTGACTGGGAAAGGGGGCATTCGCGCGTCGACTCCACTGCGAGCACCACTTAACGTAAATCATTCGCCTAAAATAAATCTTTAATATTATCTGTGAAAATCACGTGTCAATATAATTTCATCCTAGCTCAAATCTCTGGTCTCACAACAAAACTGGCGCAGTCGTAAAAGGATATTTCAAGGTACACAAATTCTTCAAGCTCATCTCAGATTGCTCATTTTCTAATTTTCTCCAAACTCCCGTGTTTCCGTGTTTTTTTCCTCGTAACCATGACAACCGAAAATCCATCTCCAACTCAATCCTCAATTATGCTCTCTCCTGAAATGCAACTCGATTTTGTCTGTTCCCTCATTCCCACCTTTTCTGGAGATCGCTCTGAATACAATAATTTTATTTCAATTTGTGACGATGCACATACTTTCGCCGATCAATCTCTACATAGGGCATTGCTTTTCTTCATAATTTCGAAATTAGATGCTAAAGTCAAGGCTAAATTCATCGGAAGAACGTTTACATCATGGAACTCTCTGAAAGAAACTCTCAATGTATTTTATCAGGATGAAAAAAATTACGTACGTCTTTTAGAGGAATTGAATAATTTAAAACAGAATTGCAACGAATCAATTGCTGAGTTTTATTCAAAAATTGACTCATTGCAAAATCGTCTGTTATTAACATTAGGTAATAGTGAGAATAACAAAGGTAAAATTGAACTCATAAATGAACTCGCATTAAGTAGATTTATTCATCATTCAAATTTTCAAATATCTAGGTTTTTAAGGTGTCAAAAATTCGATAATCTATCCGACGCTCTCATCAAAGCCATAGAAGAGGAAAAATTTTGTAAGTCTCATAGCACAAAAAATTCTCATATGTTTTGCGATTTTTGTAAAAATGAAGGTCACGAAACACATAACTGCCGAAAACTCAAACAAAACATTAATTTCAACGCAAATCAATCTAAAAATTCTCATGTTCAAAATCAAAATAATTCTTACAATTCATACCAACCTAGCTCTAATTTTTCTCATTTAAATCAGATAAATCCACAGTATCCGTCTAATTACAATTTTTCACAAACAAATAAACTAAATCCTCAAAATCAGCCTAACTCTTTTAATCGACATTTCAACACGTAAATTTTATGCCTCCAAATTTCAACACTCATTCCGATCGATCAATGCAATCAGTGGCTCAAAATACTTTTAACTCTTTTAATATTTCTCATCAAACATTTGACGTCTCTAAATCTTTTCATAAAAATCAAAATTCCTTTAAAACTTGCAATTATTGTAAAAAACAGGGTCATTTAATAATAGAATGTAGAAAACGAATTTTTAACATCCAACGAAATGAACCTCATGTTATTAATAAATCGCCTAGCTCTAATGATGTTCTTTTTAGTGCAAACTCATCAAATTCATCGGAAAACAATAATCAGCAAAATCAACCAATAGGAAATCCTAAGGCAAATCAAGGATCACCTTCAAATGCGAAACCAATTTCTGTTCTAGCTAATCATAAAGATCCAATGTCTTACTTTCGTTCTATTTTAAAGCTCTATTCCGATCCTAATTCTGACTCAGATTCAAATGCAACGTCGGTTTCAAAATCAATTTGCTCATTTTCTATCTCAAATCCATTGTCAACATCTTCAAACTCGCCAAATTCAAATTCAAAGTCAAAATCAAGATCTAATTCAAAATCTAAATCAAACGCTAATTCTAAATCAATCTGCAATTCTACCTCAAATCCTTCTTCGAACTCAAATTCTAACTCTGTATCAATCTCAATCTCAAATCCTAACTCTAGTTCAAAATCGAACGATTCACCTGCTACACCAAAATCAGTGTATGATTTGAAATCAAATTCCAGTGGTTCCAATTCAAGTTCAATCTCAAACTCTACTGAAAAATCAAACTCAAAGCCTGAATCTATTTTAAATGTGTCTAGCTCTAATAACAATCATTGGAAATTGAATCCCATCTCTGATTCTAAATCTCGTTCAAAATCAATTTCAATCGACAATTTTAGTTCCTTGTCAAAATCGATTCCAATTTTTGATTCAAATTCTCGTTCACAGTCAATTTACTTTAATTCTTATTTAAAATCAAATCATTGTCAAACTCTAAAGCCTAGTTCTAATTGTAAGTCTAAATCGGAATTAGATTCAGTTCCCGATTCAATCTTAAAATCATCTCCAAATCATATCTCAATTTCTAACTCTAAATCAAACTCAAATTCTACTGCCAGCTCAAATTCAGCTTCAAAATCAGCCATGAACTCATGCAAACCTGAATCAAATACAAAATCAATATCTAACTCTAGCTCTAATTCTTCTAACTTGATCAAAATCTCTGAACCTAAATCAAATTCGAATTCTAACATAAATCCTAACTCTAACTTCGAATCAATTTCTGCAAATTCTGTCTCAATCTCAAACTCAAATCAAAATCAAAAATCCAAATCTGAACTAAATCAATACTTGATGTCAAAATCGTCTCAGAATATCAATTCAGACTCTTCGAATTTTACTTCTAACTCGTCAAACTCAACAAAATCTCATAATGCATCAAATTCAATCACAGGTGATTCTTCTTCTTTTCCAATGTTGTCAAATGTCACAAATGCAAAAGCAAATTCTGATTTTAACTCTAGTTCTATTTTTAATGTTACTGCAAATTCGGTCAATTCGATCAAAAACTCTGATTTTATTCAAAATTTCGATTCTAACTCTGCTCTAAATCTCAAGCCAATCGACATTTCATGTACCTTGAATCCAAAATCAAAAACAAACTCTTCAAATCCGCTCTCAAACACTTTCTCAACTCATAAATCGAGACCAGTTTCAAATTCTTTTCAAAACTCAACATTCAATCTTAGCTCAAATTCTGATTCATTTTTATGCTCTTACTCAACAACTAATCATAACTTAACTCCTAAATCAAATTTTTCTGCTCTTAATTCTCTCTCGAATTCCATATCTGATTCTGAACACCCGTTCTTAAAATTTATTTCAACGATTCAATCAATTCCGCGCACTGTTCATCATACAAATCCTCTCAGAAAAGGTTCAATTACTCCAAAATTAAAGTCAAAATCGTGTTACGTAGATCACATTTACTATTTGAATCACTATCCAACTAATTACGGTCCTAATTTATTGCACACTATCTTTCCTAAATTAAAACCAAAATCGGCTCAATCTTTTCCTCGGAAAACTCAATCAAATCAAAAATCGTTCACTCAGAGCTTTAATCACGATCACAAACACTCATGTGTCTTTAAATCTCGTCCACATTTTAACCCTTTAATGTCCAACGATTTCAAACCAAAAACAGTTCCCGAGTCAAAACAGTTCATTGATCCGAATCAATTTCAAACTCGTTCCAATTTTAGAACTAAATCGAACCCTTATTCTGGTTCAAACGAACGACTCTTTTCTCCAAACTCGTTCTTTCCAGCGATTCACGAATCAAACAAGAAGAAAAAGTCTACTCAATTTGAAAGGTATTCACGATCAAATCCAATTCTTGTTATGTCAAAAGGCATTGTTAATTCAGTTCCAAAATCCATAATAGATCTGAAAATAAATCCGGAACCTGAAACTTATTCAAGTAGGCTCCGACAGGATCATGTTATGAGTAATTCTATGCAATTGATACCATAAATTTTATCACTTTTATCAAATGTTATGCTGCACAAATTCATTTAGATCATATTATTCATAGACCATATTATTTTAATTTTTATTCAGAATAAGGCAAAAAGTTCATCATCGCATCTCGAAATCAATTTATTTTATTCGGATCTTCATCAAACTACCTCAAAGTCTCGTCAATCCTATACTTTTCCTTTCCAAGTCATTGTCTCTCCAAATCCCTCTGAAATCTAGAATCTTTCCATTTATTGTGCTGAATCCATACTCGAATTCTACCCTATTCCTCTTTCCTCGCCTTATTCCTCTGCTAAACGGAAAATGAGTCGAGCAACAAACATTTTAATCAACCGCAAATCGACTAAGTTGCCTCCAAAATGAGCGCACCCGTTCAACCGAAAGCTCATCTGATAACCGCATTGAAGCAAGACTTCAAAGAAATCAAATGCACTCCAGTTGACCAAGTTATCGTCCAATATCTAATTTTTGACTCGCTGCTCATCATCACCTACTCATAGTAGTCGAAACTGTCACTTTTTGGATGTTGCCACAGTTACTCTCAAGTCTTTAAATGAAACATTAAAACTTCAAACCTTATGCTGTGTTGCCGAATATCCACTAATTTTCTCAACGATTCCATGTTTCAATCATCGCATGTTATTCATCAAAACAACCAACTTTTGCATACGTTTGTTACTCACTGGTTAAATCTCTTGAATACTCTGCCAAACTCATTCAAATTCTTCCATGGTTGCCAAACTTCATCAAACTAATCCTAATGTTCAAATCTTGCTCTCAAATCAACCATCCACTCACCGATTAGTCAACGCTTATCTCCGAAACTCTTCGCATAGCTCACCCAATCTCTCAAATCAATCAGCTTCTCACCGATTGATCAACGATTGATCATCAACCATTTTCGTTCAACGCGTTCAACCCTATCAATTTCCTGCAAGGTTGCCACTTCTTACTAACTATCCTTCATCACGCACGGATTTTCATATCGACGAAATTCATCTCTCAAAATATTTCAAAAATCTCAAAAACAGCTTTTACGTCAACAAACAAATTCTATGAGTCTGGAAAATCTCGACGAACTGTCGTCTTACACCTAAATCCTCGTAATCTTCGAATAATTTCGACGTCAATAATCAACTTTAATCAAGCCTGAATTCCTATCAATGAGTTTACAATTAATGTCTGTGAACTTTCAAATATCAAAATCTTGTTTATCTCAGTGTTTCTCAAATTATTCAGTTCAAAGTGTTCAATCTCCAAAATTCAATTCTCGCCTTTGGGCTCACATTCTCATTTTTAAATATCATTTCTTCATCTTTTTGTCGCATTTTGTAAATAGTGCAACGTGTTAAATGTTATTTAAAATGATCAAACTCATCAAATTGCATCTTTGATATTATTATCATTATTTATTGTTTTCCTATATTAAAGCTCGCGTTCATCGGTCTACTGATTCGCAAAATCAAAACTGTTAATTGTCAAGTTGTATATTATATATTTTTCATTTTATAATTTTAAGTTACCATGCCATGATAAAAAAAACTTTCATTCTTACGACCTATCTTAAATATTTTACTATCATAATTGTAAAATCGTCTCAATTTTTCGCTTCAAATTCTCATGTTTTATCCAAATAGCTATACCAATCGAGTTCTAAAATTCTCATTTAAAAGTTAAAAAATTATTCGCCATGTATTTAACATTCAATTCATTCGATCATTCAACTATTTTCAGTTCAATCATTCTTTTCAATTTCTCTAAAATTTCCGAATACTTTCAACTTTTAAATGTCTTCAATATTTTCAAAATTGATCAACTCTCAATTCTTTCAAATGTTTTTATTTTTTTTTTCAAACCTTTTCAAATGTTTTAATTTTATTTTCGAAACTTTTCAAACTTTTCATATGTTTGCAACTTTTTCAAAACTTTTCAAGTGTTTTAATTTTATTTTCAAAACTTTTCAAATGTTTTAATTTTATTTTCGAAACTTTTCAAACTTTTCATATGTTTTAAACTTTTTCAAAACTTTTCAAGTGTTTTAATTTTATTTTCAAAACTTTTCAAATGTTTTAATTTTATTTTCAAAACTTTTCAAATGTTTTAATTTTAATTTCAAAACGTTCAAATGTGTTCAACTTCTTAAATTTTTCAAAAGTCTTCAAATTTCAAAGTTTCAATTTAAATCATAAGTTTTTGATCTGATTCAAACTGTTCAATAGTTCGATATTTTTTCAGTAATCTAACGTCTATAGTTTCAAATTTTTCAATTTTTTTCAAAGTTCCAAAATTTATAAATTTGAACTTTCATAAGGAGAGGGGGGTGTTGTGTCCCTGCTTGGCAACCCTGTAACTGCATAGCGCCACTACCTCCTATTGTCGCTCATGCAGCTACACGGCGCCTAGCCAGCGCACAATACTCCCTTCCAAAAACGCTCTTCCTACTCATATTCTATACTTCGTCACATTCCATCTCTCTTTCAATATCCATGTCTCTTTCAATATCCATGTCTCCTTAGTTCTAAGTATTTTTAAGGCCTTCCAAACCAAGAGCTCTAACCAGCCCTTGACTCGGAAGGGGCATTCGCGCGTCGACTCCACTGCGAGCACCACTTAACGTAAATCATTCGTCTAAAATAAATCTTTAATATTATCTGTGAAAATCACGTGTCAATATAATTTCATCCTAGCTCAAATCTCTGGTCTCACAACAGGTATTCTTTAAACAGAGGTTGCAATCGATTCTAAAACACTACAACCCTTTCGATCAGATAATGGCATCTAAAAATACCGTCACAACCCGAAATTTGGTTTTTGGGCGGTTTTCAGGGGGCACCCCCCTTATCTCGAAATTTTCAAAAGGCAACCCCCATAATATGATACCTTATTTAAAGGGCGTTAAATTCTAAGCACTTTGGCTTAGACCGGAAGTCGATATCTTTTTTGTGTTCGAGATATCAAAGGTCGAAGTTCGATATTGGACCAATTTTCGAAAATTCGAAAAGAGGAAGGGCACCTCTTCGAGCAAATAAATATCGTACGGCTTTATCGAATTGGTGCGTTCACGTTTGACAACAGCGAGCCTCAAAAATCGCGGCCTTTTCCCGTTTTTGAAAATGCCCGCTAGTACACGATGAAAAGAGATTTGATTGAATCTCTCCCTGAGTTTTTTTCCATGCTGAGACCAAACCACGGATTAATGAAGCTGATATAGGGAGCTAATTGTGAAAAATCGAACAGTAATGGGATCGAATAGCCAGTGGCGAGGCGTGATATTTGGCAACAATATATTTTCTCCCTTTAAATTCACCAAAAATCGAACGCTTCAGTCATCGCCGATGACCAGGCATTTCGACCTTTCTGATGTGTTTTAAAGGGAAAAATGAACGTTGCCAAATCGCAAGCCTCGCCACTGCGAATAGCTTTTTATTAAATTAGATGCTTATGGGAGACGTCTTTTTGTAGGTATCGATTCAATTCAGTTACATTTACCTGCGATTGTTTTCCGTGATAGCTGGGAAGGACAACAATTTCAGGACAAAAGTGTACAATAATTTTTATGTGTTGCTACGATGATGTCACCTGGCCTTCTACTGTTAGAAAAAGGTTCGTTTAAGAAAAGAAGGGGAATCGTCATTACCTGCTGCATAATATACATATGTACCATACAACGTAAGTACAATATAATAATATATGTATCCGCTTACGTTGTACTTTGTAGGTAGGTATATTGTTCGTTAGGTGATCACGAAATTTCCTCTTTTAATTTACCTTTTTCAAGCGTAGAGGTAAGGTGAAATTATTGTAGTAGTACCAGGTAAAAATTGTTGCCGACTATAAAAGTTTCCTCTTACTCGGATACGATTCTCGTAATTTGCGGTGAAATGGTTGTTAGACAACAGTCAAATTTTCGCACTCTGGAGTAAATGTATTGTTGTAGCGTGATAAAATTATCGCTCTTTACAGTAAATTTATCATGCTATCATGCTTCGCTGAAAAAAAAGTCGATTAAATCATGAAAAGTAATGCTGGAAAATCTTAAGTGCGTCCAAAATGTTCTACAACTCGGCCAATCTATAAGGTCAGTGTGATCGCAGTATGACAGCACTGCTTAGCCCAGATAGCATTAAATATCCTGACAAAATCCAACATCGTAGGGTCTTGTCAGAATTTTCTGGAAAAAAAAGAGAAGAACTGACAAAATCCAAATGTTTCGGATTATGTCAGGATATCTTCAGAATATCCTGAGATGATACGAAAACCTAACTGTTTTGAATTTTGTCACGATATCCTCAGAATATCTCGAGATGATCCGGAAAATCTGAAAGCTCTGATATTCTCAGGTTATCACCCGGACATTCGATTTTACAAGTGCCACGTTGAAGTTGCAAAGTTTGTGCTAGAATTCTACCTCCACCTGCCTCCACAAGATAGCGCTTGCTCTTGTAAAATGAAAATCCTTTTCTTTTTGGCTTTTCTTGCTTGTTACACAACTTTTTTTTCTTGAACAACTTTTAATGTGATGATGGGTTATATATATATATATGTATATATATACAGATTTTTTTTTTTTTTTTTTATAAAACCGTCTAATTGATTTTTAAGTACCTCCTTGTGTGCACTGGTAATTTTGAAGTGAATTTGTGACTCTCGAGCTTCGAAATTCATATGATTTATTAAGTCTGATTGTACCTGATTCATACTACAACACAGTTGGATTGGAATACGTGCCCTATCAACACTGTACCCAACACTAAAGGCACCCCTCCCTCCCTCAGAGGACCAGAATATCTTGACTCGTATGATTTCAGTAAGTGCAATGAGCATAAGAAGCTGTAGCATATACAAAAAAAGCTCTCTGCTGCACAGTGTTCTGGGTAAAATCTGACCACATTCGCCCGATTTTCGATCATTATAAATCATTAGAGGGAAAATTATTCCGATTTCTTTCATTGTTTTGTTTTGTTTCTTTTCTCTTTCGATCGAAAGTTCAGCAAATTTTCTGTAATGCCGTAATGATCAACGATAGTGAATTTCCTTTTTAATAATTTTAATAAGCATGTCTTACAATGTAACTTTGTTAAAGCTTAATTTTTTCCACTTATCTCATGTTTCTCTCTTGTTCTCATTATTTTGTTTTTTATGGTTATTTGCTTATTTTCTTTTTTTAATTTATTTAATTAATCATTCATCTGGTTGTTTGTTTATCTATCCATTCATCTAATTATTTATTTATTATAATTTATTTATTCATTTTTTTTAATTTATCTATCTATTTATTTATTTATTTACTATTCAGTCATTTATATTTACAGGCATTTTTATTTCATTGTTGCTTTTTTGTGGACCTATATGCACCAGCAAAGCACTTTTCAGCTGGTTTCAGATTTAAATTATGATTTGAACATGAATTAACCTACGATCGTGTATGTTTGTATTCACCAAGGTCTAAAAACACCAAAAAAGGTTGAATAAGTCCATAACGTAGCGTATACGACGATAAATTAGGTCCAAGTCTAAACCGCTGGATGATACTGTGAGAAAGTCTCAGCTGCGTTTGAATGCAGTTTCAAACTGCGCGGGCTTCCTTTCTCTAAGGCGGCGCTCGATTCACATCGCCGGAGTCGCCCCGTACGGAGTTGAGATTTGAGAATTCTCCCCGCTGTGAATTTAGCCTCCCATTCCTTGCGAGAAGGCGCGCGTGGGATTTGAAAAACAGAGGGTGACATACGACTGTACGCATTGGGACTGAACGCATGAACGTCATTGCAGTCGTATGGTACGAAGAATATTTGACCAAAAGCAAGTGCTTCATGCTATTGAACTTACAATTAGTGCCATGATTGCCAATCTGAAAAAAACAAAAAAAAAAAAACAAAAAGAAAAAACAAATGCAAGGACCATGAGAAGGGACCTGCGCCGTCCTCAAACATCCACTCACCTACTGTCAAAGTTGCAGGTTGCCTTTGGAATTTCCTCTCTAAAACGTGACAATTGCTCAAATAGCTAATCACGTAAATTTCTGAACGAAATTTCGATTTTTTATTAATACAGCCCTACAAAAAATGGACAACATTGACAAAAATAATTTGTTCCGATTTCCTATGAAATCACCGATTTTTTAAGCAAGCATCCAAAACGACATATAATGTGTCCGCGACATTCCCCATCCATCATTCTTAATTTTACTAATTTTTAGTGTTTTAGAATCATTTTCCGCCTTTAATTTCACTTTATCGTCGTTATTATATGTACCTATTTTGAGTCGCTGATTTCAAAAAAGCTAATAGTTTCCATTAAATTGGCCTAGATTTTACGTAAATTCAAAATTACGTCTTCTTAGCAAAAACTTCGAAATTCCGGAAAAAGTTTTGAGTAAAAACTAAGGCCGAATTTTGAAATCAGAGGGTCAAAAAACATGGGGATGATGCAAAGGGGTTGAAAAATAATAGCCGGACATACTTTGTCGTTAAGGCGTAAAATTCGATTTTTTTTTTTGTCGGGACCGGCATTTTTTTGGAAATAAGAACAAATTCTATAAGCCAATAATGCATGTAACGCTTTCAAACTGAGTAAATATCGACTTGGAGTATCGTTTGGTAACAGCAACTGGAACTTTTCATTTTCGATCAATCGGTTTTTCATTTATAGGTCAAGTGAAAAACGAGAATTTATACTGGCGCGTCATCCCTGAAGGCCAAATTGAACTGCTTTGATGATATTTTTTGGGTCGAAACTGCATTGGTGATCTCCCAAATAAGCTCTATGGAAACCATTGTGCCAGTCTCATCGGCCATGGTGCTTTCACAACATTGGTCATGGCGCTATGTTGCTAAAATATTTACCAGGAAAACTGGATAAACAAAACAATGTTTGATTGACACTGATTTTAATTTTGAACTGGAACCCTGGAAAATATGGAATGAATTCTTGAGCTTATTTAGCACCTGGAGGTTATGTATTGGTTTCCTCTATCTTTAAACAGCCCGGCCCCTGGAAGTAATGTAATGGATTCTTGAGCTTCTGTGGCACCTGGAGGTTATAGGTAATTGATTCCATTACATTTCTTCAGCCCCTGGAAGTTATGTAATGGATTAGTAAGCATTTATGGCTCCTAGAAGTTACATAATAGATTCTATTATGGCCATTGGAAGTTATGTAATGGCCGCGAGAGGTCCCGAAAGGCCATGAAAGAAACTTGGATAGATCAGAATTTTTCAGGGTTGTCAGTAGCAAGCAGGACCTTCCGACCAGTGGCAATTGAATTCCAATAAATCGAGTCAGGATCGAGATATCGATTAAACAAAGGCGCACAGTCTTGTCAGAAAATCTGAGTGGTTGAACCAGGGGGGGGCGTCAATCCCCCGATTCAGTCCGCCAGTGAAAACGCGTCATCGGACAAGCTTGCATTTCGTGAGTCGGTACTTATTGAAGAATCGATGTATCAAAAATGAAGCGTCAAATGGACCCGCGGTTCTTTTCAATCGATAGTGGATATCAAGATGGGTCTTTCCTGTGATTTTGAGGGCGATCGGTGCAGAACTCGATCCGCCAGAGAAAACGCGTCATTGGACAAGCTTGTATTTCGTGCGTCGTCACTTAATAAAAATTCGATGTATCGAAAACGAAGCGTCCAATGGACCTGCGGTTTTTTTCAATCGATACTGCATATCAAGATGTGTATTTCCTGTGATTTCGAGGGCGATCGGTGCAGAACTCGATCCGCCATAGAAAACGCGTTATCGGACAAGCTTGTATTTCGTAAGTAGCTACATTATGAAAAATCGATACTCTAGTATGAATCGATGTATTGAAATTAGGTTGAGACTATAGTCAGGGACTATTGCTTCAGAGTGACAACTGTCAAAAGTTTCAGATCCACCCGAAGTTATGTAATGATTTACGGGACCTCTCGCGGCCGCAGCTAGGCCTTTTTTGTCAGAGTTCCGCTGAAACGGGGGGTCGTTTCCCCCCCTAAGATGATTTATTTTGGGTCGGAGCTGCATTGGACACTCCCTCAATCGATCCGAGTTTACTGACGGATCTTATGGGACCTTGCGCGGCCGCAGTCAGACATTTGATTTCGGAGTTGCGGTGGTACGCAGAGTTGGGCAAAAATTATTCGGAGATTATTCGGTGATGTCAGGCAACGCCGAGTCAATCGAATTATTCGACGAATATTCGTACAATTGACCTATACATTCCGTGTGTTTCCCTTTCGTCAGCTCAGGTAGCAAACCCAGTTTTCAATGTTGCCGGAGTCATTTCATTATTTCTGATTATTCGGTTGCCCAACTCTGGTGGTACGCCACCCCCCCCCCCCCCCCCCGGTATAATGTTTTTCGATTCGACACTTTTCAAGGCCCTTTAGGATCATTGTATGAACTCAAAAAAGCTCATTCTATATTGAAGGGAGCTTTAACGGTCCATGAGAGCCGAAACTTGTGGATCTCAGAGTATCCAGCGCTTAATTATGATCGATCTGACAAGACAGCGAGCCTTTGAAAAATCGATATCTCAAGAACGAATCAATGGATTGCAATTTGGATTAGACTTTTCGAAAGCTCTTGCTTGTTGCTGACAACCATGCAAATTTCAGATCCATCCGAGTTTATTTAATCACATTACGGGACCCCTCGCGGCCGCAGTTAGGCATTTTTGTCAGAGTTCCGCTGAGACGGGGGGTCGTTCCCCCCTGAGATGAAATGTTTTGGGTCGAAACGGCGTTGGGCTCTCTCGGGACATCATTAAGACCCGGGAAAAGACGCAACTGACATAATACGGCACACGACTGGTTCCTGAGGGACGAAATTCTTGGTACTTTCACCCTCCAGTGCCCTTTTAAGGTCGATCTGACTTGATCGCGCGCCTTTGTAAAATCGAAATCTCAAGAATGAATCGATGGATTGCAATTCTGTTTAGATTGGTCGGAAGCTAGTGCTTGTGACTGAGAACTCTGAAAATTTCAGATCCATTCGAGTTTACCTAATGACCTTACGGGACCTCTCGCGTTTCACGGATCCTATCGCGTGATACATCATTCAAAAGCACACAAAAAACCAAGAATTTTAGTTCAAACGGAAGTCAATACCTTCTTTCGCGGTCGAGATATCGCAAGTCAAAATTTAAGGTAGGCTCTATCCAGAGATCAAACTTTGACTTGCGATATCTCGACCGCGAAAAAAGGTATTGTCTTCCGGTTTGCACTAAAATTCTTGGTTTTTTAAGTGCTTTTGAATGATGTATCACGCGATAGGATCCGTTATTTACAGGGTCGAAAAATTGTCTAAATCGAATTTCGATTTTATATATATTGAAATAGAAAAACGGTATCGGACTTTTGATTGCGCCAAAATGCACAACTTTTTACGTCTTTTCGAATGAGGTATTAAAAGATAGGGGTTGCCATTTGAAAATTTTGAGAAATGGGGGTTTTCCCGCCAAAAATGTTAAGGTGCTTAAAAGTCGACTTCCGGTTTATTTGATTGTAAATTCGTATTTTTATCTTGAATGTAATCATCAAGTAGAGCATTTTACTTGTGCAGTTTTTTGTTTTACGACTTTTTTCGTAGGAGTTAAGGATTTTCGAAAATTCGTCCTATATCGAACTTCGACCTTCGATTTCTCGAAAACGAAGAAAGATATCGACATTCGATTTAAGCCATAATGCTTAGGATTTTACCCTATTTCAAATGAGGTGTCACAAGATAGGTGTTGCTTTTTGAAAATCTCGAGATTAGGGGGGTTCCCACCATAAAAACCCCCCAAAAACCAAATTTTGGGTAGTGGCAGTATTTTTAAATGAAAGTTCAGGTCCGAGTTACCATAAAACCGATTTTTCCGATTTTTTTGTCGTCACCCGTTCATGAAAACCATAGTGAGCAGGTTACGTGAAACACCCTGCATAAATAAAGAAAAACATGCATTTTTCACCCCTTTTAAATTGGTTGATTCTTTTGATGAATTTACTAAGACGGCGCCGCGCCGGCCTGGCGCTTCAACTGCTGTATTAATTACATTTTTTTCCCCTAAACAAATAAGTCGAACCGCTGCTACGCATAGAATTAAATTAAAATGATAATTTCGTAATCAAGATCGAGAAGTGTACCTGTGTATGCGTATAGTAAACGAACATGAACAATGTTTGCTCGTGGGTGTAGGAAACGTCGGATCCACAATAAGATAGAATATATACTCAGCAGTGGATCCACTATGATGACTAAACAGAAGAGAGACCAGGCGCCAACGAACGGATCCACAATTGAATGGAAAATATACACAATATTACTCTATATTCCAATCCAACAGACGGATTCACAATAGATGTAAAATTTTACTGGATTCACAATGTCCACTAATCCAGAATATATATATATATATTCACCTGGATCCCCCGATCCTGGTCCTGGCAGCAACTTACAATCAATCCCAAGCCTTTTTGAACCCCATGCTATAAAGGCTGCAATTTTTTTTAGCGAACTCAGATTTGTCACACATATTAGGATGAAAAATCTGGTTCCATATATATCCATTAAAAAAAAAAAAAAATTGACCTTCAAAAGCGTTATATATCGAGTGACATTAACAATCAATTCCAATCATTTACGGCACTTCTTAACCGTACAGCATTTCACCCTTAATTCCAATCCCTACGCGCAGCAATTAACGGTTGATTCTAAGCCCATTGGGATTTTTATACGTTCGCGTGTCTCATCCTTAGATTCCAGTCCTAATGCGCTGTTGCATGAATGAAACGACGAGTTTTCCAACCTTTCGAAGCACCACACTCTCGTCTTGGTTGAGAGTTTTTTCCATTGTGCTATAGGTATAGAGATGCTATATTCTGTCACATTTTCGTTGCTTTCTTTGGTTCCGCGCGTTCTCATTTAAATGCGCCCCTTCCCACCGTTTCCTTCGTCCGCTTCAGTTATCGAATCGTATTATTTAATTTTATACCGAATATATTCTCCACCATATTTATTTGCCTGCATGAAACACATAAGATATCACATATTTAAATACTACGCATTTATTTTTAAGAGGTGGAGAAGTGTGACGAACCAGTCGATGAACTGTTGATTAAAAAAAAAAAAACAAAAACAAAAAAAAAAAAAAAACAGCAACAACATTCAATAATAGAAACAATTGATACCACTCTCATGTGTTCTCTCTTTCCTGCGCCACCCACTGTCTCTCATTATAGATATCGTATAAGTCTTCATTTTATTTGAAATAGTATTAATAGTCAACTTTTCAAGCCTCCGGGTGAATATAAAATATTTTGGTAATAATTGGTCGAAAATTTGATGCTTGAATAATCTATTACTTGCGGCCTATACGAGGTATTAGACTATGGTTTGGACTTATTGGAATTAAGCAGGCAGATGTTTTATACACCTATCATAATAAATCATTATCGAATAATGGGCTGTTGCAAGGTTTTGCCACAAAAGAAGTACATTGTTGGGGTAAAAAGGACCGAAACTGACCATAATGTTGCTGAAAAACTCTAAAATCCCCTCAATAAACGCTCTTCAACTGTATGACCTTTAAAGGCAGAGAACGCGCTACGGACTAGAACATATACCGATGGAGTTTCTCATCTTTCGACCAACACTCCATACCACGGCATCAGTTTTCCCAGATATATCATTACTTTCAGATAATCTAAATGAAACAAACAAGATTATTATACATCGGCTTCGTAATAGTTTTAGAAAATTTTTGAACCATCGACCCATTAACCATTAAAATCTGTTCAATATTAAAGTCGTATCTATTGACGCAGTTTCGGGCTTATGTTCAATGAGTGCGAAAGAGATTGAGTTAGTGTGGGAAATGACCGAAATAGCTAGACAAAAGGTATAAAGGCGGGTAACAAAAGTTACGATCTAATAAAAATGAGGTTTCGCGGAAAAATTACGTCTAAAAACCATCGTTGTTTCACAGCTTGAAAAAAAAAACTTTAAATACGGTCTACAACGAAAATTAATGTGTCAAAACGCATCTACATACCTTCGTCTACAATATTCATTCAATAGTTGATTCGTTTTTTCACTTCATTAGACTGTAAATTGACAGAAACTATTCAGCGTTAACAATGGCTTCCAACTGTTTACATCAATACCACAATCAAGAGTAGATTTCAAGCTCTGTAACTATTTGCCTCATCATAAAATCGTAACATCGATGCATGATCAGCATACTCTCAGCTATAATTTAAGACCAATTTTACCTCATTTTGATCACACTGTTTTTCGACTTTTGTCTTGCTATTTTGGCCGTATCCCACTCTGTGCGGCGTAGGGTTCTGATTAAAATACTGAAATTTGGAAACTTGATCTGTATACGTGCAATTCAATCTCTTTCTTTATCATTAAGGTTGCATTATAAGAGGTTTTCCTACTGACACACCGTCACAGTGACCGGCCACACCGTCTTTGCTTTCACTGCTTTTTACCCCAAAACTGAAAGTTCGCTTGTCTGTAAAAATAGTTTTCAACTGTATCATTGAAAAGATAGACGGCACGGCCGGAGGCGCATATTGTTCGGAGAGACCCGGATCTGTGGCAGAAACCTCAAATTTGAAATCGGCTCGGAAGTGGGTTTAAAGGCCTTACCTCCCTTCTAAAGGGTATAGAACATGCGTTTTAGCCATATTTGATGAATTTGGAAGACCCAATTTTGCCCTCACAGACATGTGAAAGTACAGGTTTTTACGCGAATTTTGAGTCAACTTGGGTGGGTTAACATATGATTGTAAAAAAACGATACTCTTTGTCTCATAGTCCAATTTAGACTTCATTTAGTACTTCATTTAGAACACATGTGTAGACTCAACTAATTTTAAAGAGGGTAAAATTTCCTACAAGATGGTTTAATCAGATCAAAACAGTCACCCGGAGGGCGGGAAACAGCTGATTTTAATTTCGCGGAAATTCGACAATTCGCGGAAAAAACGCGTTTTTCGGCGATTGCTCGAGTAATTTGACTTCCGCAGCAACGAATGTGGAATAACCGTATTCTAGGCACCAAATACGTATTATAGGGGCCTATATTGAATATAATGGAGGTGTGGAGGGACCAAGGTCCCCCTTGACCCCCCCCCCCGACCCGACTCTCAATACATAATAAATAGAGCACACATTCTCCATGAACTGTGAAGTAATTCCTTTTTTGCTCGTCAAATGGCTTGTTCATTTTTTGACTTTGCGTATTTGGCTCAACAAACCCCCCCCCCCCCCCCCCCCCAAGAGGCCTAGCATTCGTGAATGCTCAATTTACATCCTTTTTCAGGGGAAAAACGTACGCCTTTTTGACCTAGTAGGAATCAACCGTGGTCCTGGCAACCGCTACAAACGTGGCGTCACGCCAGTACATGGCAAACCAATTTTTTTGCAGCTGCAATGCATGGTGTCACACAGTTTTCAACATTTACAGAGGTAAGAATTTAAGGAGCAGAAGGGCGAAGGCTTATCCGTGAGTCTAGGTAGATATTTTTTGCACTCGGTGATCCATCCCCATGAGATGGCATCCAGGTCCAGGTCGTTTGTGCCCATCCACTCCTGAATTTGAAAATAAGCTCGCTGCTAAGAGTGATTCTTGATGGCCGGTGAAGTGGGTGGTAATTTTTCCGGTTGGCCGAAAGTCTTGGTTGAGGCGACCTTTCCTTTATAGAGACAAAAACGCAGAAGCTCTATCGTATCATCTTTTTTGCCTTCATAAAATTGAAGAATCGCCAATTTATACCTGCCGTTTCAATATCCCAATGGGTTTTCTTCGGGGCACAAAATACATCAGCACATTTTAAACTGTCACAAGTCATTTATAAGGGGCAATTTTGCCAATTCCAAAAATTTGCGATGTTGAGTCACAGCCCATGAAGCACGGAGAAAAAGGAGGCTCTTGTAAAGATCGGCTCCTATTAACTCTTGAATTTTATGCACTTATCTACGTCATGTTTTTATGTTTTTTGTGCGTTGAATGTCACTTTTTAAGTGCAATTGAAAACTGCTATCTAAGGATCTATTAAGGATTAACACAAGTAAAAAGATCTGGATCTTCACCCATTGAGCTGATGCACACTTTTGCTATACGCGATTTAATAGTCGATTCTGGTGTGTAAACCCCCAAAACTAACGATGGCAGCACTAAAAACTTCCGAAATCCATTCCTAAACTCAATAAACGCTTTTATTTGCGAGGACGTAATGATGGCTGAGGGCTGTAATGATGGGAGATTCCTATTCTTTCTTTACTCTATGCTGACAAGGATGATTCACAGAGTAATTAGTCGCGACACCTAGAGACACCGGTGTCACATAAATTCGTCTCTTATTGGTCACTTCTTGATGGAGTTACAGTATTCTTAGATGGGAATCTCCCAATATATCCCCGAAGAAAACCCATTCGGATATTGAAACGGCAGGTATAAATTGGCGATTCTTCAATTTTATGGAGGCAAAAAAGATGATACGATACAGCTTCTGCGTTTTTGTCTCTATAAAGGAAAGGTCGCCTCAACCAAGACTTTCGGCCAACCGGAAAAATTACCACCCACTTCACCGGCCATCAAGAATCACTCTTAGCTGCGAGCTTATTTTCAAATTCAGGAATGGATGGGCACAAACGACCTGGACCTGGATACCATCTCACGGGGATGGATCACCGAGTGCAAAAAATATCTACCTAGACTCACGTATAAGCCTTCGCCCTTCTGCTCCGTAAATTCTTTCATTAGTCGACCACTGTAAAGGTTGAAAACTGTGTGACACCATGCATTGCAGCTGCAAAAAAAATTGGTTTGCCATGTACTGGCGTGACGCCACGTTTGTAGCGGTTGCCAGGACCACGGTTGATTCCTACTAGGTCAAAAAAGCGTACGTTTTTCCCCTGAAAAAGGAGGTAAATTGAGCATTCACGAATGCTAGGCCTCTTGGGTGGGGGGGGGGAGGGGTTAGTTGAGCCAAATACGCAAAGTTAAAAAATGAACAAGCCATTTGACGAGCAAAAAAGGAATTACTTCACAGTTCATGGAGAATGTGTGCTCTATTTATTATGTATTGAGAGTCGGGTCGGGGGGGGGGGTCAAGGGGGACCTTGGTCCCTCCACACCTCCATTATATTCAATATAGGCCCCTATAATACGTATTTGGTGCCTAGAATACGGTTATTCCACATTCGTTGCTGCGGAAGTCAAATTACTCGAGCAATCGCCGAAAAACGCGTTTTTTCCCGCGAATTCTCGAATTTCCGCGAAATTAAAATCAGCTGTTTCCCGCCCTCCGGGTGACTGTTTTGATCTGATTAAACGATCTTGTAGGAAATTTTACCCTCTTTAAAATTAGTTGAGTCCAATTGAGGACAACCGTGAAAAAAGACGTAAATATCCTCTAATTTGGGGTAAAAAGGGGGGCAAAGCCCCCTTTCCCCTACTCGGATTTTGGCGAACTTTTTATATGCTCTTCAGATAGTACCAATTAGCAACTTACGTCCATAAAAGCTTCTGTCGCAATCTATTCCGGGTTAGCCCCTTATTTGAGCTAGTTTCCCCTGACTAGTTCAATACTCTGCGGCTTGTGTGGGGCTTAGTCATTTTCACGAAAATAAAAATAAAAAAATAGTTAATGAAATCTGATGTTAAATCTGGTATAAAAAATGAAATCTAGGACCTAAAAAAACCCTTAGTACCAAGTTTCAATGAAATGCGAGCATGCTAGAGGTTTCCGCCAAAGATCCGGGTCACCTTGACCACTGTGCGGCGCGCGGTGCCGATGCCGGCTTCGATTTGGACTCAATCTGCGAAACCGTTGTGGTTCAGTGTGTGCTAGTTTTCACAAAAGTTTAGCAAAAGTTTGCAACAGTTTCCCTGTGACTGTAAATTATAACTTGAGATTTTTCAACAAATTGGTTGAAGCGAATACATGTTTCAAGGTATGGGCTTTGCCGGTTCAATAAGATTTTAAAGAACAGGTTGCTTACTTGCATGAATTTGCATTGGAAAATATGTGTCCAATTTCTTTTCGGTAACTCTCCGAGAATAAGCGAGGAAGAATATTTAATTGATTCCAATTTTGATCGTGACGTCATCACTAAAAGGTTCTATGAATTTACCAGGATTCGGCTGCGCGCCGTTCAGGCTAGCTTTTAGCTCTGACCGACAAAACGTCTATAACTCGAAGGTGGTGAAACAGCTGATCCAAACGGTGATGTTTTTTTTGCCGAGACAGGATGTATTTTGAAGAATCCTGGCTGAGGTGAAGGAACACTCATTTCTTCCCTGGCCCCCGCGCCGCCGCACTATTGGCAAATTTTGACCGTTTGGCGGTCATAAATCTGTAACTTTTTTGAAAGTCAAAAAAATGACTTCAAACTCTCGGAACTTGTTTCCAAGCCTTTAAAGAGGTCAAAAATCAAGGCTGTGACCATAGATTTTGCACATAAGTGGAGGGGAAGGGAGTATTTACGATTTGAAGACGCAAATTCAGAGCTGTTGAAAAGGTCCAAAATTGGTATAGCTACTTAATGAGACCTTTTTAGCCGTAACAGGACAGTGGTATTTCTTTTACAAATAAAATGCAATATTTAAGGAAAGACCAGTTTAACGGTAACTTCAAACCCCTTGCCTATCCCTCCCTTTTCACTCCTGTGCGCCCCTATTTTTAGGGCCCTATTCAGAATGTCATGTTTAAAAAAAAAAAAAAAAAAAAAAAAAAAAAAAAAACAAGCAGCCAGCAGATTTTGTATCGCAATCTAGCGATACAAAGATAACATGCAGTCAATCAGTGTAAGCTACATTGACTGCGTTGTTATTCTTGTAATACCGCTTTTCATTAAGTTTCATAGCATATAGGGTGTCAATTAAAAAAGGAGCTAGGCCAAATATCTCGAGAACGGCTCCGGATTTTGAAAAACACTGAAACAAGTGTTCAATTACCTTGAGGGGGGCATCTTTATAGGGGGTTTCCGATTTTGGGGCCATCTCTGGGGGCCCGCAGGGCCGATACCACGTCCCTAAATTCAATACTTCAAACGAGGACCCCCATATTTTATTTATTAATCGAAAAGAGGGTGAAATTATCAGACTTTTGGTGCGAATCGAAGTTCAAAATCGTTTTTCGTTTTTGATACATCGAAAGTCAAAGTTCGATTTGGACCAATTTTCAAAAAATCATTACTCCTCTTTGAAGAGTCGGAATTTAAAAATCAAGGACAAAAAAATACTCTAAAAAGTAAGCCCTTTTCAGAAAAAAATTCCATTATAACAAACATTTAGTCAAATTTTGGTTTTGAAGCTTCCAAACTTTTAGACGGTTTTTCGATAGCTTCGAATACTGTCATTCAGGGTAACTTTGTGCATTGGGGTGTAACTTTGTGCATGCCTAGTTCAAGCTGTATAAAATGTGGAATCTTTCAGAAATTGGCAGCATTGGACACAAAACACTCTTTTAAGTTACTTAGGTGTGTTGAATGAAATATAGCAAAAGATGCAAAAAGTTGCCCTGAATCACAAAACGTCTTGCACAAAGTTAGACTCAAAGTGCACAAAGTTACCCTGAATGACAGTCGCCCTGTGGGTCATATTTGAGGGGGGGGGGGCTCAATCATATCTATCTCAAGTTTTTTTTTTTCAAAAAAGCTCTTTTAAAGTTATGAGAAAAGCTCGTGTCCTTGAAGTTGAGGCAATTTCCAACATTTCTGCTCCCATGGACATTTACCAAAAAACCTAAATGTTTTGAGTTATGGCGGATTTTTGGAAAAAAATTTAATTGGCTTTTGTGGCCACCCTGTTGAGAATTCTTCAAATACAATACAGATTCTGATCAAATGGATGGAACCATTTTGATTGATGTGCCACTAGTTTGGTACCTTAAAGTGAAAAAATTAGGTGTACTTCCTTAAATTAAAATTTTGGGCAGTCTATGTCTCAGACCATGGAATCAGTCCGATTCTGCCATTGAAGTCCCAAAATTTTGATTTGAAAAAAGACACCTTATTTTGTCTCCTCAAGTGAACACGTTGCACATCGATCGGAAGGTTTCGATACATTTTTTCAGAATCTGTCAAGATTTGTGAGAAATTCTCAACTGGATAAGCACAAGGGTTGATTCAAAAATCTTCCAAGTCCCCATGGCTAAAAAAATGTGGGTGTTTTGGTAAATGTCTATGGGAGCAAAAATGTTGGCAATTGCCTCTGCTATGAGGGTATGAACTTTTTTCGTACTTTTAGAAGATACTTCTTTGCAAAAAACTTACTTGATAAGTGTATGATATTCTCCTAATATGAACGAGGAGCTGTTGAGGGCTTTTGAAAATATCAATCAGTAACAGATGTATCCCCCCCTCCCCTGTCTAACTTTTGAACGAGTTGAGATAAAAAGTTGCGGTTTGGACCATTCTTCATAACTTTAGATGAACTTTATTTATTGGGGGTCAACCCCCCCCCCCCTAGGGGGCCCCCAGGGGGGCTATTTCAAAATTTTCAAATGGCAACCCCTATATTGTGATAAATCGTTTGAAAGGGTATACAATTCTAAAACTTTTGGCGCAAACTAGAGATCGATATCGTTTTTAGTTTTCGATATATCGACTTTCAAAGTTCGATTTTCAAAAAATCAGAATTCCCATTTAAAAAGTCGGAATTAGAAAAACTAGGGGTCTAAAATACTTTAAAAAGCAAGCACTTTTCAGAAAAAAATACGGTTCTGCCATACATTTAGTCCGAATTTGGTTTTAGCCCCCCAACAATGTTCTAAAATATTGCCCCTCAGGGGGGGTACCTCAAAAATTCCGAGGCACGACCCTTATCGAGTGATACATCGCTCAAAAGGGCACACTGAACTGAGCATTTTGGCGCAAACCGCAGGTCGATATCGTTTTCAGTTTTCGATATATCGAATGGCAAAGTTGGATTTTCATCTGTTGTCAAATTCCAATAAATCGGAAACTAAAAACAATATGGACCTGCGGTTTGCGCAAAAATGCTCAGTTTAGTGTGCCCTTTTGAGCGATGTATCACTCGATAAGGGTCGTGCCTCGGAATTTTTGAGGTAGCCCCCCTGAGGGGCAATATTTTAGAACATTGTTTGGGGGCTCTAAAACCAAATTTGGACTAAAAAAATGGCAGAACCGTATTTTTTTCTGAAAAAGACTTGCTTTTTAGAGTATTTTAGACTCCTAGTTTTTCTAATTCCGACTTTTTAAATGGGAATTCTGATTTTTTGAAAATCGAACTTTGAACGTCGATATATCAAAAACGAAAAACGATATCGACCTCTAGTTTGCGCCAAAAGTCTTGGAACTTTATGCCCTTTCAAACGATGTATCACAAGATAGGGATTGCCATTTAAAAATTTTGAGCTAGCCCCCTGGGGGCCCCCTCGGGGGGTGGGGGTTTTGACCCTCAAAAAAATACAGTTCATCTAAAGTTATGAAGAATGGTCCAAACCGCAACTTTTTATCTCAACTCGTTCAAATGTTAGACATGGGGGGAGGGATACATCTGTTACAGCCTGTACATCATGTCTAAGTAACTAAATAAATGCGAGAAGCTCAAAATATTTTTAAGCGTTTCTCCCATCGGACTTTAGACATTATTTTCAAATGGTAAACCTGTATCATGAAATTTGTGCTTTTAATAGTACAATATATCTTGAAACGTATAGTCAGACTTAATTTCTGAATTTTTCAAGTTTATAAATGGATACTTTATGTAAAAATACTTCAGATCACCAAGTTTCAAGTCTATTTGATTTGTAACTGTGGATTACTGAAAAATCAAATTTTAGCAACACACGGAGGAATCGCAGTTCAAGAGGGGGGCATTTTTTTACCCACATTCATAAGGAAAACATGGTTTATTTCGGGCTCCAATATACACAGTAGAAGTTTGCGCCCGGAATTTAGTTGCATTTTGCATATTCCTAATATTTTGTAGCTTGCACTTATTTAGTTATGATTCAATTAAATACTTTAATCCTGCGCACTTATAGGTGGTTGCGGCTGATATAATTATTGGTGTTTGCAATTTATCGCTCCTCAACTACGATTGTAATCCTCGCCTTGTTGAAAGGTGCTGTTGGCATGGTCATAAATAAAATCTTTAGGATGCGAAATTCCATTGACTTTCAAAAATTAGTTGCTAGGTATGTTTGTTCTGAGTTGGGCAAACGAGGTAGTACTTGAACACTACGGGTACTGTACTTGGCATTCGTAATTTTTTTAAATCGCATTTCAACGAGATCAGAGTGAATTTTCAAAGAATTAAGAACTGAGTACAGGTAGACTACCCCGTTTCCCCAACTCTGGCCTTGTTGCACATGGCAGCCTCAAACCCATTTAAAAGTTATTCAACAGTACAGCAATAAGAAGTAAGTAAGTACACACATCAAAACAAAGAGACGAGTGAACTTTCGGACTACTGATTGAGGAAGAATATTGAGACAATCTCCATGTAGAGAGCCGTTTTAACATCTGATAAGCACTATACGAGGGATTAAACCTGTGTTGTATGCTAATGGATGAAAATAATGAAACAGGTTGGTTTTAATCTTACCTTAAAGCATCAAAGCTGGATCATTTCGGACAGCAACCAGGGGGGGGGGGGGTGTAAATATGGCGGACAACAAGCTTTTCTAAACTCAAATTATAGGTAGCCGGAATGGCTTTTAAAACATTTGAAGATTTGGAAATTGCTGCTGTCACAGACCAGTTCAAGATTGTCAATTACTTAATAGCTATATGGTACTTCTTGTAGCACCATTTATTTTTTAAAAATGGTCATAAACAAAGTAAAAACCGAGCAAGTTATTCAGAAAAATTGGATGATTCACTTCAAAGACAAGTAAGTAATTCTTGAACCTTCTGATAATCCTGTAGCGTGAGAACAACACTGTAGGTGTAAAATGAATTTCTTGCAGCGTTGAAAGTGTATACTGTGTAGGAAGTAGGTACCTTTTAAGACAGGGAAATGTCCGAAAAACACCCAAATGTGGAGTTTTGATGAATGATTAGCGCAGAGATGAAACGTTTGAAAGTCAATGTTTTTGGAAAAAGTAAAGTCGTATGTTTACTTTTGTTCATAAACAATGAAAACAAACCATGAGCAAACCAAATTCTGCTGTGAATTTTAAATAGAAATGCGTCAAAAATGTCTTTAATCCTAGAATTTAGTCCTTCATAGCGTTCAGGTGTAATTATGGACTAATTGTAAGTGTGACCTTATTAAAAGCCTTGACGCAGTTAGAGCCATTCGTTTACTGCCTTGTCTTACCAGAGTCCCCCCCATTTCAAAAAGAAGGTACCTTCAAGACATTTCCCCTAGAATCACTGGAAGTATTGCCTCTTGAGCTCCCAAACTGTAAAGTATTATGTTTTTCCAATGTTTGTCCATACAAGAGTTGTTCCAAAATTTAAACTGTCTCAAAAAGTTTGCCTTTACCTGCTTCAGTTTGATCCTAGAAAGCTCTTACGATCATCTGTGATGTCACCGCTCTTCCTCTGTCAAAACTTGTAAGTCCTTATTTTTCTCTGACTTGGAAACTGATCACAAACAATCGATTGGACTTGGGTGAATTAAATGGACTCCTTAAATGGAATCTAAAAGAATTAGGTAGAGTCAAATAAACTTAGGCCTGTCCGATTAATTTCGCATTTTGGGCCATATGCACAGTCGTTAATTACTACTTGCGATCAATAATTCTTACTTAAATGCCGCGGAAATCACATAAAGCGCTGATGCATCAAGATTTGTTCAGTTTTAACTGAGACATGGCCATTCGATAAAAACTGCTTCATGACGAATATCCTTGCCAATATTCCAGACCAATTGTACCCATACTTGCATGACAGTCATGGAGAGCAGAACTATTCAAATGTCAACACTAACACCAAGTTCTGTGATGCATTAATTTAATGTTAAATGGTATCGACTGAAATAGTGCGCTGAGGTCGATCGGAGAGCATCTATCTCACTCGACTAATTTGACTAATTGATAATCACCTCCTCAAGGATGCGCTTTGATCAGTGTTGCCAGGTTTGGACGGGGTAGAATAGCCACGCGTGGACAGTTTTCGAGTTGGTTACTAGCCACGCTGTGGATAGGGATGGAGGATCCGCGGTGACGGTCGCGGAAGCGTGGCTAAATTCTCATCAAAAAAGTCCACGTGTGGACGAATCTAGCCACTATTGGCAACTCTGGCTTTGATGCAATGCAGAAGCAGGCACCACTACCTACTTGCTAGAACCTGATACTCAAAATGCTTCTGCTGTGGTACATTCATACCTAAATTATGATAACTTACGGTTTGAACAATGTTAAAGTTGAAATCCGAGCATGAATGCTGATTCTTCTCATAAAGAGCAGCGCATTGATTGAGGAGATAAGCGGAGGAGATTAAGCTGTGACGTAGGTGGGGTACGAATGCCTCCCCTCCACCTTTATACTTCCATCGAGGAAGAAATAATGATGCATCTGCGCTCATTGTGACATTTTCAGAATTTATTTAAGAATTCATGCTCAAAAGTGGAAATTACCAGCGGAGCAACTGACTCAAATGATTGGAATGGACTTAGTCCAATAGCTTCGATTCGTCGAAGTTGACTCGATTGTTCATAATCGGCTGCCAAGAAATTACACCATGCAGAAATAGGTAAGAGGACTTACACTGCACTTACACGTTTGGACAGAAGAAGAGTGCTGATATCAAAGATGGTCATGGAGGGCTTTCAAGAGTCAAATTGTAGCTGATAAATGCTGATAGTTGGAGACAGTTAAAATTTTAGAAATGCTCTTTAGCAAATGAACCAGATTTATCTCTGGAATAAACACTGGGAAAACTGAAAGGGGCAACACTTCAGTAAGGATCAGGATCATAGAGGCTTCTTTGAGAGAACAGTCATTAGAGCACTCTTTCACACGGACAGAATGATGACTTGAGTGAAACTGGCAAGTTAAATCTTGAACAAAAATAAAAAGCTTATTATCACCTTACAAATTAGACATCAACTCAGGATTAATTCAGTAATTTTTGAAATGCTTGGAAAGTCAAAATAGTCAAGCTCTCTTGAAAAAAGAAAGATATGCATTCGCTACGCTGAGTACGCTCTGACGTTTTCTGAACGTCAAATAATAAGGTCTCTGATGAGTGCCGAAAAAAAACCAAACACCCTTGGCGCACAGTGATGTTCGGACATTTCCTTGTCTTAAAAGTATAAAAATCCTGTGTGGGACAGGAAGCAAACGACTTTACAGCTTGATGGTGCTGGAGAGAAATTAAACTGGATGTAGCATGAAGCTTGCTTTCAAATCGTGAAAACTATTATTCAACACATAATCAGCCTAGAAGGTAGTACCTAAAGGCTCCTGACAGAGTTCCTGATGAAGTTGTCTCGAGACATGGAAACTTGAGAATAAGTAGGTAATGGAGCACATGCCTTCAAGACAGTTCTTGGTTTAAAGTAAATTATTTAATCAAACAATACATCCAAGGTGGTTTTTTTTTTCCTTTCGGTAACTTTTCCACTGCACAAACATTTCAGAAGGATCAAGGAGCACGCTCATCGGTTAACGAATTTATCTACTTCAGATCACTCAACTTAGGAGATGGACATGAGAAAATCTGTCTCAGGAAGAGAGAGTTTGCTGAGAGAGGTCAAATTACAAAATTTTTGAATAAATCACCACAAACATACCACTTTCACTCGTCAAAATGCCAAGAAAGGCAATGAGTTACGGCATTACGAGGCAATAACACGCACTGTAGAATCTGGCAAATTAAATGAAAGCTATGAAGAACTTGAGTGTTTCAATTAGTAGAAACTGAAATTAAGGCTTTGATTGACAGAAAACACGCACAGTTCATAAAGAAATTCAGATTTTAAAGTCTCTGATAGACTTCGAAAACACGCGAAAATACATTGCGGAGGGAACTTCGGTTTGTTTTCTCAACACAAATCTCTAACCTTAAAATCTCCGAGGCAAATTACGCATGTTTACCAAAGCCTCCGAACTAGATACAGCTCGTTGGTAATCACAGACAAAATAATGAAACTACCAAATTCATTCATAACGGAGACAAATCCTTATGAAAAACTTAGGGTCAATACTCAGTCAAAAACCCAACTCAAACATTATTCGAACATTTCAAACGGCGCACTATGGATCCAAATCGAGTCCTAAGTGGTTAAAAATACAAAGACATGAGATATCACAAGAATTGTCGATCCATCAAATGATATTCTCCGATAAGAATGGGACAAGCTAGGAATAAAAAACGGAGCCAAATAAACCCCTTAAAATCAACTATAGTACCCAGCTAAAATACTAATTTTCCAACTTTGAAAGGATCGAATTTGGACCGCCAAAGATTTGATTTCTATCCATTGTGCGGCGGACCGAAGAATATCGCGGACTCGATATGGCGCGCGATTCGTTTAGTGACTGCTTAAAGGATAGGGAGACTTTTCGCGTTGCCGCTCCGCAATATATCGAACGAAAGGAATCCACCGAAAAGCAGTACGCGATCATTACGCGCGGAAATCTGACAACGCACGTTTGCGACCAAGCCGAAAATTGTCGATTTTTATGCGGGAAGTTTATGGCCAAAATCGATACAAAACCATAACAAAAACATGCAGTACTTACTGCATGTTAAAAAAAAATACTTGTTTGTCTACTAAAAAAATTATGAATATTGAAATTGATAGAAGACTCGTGAATTTTTCTCTCCCCTTCAAAAAATGTAATCATCAAAATGTACAAAAATTTAAAGATTTCTTTCTCATGGAGAGTCGTTCTGCGATCTTATCAGACTGTCTTTTTTGGGTTTCTGACTTGCTCAGTTTTTTTTTTTTGCAGCTATGTTTTGGGTCCACAAAAAAATCTTGTTCTATTTCAGTAGCGTTATACTAGGGGCTTCGCCCCCTTGCCGCTCCGCGGCCCAACCTCCGGAGGCGCTACGCGCTGCCTTAATTGTTACAAATAAAGGGGAAAATAGGTCAGTTACGCAAGAAAAAAGAGAGTAGAGGACTCAACTTTTTGAGGTTTGTTGTTTAAAAAAGGCTTGTAATTGATTTACATTCTTAGGTGCTGGGGCTTCAATCATTGCTTTGATTTTAATTTCTTCCTTTTCAACCCTTTCTGCGTTTAATACGTGTCCTGCAAATGTTATTTGTTCCACAAAAAATTCACATTTCTTTAATTCTACCGTTAATCCACTGTCACACAGACGTTTTAAAAACTTGGATTGCCTTTCATTTACTTTTTCCCAAAATTTTTTACCAGCAATTAAAATGTCGTCTTAAAAACAATAACACCTTTAAGACCTAGTAATAATTGCTCCATTTCTCTTTGAAAATATCCAGGTCCCGAACTAATACCAAAAACTAATCTTTGATATTCATATACTCCCATAGGGGTTGAGATATTCAAAAAAGGGTTTTGACTCATCACACAGCTCAAATTTTATTATAGGCACGGCTTAGGTCTAATTTAACAAAGTACTTCGCTGGACCTAAAATAGTAATCAGTTCATCTATTTTCGGAATCGGGTCTAACAATTTTTATCTGCTTGTTTACAGTGACTTTATAATTACCTGCTAGTCTCACAGATTTATCTTTCTTTATTATTGGCACAATTGGAGTACCATAATCAGAGGTTTCCACTTTCTTTAAAATACCAAGCTCAACTAATCTATTGATCTCTGTTTCAACTTTACTTTTCAATTTAAAAGGTAACGAGTACGGTCTGATGAAAATTGGCTGTGCATCTTTCTTTAACTCAATTTTCATTTTGCGTTTCGTATAAGTTCCTAAATTTTCAGCAAATACTTGAGGAAATTTTTCCAACAATTTCTTTTTTAATTCTTCTTTATCAAGTTTGTCTTCCAATTTATGAATGACATGAATTTTTAACTTTCTCATTGCTTTTCTGCCTATAAGAGGCGGTCCTCCTCTTGCTACTACGTAAACTTCAATTTCTTTCTCGATATCTTTAAATTTTATTATCGGTTCGAAAAAACCTAATACTTTCATTCTTTCACCATTATAGCTTTCAAAATCTTTGAACGTTGGCCTCAATTTACACTGAGAAAATTTACTATTATACAACTCTTCACTAATTATAATTTCTTTCGTACCTGTATCTAATTCAAAATTTATACATTGATCATTTACATTTATTGGTAAAATAATAGGTTTATCATCTTCACCAGCTTCATTCTCTGTTTTGATATTAAATAGTTTTAAGTTACTTACAGTTTCTTCGCATTCCATTAGATGGTTTACCTTCGAATTAGATTTAGAATTTTTACACATGTTTGCCAGATGACCTTTTTCTTTACAATTTCTACAATTAAATTCTTTATAATGACAGTCTTTAGAAAAATGATTATTTCTTCCACACACATAGCACTTTCTATTCGAGTACACATTCTTATTATACTGCTGAGCTTTGTTGTTGTTTTGATTGTAGAATCTTCCTTCACTTTGTTGATACCGCTGATCAGGTCTACCATTGCGATTCTTCCAATAGTTGCTGCTGTTGCTACTGTTACCGTATTGACCTTGCCATTGTCCTTGTTGATAATTTTTGCTCTGCTTGCTTGAGTTAAACTGTTTTTTGAATCCGCCGCTACCATTGCCGCGTCGCTGATTCCAATTGGCGCGTTCATAGTTGCGAGTGTTATCAGATGATGATGCGCTTTTATCGATAAAATTCACGTTCAGATTATCACGTTCATTGAACTGGTTATGGTTGTTGAATCGCTCCTGATACGTTGACGATGAATTGCCGTTGCTAATTTTTGTGGCTTCAATCGTTGTCAACTCCATTGTTGTTGCAATCTCAAAAGCTTTCTGAAAAGTTACGTTTGGTTCACTAAGAAGCCTTTTTTTTAATGTTTATGTCACGAATGCCGCACACAAATTGATCGCGTAAATTTATTTCAAGGTCGTTAAAATTACAATTCATTGACAAAATTTAATGTAGCTACATATTGAGCAATAGACTGATGTGATTTTTGCTTTGTTTCACGAAATTGGTACCTTTGCGAAAGTTCGGAAGGTTGAGGTTTAAAATGATCATTTAATGCTTTTACGGCTTCTTCTAATGAGAGTTCCGACGGTTTTTTTGGGGTGCACAAATTTCTTAATAAAGAATAAGTATTATTGCTTAGTAATGTTAGGAAAACTGGAATTTTTTTTGCTTCATCAATATCATTTGCTATAAACCACTGAGATAATCGTTCATACCAGATTTCCCATTCATCGGTGTTTTCATTAAATGGGGGAAATTGCGTTTGTAGAGGTTTTGATGATTGAATAATTTGAGCAGGCACATTTACTCCGTCAGTTGCCGCCATTTTTACTGATTTTCACTTCGACCACGTTTTCTATCGAGTACTTATAGACACTTAACTTTTTCGCGTTAACGATTATTACGCGGGTTCACACACAGTTATATACGTTCGCGATTTTCACACAGAATAATCGAACTATTCGCACTCATCTCGTCGCCAATTGTAGTATTTTGGAGGATTAATTTTAGGAAGACAATAATTATACTCGACACACGGTTACACTTTTTACAAGACAATATATTCGGATACGATACGATACGCGACAGACCAACATTACATAACACGTTCTAGTTGCGTTCTACCAACTCTTTACATTGTACTACCAACATAACTAATTTACACTATACAATTATTACATATACTACAACTATAAAATTGCAAAATGATAGAAAAATTTTCGAATGCCAAACTAATTCAGTAAAATAAAGAAAAATATTTCAAATTTTGATCTGAAAATGTCAAAAAAAAAAAATTGATACACTATTTAATTTGGGAGAAAATGGGTTAAGTATAAATATTAAAGTTGGCATCAGTGTAAATTAAACTTGAAGAATTAGGATAGTTAAAATGAAACTGATGAGGAGTCAAATGTTAACTAAGGTTATTACATACGTAACTTATTTTTACATTTCATTTCCTAATTATTGTAAACGATAAAAAGTATGACTCCTTCAAAACTTGGATGAAAGCAGATAGAAAGCGAGAAGGAAAGGAGGGTTGAAGGTAGATGTCGGGGCAGAGTGAGAGGGAGGTGGAGGTGTGGGAGGGAAACGAGGAAATAAGGGCATTATATCGCGACCGCAACTTATTGGATGTTACATCTTAGTATACTTGATTTTTTAAATCATTTCATTTTTTTCCCCTCTTTTTTTTTTTTTTTTTTTTTTTTTTTTTTTTTTTTTTTTTTTTAACATGCAGTAAGTACTTCATGTTTTTGTTATGGTTTTGTATCGATTTTGGCCATAAACTTCCTGCATAAAAATCGACAATTTTCGGCTTGGTCGCAAACGTGCGTTGTCAGATTTCCGCGCGTAATGATCGCGTACTGCTTTTCGGTGGATTCCTTTCGTTCGATATATTGCGGAGCGGCAACGCGAAAAGTCTCCCTATCCTTTAAGCAGTCACTAAACGAATCGCGCGCCATATCGAGTCCGCGATATTCTTCGGTCCGCCGCACAATGGATAAAATCAAATCTTTGGCGGTCCAAATTCGATCCTTTCAAAGTTGGAAAATTAGTATTTTAGCTGGGTACTATAGTTGATTTTAAGGGGTTTATTTGGCTCCGTTTTTTATTCCTAGCTTGTCCCATTCTTATCGGAGAATATCATTTGATGGATCGACAATTCTTGTGATATCTCATGTCTTTGTATTTTTAACCACTTAGGACTCGATTTGGATCCATAGTGCGCCGTTTGAAATGTTCGAATAATGTTTGAGTTAGGTTTGACTGAGTATTGACCCTAAGTTTTTCATAAGGATTTGTCTCCGTTATGAATGAATTTGGTAGTTTCATTATTTTGTCTGTGATTACCAACGAGCTGTATCTAGTTCGGAGGCTTTGGTAAACATGCGTAATTTGCCTCGGAGATTTTAAGGTTAGAGATTTGTGTTGAGAAAACAAACCGAAGTTCCCTCCGCAATGTATTTTCGCGTGTTTTCGAAGTCTATCAGAGACTTTAAAATCTGAATTTCTTTATGAACTGTGCGTGTTTTCTGTCAATCAAAGCCTTAATTTCAGTTTCTACTAATTGAAACACTCAAGTTCTTCATAGCTTTCATTTAATTTGCCAGATTCTACAGTGCGTGTTATTGCCTCGTAATGCCGTAACTCATTGCCTTTCTTGGCATTTTGACGAGTGAAAGTGGTATGTTTGTGGTGATTTATTCAAAAATTTTGTAATTTGACCTCTCTCAGCAAACTCTCTCTTCCTGAGACAGATTTTCTCATGTCCATCTCCTAAGTTGAGTGATCTGAAGTAGATAAATTCGTTAACCGATGAGCGTGCTCCTTGATCCTTCTGAAATGTTTGTGCAGTGGAAAAGTTACCGAAAGGAAAAAAAAAACCACCTTGGATGTATTGTTTGATTAAATAATTTACTTTAAACCAAGAACTGTCTTGAAGGCATGTGCTCCATTACCTACTTATTCTCAAGTTTCCATGTCTCGAGACAACTTCATCAGGAACTCTGTCAGGAGCCTTTAGGTACTACCTTCTAGGCTGATTATGTGTTGAATAATAGTTTTCACGATTTGAAAGCAAGCTTCATGCTACATCCAGTTTAATTTCTCTCCAGCACCATCAAGCTGTAAAGTCGTTTGCTTCCTGTCCCACACAGGATTTTTATACTTTTAAGACAAGGAAATGTCCGAACATCACTGTGCGCCAAGGGTGTTTGGTTTTTTTTCGGCACTCATCAGAGACCTTATTATTTGACGTTCAGAAAACGTCAGAGCGTACTCAGCGTAGCGAATGCATATCTTTCTTTTTTCAAGAGAGCTTGACTATTTTGACTTTCCAAGCATTTCAAAAATTACTGAATTAATCCTGAGTTGATGTCTAATTTGTAAGGTGATAATAAGCTTTTTATTTTTGTTCAAGATTTAACTTGCCAGTTTCACTCAAGTCATCATTCTGTCCGTGTGAAAGAGTGCTCTAATGACTGTTCTCTCAAAGAAGCCTCTATGATCCTGATCCTTACTGAAGTGTTGCCCCTTTCAGTTTTCCCAGTGTTTATTCCAGAGATAAATCTGGTTCATTTGCTAAAGAGCATTTCTAAAATTTTAACTGTCTCCAACTATCAGCATTTATCAGCTACAATTTGACTCTTGAAAGCCCTCCATGACCATCTTTGATATCAGCACTCTTCTTCTGTCCAAACGTGTAAGTGCAGTGTAAGTCCTCTTACCTATTTCTGCATGGTGTAATTTCTTGGCAGCCGATTATGAACAATCGAGTCAACTTCGACGAATCGAAGCTATTGGACTAAGTCCATTCCAATCATTTGAGTCAGTTGCTCCGCTGGTAATTTCCACTTTTGAGCATGAATTCTTAAATAAATTCTGAAAATGTCACAATGAGCGCAGATGCATCATTATTTCTTCCTCGATGGAAGTATAAAGGTGGAGGGGAGGCATTCGTACCCCACCTACGTCACAGCTTAATCTCCTCCGCTTATCTCCTCAATCAATGCGCTGCTCTTTATGAGAAGAATCAGCATTCATGCTCGGATTTCAACTTTAACATTGTTCAAACCGTAAGTTATCATAATTTAGGTATGAATGTACCACAGCAGAAGCATTTTGAGTATCAGGTTCTAGCAAGTAGGTAGTGGTGCCTGCTTCTGCATTGCATCAAAGCCAGAGTTGCCAATAGTGGCTAGATTCGTCCACACGTGGACTATTTTGATGAGAATTTAGCCACGCTTCCGCGACCGTCACCGCGGATCCTCCATCCCTATCCACAGCGTGGCTAGTAACCAACTCGAAAACTGTCCACGCGTGGCTATTCTACCCCGTCCAAACCTGGCAACACTGATCAAAGCGCATCCTTGAGGAGGTGATTATCAATTAGTCAAATTAGTCGAGTGAGATAGATGCTCTCCGATCGACCTCAGCGCACTATTTCAGTCGATACCATTTAACATTAAATTAATGCATCACAGAACTTGGTGTTAGTGTTGACATTTGAATAGTTCTGCTCTCCATGACTGTCATGCAAGTATGGGTACAATTGGTCTGGAATATTGGCAAGGATATTCGTCATGAAGCAGTTTTTATCGAATGGCCATGTCTCAGTTAAAACTGAACAAATCTTGATGCATCAGCGCTTTATGTGATTTCCGCGGCATTTAAGTAAGAATTATTGATCGCAAGTAGTAATTAACGACTGTGCATATGGCCCAAAATGCGAAATTAATCGGACAGGCCTAAGTTTATTTGACTCTACCTAATTCTTTTAGATTCCATTTAAGGAGTCCATTTAATTCACCCAAGTCCAATCGATTGTTTGTGATCAGTTTCCAAGTCAGAGAAAAATAAGGACTTACAAGTTTTGACAGAGGAAGAGCGGTGACATCACAGATGATCGTAAGAGCTTTCTAGGATCAAACTGAAGCAGGTAAAGGCAAACTTTTTGAGACAGTTTAAATTTTGGAACAACTCTTGTATGGACAAACATTGGAAAAACATAATACTTTACAGTTTGGGAGCTCAAGAGGCAATACTTCCAGTGATTCTAGGGGAAATGTCTTGAAGGTACCTTCTTTTTGAAATGGGGGGGACTCTGGTAAGACAAGGCAGTAAACGAATGGCTCTAACTGCGTCAAGGCTTTTAATAAGGTCACACTTACAATTAGTCCATAATTACACCTGAACGCTATGAAGGACTAAATTCTAGGATTAAAGACATTTTTGACGCATTTCTATTTAAAATTCACAGCAGAATTTGGTTTGCTCATGGTTTGTTTTCATTGTTTATGAACAAAAGTAAACATACGACTTTACTTTTTCCAAAAACATTGACTTTCAAACGTTTCATCTCTGCGCTAATCATTCATCAAAACTCCACATTTGGGTGTTTTTCGGACATTTCCCTGTCTTAAAAGGTACCTACTTCCTACACAGTATACACTTTCAACGCTGCAAGAAATTCATTTTACACCTACAGTGTTGTTCTCACGCTACAGGATTATCAGAAGGTTCAAGAATTACTTACTTGTCTTTGAAGTGAATCATCCAATTTTTCTGAATAACTTGCTCGGTTTTTACTTTGTTTATGACCATTTTTAAAAAATAAATGGTGCTACAAGAAGTACCATATAGCTATTAAGTAATTGACAATCTTGAACTGGTCTGTGACAGCAGCAATTTCCAAATCTTCAAATGTTTTAAAAGCCATTCCGGCTACCTATAATTTGAGTTTAGAAAAGCTTGTTGTCCGCCATATTTACACCCCCCCCCTGGTTGCTGTCCGAAATGATCCAGCTTTGATGCTTTAAGGTAAGATTAAAACCAACCTGTTTCATTATTTTCATCCATTAGCATACAACACAGGTTTAATCCCTCGTATAGTGCTTATCAGATGTTAAAACGGCTCTCTACATGGAGATTGTCTCAATATTCTTCCTCAATCAGTAGTCCGAAAGTTCACTCGTCTCTTTGTTTTGATGTGTGTACTTACTTACTTCTTATTGCTGTACTGTTGAATAACTTTTAAATGGGTTTGAGGCTGCCATGTGCAACAAGGCCAGAGTTGGGGAAACGGGGTAGTCTACCTGTACTCAGTTCTTAATTCTTTGAAAATTCACTCTGATCTCGTTGAAATGCGATTTAAAAAAATTACGAATGCCAAGTACAGTACCCGTAGTGTTCAAGTACTACCTCGTTTGCCCAACTCAGAACAAACATACCTAGCAACTAATTTTTGAAAGTCAATGGAATTTCGCATCCTAAAGATTTTATTTATGACCATGCCAACAGCACCTTTCAACAAGGCGAGGATTACAATCGTAGTTGAGGAGCGATAAATTGCAAACACCAATAATTATATCAGCCGCAACCACCTATAAGTGCGCAGGATTAAAGTATTTAATTGAATCATAACTAAATAAGTGCAAGCTACAAAATATTAGGAATATGCAAAATGCAACTAAATTCCGGGCGCAAACTTCTACTGTGTATATTGGAGCCCGAAATAAACCATGTTTTCCTTATGAATGTGGGTAAAAAAATGCCCCCCTCTTGAACTGCGATTCCTCCGTGTGTTGCTAAAATTTGATTTTTCAGTAATCCACAGTTACAAATCAAATAGACTTGAAACTTGGTGATCTGAAGTATTTTTACATAAAGTATCCATTTATAAACTTGAAAAATTCAGAAATTAAGTCTGACTATACGTTTCAAGATATATTGTACTTTAAAAGCACAAATTTCATGATACAGGTTTACCATTTGAAAATAATGTCTAAAGTCCGATGGGAGAAACGCTTAAAAATATTTTGAGCTTCTCGCATTTATTTAGTTACTTAGACATGATGTACAGGCTGTAACAGATGTATCCCTCCCCCCATGTCTAACATTTGAACGAGTTGAGATAAAAAGTTGCGGTTTGGACCATTCTTCATAACTTTAGATGAACTGTATTTTTTGAGGGTCAAAACCCCCCACCCCCCGAGGGGGCCCCCAGGGGGCTAGCTCAAAATTTTTAAATGGCAATCCCTATCTTGTGATACATCGTTTGAAAGGGCATAAAGTTCCAAGACTTTTGGCGCAAACTAGAGGTCGATATCGTTTTTCGTTTTTGATATATCGACGTTCCAAGTTCGATTTTCAAAAAATCAGAATTCCCATTTAAAAAGTCGGAATTAGAAAAACTAGGAGTCTAAAATACTCTAAAAAGCAAGTCTTTTTCAGAAAAAAATACGGTTCTGCCATTTTTTTAGTCCAAATTTGGTTTTAGAGCCCCCAAACAATGTTCTAAAATATTGCCCCTCAGGGGGCTACCTCAAAAATTCCGAGGCACGACCCTTATCGAGTGATACATCGCTCAAAAGGGCACACTAAACTGAGCATTTTTGCGCAAACCGCAGGTCCATATTGTTTTTAGTTTCCGATTTATTGGAATTTGACAACAGATGAAAATCCAACTTTGCCATTCGATATATCGAAAACTGAAAACGATATCGACCTGCGGTTTGCGCCAAAATGCTCAGTTCAGTGTGCCCTTTTGAGCGATGTATCACTCGATAAGGGTCGTGCCTCGGAATTTTTGAGGTAGCCCCCCTGAGGGGCAATATTTTAGAACATTGTTGGGGGGCTAAAACCAAATTCGGACTAAATGTATGGCAGAACCGTATTTTTTTCTGAAAAGTGCTTGCTTTTTAAAGTATTTTAGACCCCTAGTTTTTCTAATTCCGACTTTTTAAATGGGAATTCTGATTTTTTGAAAATCGAACTTTGAAAGTCGATATATCGAAAACTAAAAACGATATCGATCTCTAGTTTGCGCCAAAAGTTTTAGAATTGTATACCCTTTCAAACGATTTATCACAATATAGGGGTTGCCATTTGAAAATTTTGAAATAGCCCCCCTGGGGGCCCCCTAGGGGGGGGGGGGGTTGACCCCCAATAAATAAAGTTCATCTAAAGTTATGAAGAATGGTCCAAACCGCAACTTTTTATCTCAACTCGTTCAAAAGTTAGACAGGGGAGGGGGGGATACATCTGTTACTGATTGATATTTTCAAAAGCCCTCAACAGCTCCTCGTTCATATTAGGAGAATATCATACACTTATCAAGTAAGTTTTTTGCAAAGAAGTATCTTCTAAAAGTACGAAAAAAGTTCATACCCTCATAGCAGAGGCAATTGCCAACATTTTTGCTCCCATAGACATTTACCAAAACACCCACATTTTTTAGCCATGGGGACTTGGAAGATTTTTGAATCAACCCTTGTGCTTATCCAGTTGAGAATTTCTCACAAATCTTGACAGATTCTGAAAAAATGTATCGAAACCTTCCGATCGATGTGCAACGTGTTCACTTGAGGAGACAAAATAAGGTGTCTTTTTTCAAATCAAAATTTTGGGACTTCAATGGCAGAATCGGACTGATTCCATGGTCTGAGACATAGACTGCCCAAATTTTAATTAAAGGAAGTACACCTAATTTTTTCACTTTAAGGTACCAAACTAGTGGCACATCAATCAAAATGGTTCCATCCATTTGATCAGAATCTGTATTGTATTTGAAGAATTCTCAACAGGGTGGCCACAAAAGCCAATTAAATTTTTTTCCAAAAATCCGCCATAACTCAAAACATTTAGGTTTTTTGGTAAATGTCCATGGGAGCAGAAATGTTGGAAATTGCCTCAACTTCAAGGACACGAGCTTTTCTCATAACTTTAAAAGAGCTTTTTTGAAAAAAAAAAACTTGAGATAGATATGATTGAGCCCCCCCCCCCTCAAATATGACCCACAGGGCGACTGTCATTCAGGGTAACTTTGTGCACTTTGAGTCTAACTTTGTGCAAGACGTTTTGTGATTCAGGGCAACTTTTTGCATCTTTTGCTATATTTCATTCAACACACCTAAGTAACTTAAAAGAGTGTTTTGTGTCCAATGCTGCCAATTTCTGAAAGATTCCACATTTTATACAGCTTGAACTAGGCATGCACAAAGTTACACCCCAATGCACAAAGTTACCCTGAATGACAGTATTCGAAGCTATCGAAAAACCGTCTAAAAGTTTGGAAGCTTCAAAACCAAAATTTGACTAAATGTTTGTTATAATGGAATTTTTTTCTGAAAAGGGCTTACTTTTTAGAGTATTTTTGTGTCCTTGATTTTTAAATTCCGACTCTTCAAAGAGGAGTAATGATTTTTTGAAAATTGGTCCAAATCGAACTTTGACTTTCGATGTATCAAAAACGAAAAACGATTTTGAACTTCGATTCGCACCAAAAGTCTGATAATTTCACCCTCTTTTCGATTAATAAATAAAATATGGGGGTCCTCGTTTGAAGTATTGAATTTAGGGACGTGGTATCGGCCCTGCGGGCCCCCCAGAGATGGCCCCAAAATCGGAAACCCCCTATAAAGATGCCCCCCTCAAGGTAATTGAACACTTGTTTCAGTGTTTTTCAAAATCCGGAGCCGTTCTCGAGATATTTGGCCTAGCTCCTTTTTTAATTGACACCCTATATGCTATGAAACTTAATGAAAAGCGGTATTACAAGAATAACAACGCAGTCAATGTAGCTTACACTGATTGACTGCATGTTATCTTTGTATCGCTAGATTGCGATACAAAATCTGCTGGCTGCTTGTTTTTTTTTTTTTTTTTTTTTTTTTTTTTTTTCTAAACATGACATTCTGAATAGGGCCCTAAAAATAGGGGCGCACAGGAGTGAAAAGGGAGGGATAGGCAAGGGGTTTGAAGTTACCGTTAAACTGGTCTTTCCTTAAATATTGCATTTTATTTGTAAAAGAAATACCACTGTCCTGTTACGGCTAAAAAGGTCTCATTAAGTAGCTATACCAATTTTGGACCTTTTCAACAGCTCTGAATTTGCGTCTTCAAATCGTAAATACTCCCTTCCCCTCCACTTATGTGCAAAATCTATGGTCACAGCCTTGATTTTTGACCTCTTTAAAGGCTTGGAAACAAGTTCCGAGAGTTTGAAGTCATTTTTTTGACTTTCAAAAAAGTTACAGATTTATGACCGCCAAACGGTCAAAATTTGCCAATAGTGCGGCGGCGCGGGGGCCAGGGAAGAAATGAGTGTTCCTTCACCTCAGCCAGGATTCTTCAAAATACATCCTGTCTCGGCAAAAAAAACATCACCGTTTGGATCAGCTGTTTCACCACCTTCGAGTTATAGACGTTTTGTCGGTCAGAGCTAAAAGCTAGCCTGAACGGCGCGCAGCCGAATCCTGGTAAATTCATAGAACCTTTTAGTGATGACGTCACGATCAAAATTGGAATCAATTAAATATTCTTCCTCGCTTATTCTCGGAGAGTTACCGAAAAGAAATTGGACACATATTTTCCAATGCAAATTCATGCAAGTAAGCAACCTGTTCTTTAAAATCTTATTGAACCGGCAAAGCCCATACCTTGAAACATGTATTCGCTTCAACCAATTTGTTGAAAAATCTCAAGTTATAATTTACAGTCACAGGGAAACTGTTGCAAACTTTTGCTAAACTTTTGTGAAAACTAGCACACACTGAACCACAACGGTTTCGCAGATTGAGTCCAAATCGAAGCCGGCATCGGCACCGCGCGCCGCACAGTGGTCAAGGTGACCCGGATCTTTGGCGGAAACCTCTAGCATGCTCGCATTTCATTGAAACTTGGTACTAAGGGTTTTTTTAGGTCCTAGATTTCATTTTTTATACCAGATTTAACATCAGATTTCATTAACTATTTTTTTTTTTTTATTTTCGTGAAAATGACTAAGCCCCACACAAGCCGCAGAGTATTGAACTAGTCAGGGGAAACTAGCTCAAATAAGGGGCTAACCCGGAATAGATTGCGACAGAAGCTTTTATGGACGTAAGTTGCTAATTGGTACTATCTGAAGAGCATATAAAAAGTTCGCCAAAATCCGAGTAGGGGAAAGGGGGCTTTGCCCCCCTTTTTACCCCAAATTAGAGGATATTTACGTCTTTTTTCACGGTTGTCCTCAATTGGACTCAACTAATTTTAAAGAGGGTAAAATTTCCTACAAGATCGTTTAATCAGATCAAAACAGTCACCCGGAGGGCGGGAAACAGCTGATTTTAATTTCGCGGAAATTCGAGAATTCGCGGAAAAAAACGCGTTTTTCGGCGATTGCTCGAGTAATTTGACTTCCGCAGCAACGAATGTGGAATAACCGTATTCTAGGCACCAAATACGTATTATAGGGGCCTATATTGAATATAATGGAGGTGTGGAGGGACCAAGGTCCCCCTTGACCCCCCCCCCCCGACCCGACTCTCAATACATAATAAATAGAGCACACATTCTCCATGAACTGTGAAGTAATTCCTTTTTTGCTCGTCAAATGGCTTGTTCATTTTTTAACTTTGCGTATTTGGCTCAACTAACCCCTCCCCCCCCCCCACCCAAGAGGCCTAGCATTCGTGAATGCTCAATTTACCTCCTTTTTCAGGGGAAAAACGTACGCTTTTTTGACCTAGTAGGAATCAACCGTGGTCCTGGCAACCGCTACAAACGTGGCGTCACGCCAGTACATGGCAAACCAATTTTTTTTGCAGCTGCAATGCATGGTGTCACACAGTTTTCAACCTTTACAGTGGTCGACTAATGAAAGAATTTACGGAGCAGAAGGGCGAAGGCTTATACGTGAGTCTAGGTAGATATTTTTTGCACTCGGTGATCCATCCCCGTGAGATGGTATCCAGGTCCAGGTCGTTTGTGCCCATCCATTCCTGAATTTGAAAATAAGCTCGCAGCTAAGAGTGATTCTTGATGGCCGGTGAAGTGGGTGGTAATTTTTCCGGTTGGCCGAAAGTCTTGGTTGAGGCGACCTTTCCTTTATAGAGACAAAAACGCAGAAGCTGTATCGTATCATCTTTTTTGCCTCCATAAAATTGAAGAATCGCCAATTTATACCTGCCGTTTCAATATCCGAATGGGTTTTCTTCGGGGATATATTGGGAGATTCCCATCTAAGAATACTGTAACTCCATCAAGAAGTGACCAATAAGAGACGAATTTATGTGACACCGGTGTCTCTAGGTGTCGCGACTAATTACTCTGTGAATCATCCTTGTCAGCATAGAGTAAAGAAAGAATAGGAATCTCCCATCATTACAGCCCTCAGCCATCATTACGTCCTCGCAAATAAAAGCGTTTATTGAGTTTAGGAATGGATTTCGGAAGTTTTTAGTGCTGCCATCGTTAGTTTTGGGGGTTTACACACCAGAATCGACTATTAAATCGCGTATAGCAAAAGTGTGCATCAGCTCAATGGGTGAAGATCCAGATCTTTTTACTTGTGTTAATCCTTAATAGATCCTTAGATAGCAGTTTTCAATTGCACTTAAAAAGTGACATTCAACGCACAAAAAACATAAAAACATGACGTAGATAAGTGCATAAAATTCAAGAGTTAATAGGAGCCGATCTTTACAAGAGCCTCCTTTTTCTCCGTGCTTCATGGGCTGTGACTCAACATCGCAAATTTTTGGAATTGGCAAAATTGCCCCTTATAAATGACTTGTGACAGTTTAAAATGTGCTGATGTATTTTGTGCCCCGAAGAAAACCCATTGGGATATTGAAACGGCAGGTATAAATTGGCGATTCTTCAATTTTATGAAGGCAAAAAAGATGATACGATAGAGCTTCTGCGTTTTTGTCTCTATAAAGGAAAGGTCGCCTCAACCAAGACTTTCGGCCAACCGGAAAAATTACCACCCACTTCACCGGCCATCAAGAATCACTCTTAGCAGCGAGCTTATTTTCAAATTCAGGAGTGGATGGGCACAAACGACCTGGACCTGGATGCCATCTCATGGGGATGGATCACCGAGTGCAAAAAATATCTACCTAGACTCACGGATAAGCCTTCGCCCTTCTGCTCCTTAAATTCTTACCTCTGTAAATGTTGAAAACTGTGTGACACCATGCATTGCAGCTGAAAAAAAAATTGGTTTGCCATGTACTGGCGTGACGCCACGTTTGTAGCGGTTGCCAGGACCACGGTTGATTCCTACTAGGTCAAAAAGGCGTACGTTTTTCCCCTGAAAAAGGATGTAAATTGAGCATTCACGAATGCTAGGCCTCTTGGGGGGGGGGGGGGGGGGGTTAGTTGAGCCAAATACGCAAAGTCAAAAAATGAACAAGCCATTTGACGAGCAAAAAAGGAATTACTTCACAGTTCATGGAGAATGTGTGCTCTATTTATTATGTATTGAGAGTCGGGTCGGGGGGGGGGGTCAAGGGGGACCTTGGTCCCTCCACACCTCCATTATATTCAATATAGGCCCCTATAATACGTATTTGGTGCCTAGAATACGGTTATTCCACATTCGTTGCTGCGGAAGTCAAATTACTCGAGCAATCGCCGAAAAACGCGTTTTTTCCGCGAATTCTCGAATTTCCGCGAAATTAAAATCAGCTGTTTCCCGCCCTCCGGGTGACTGTTTTGATCTGATTAAACCATCTTGTAGGAAATTTTACCCTCTTTAAAATTAGTTGAGTCTACACATGTGTTCTAAATGAAGTACTAAATGAAGTCTAAATTGGACTATGAGACAAAGAGTATCGTTTTTTTACAATCATATGTTAACCCACCCAAGTTGACTCAAAATTCGCGTAAAAACCTGTACTTTCACATGTCTGTGAGGGCAAAATTGGGTCTTCCAAATTCATCAAATATGGCTAAAACGCATGTTCTATACCCTTTAGAAGGGAGGTAAGGCCTTTAAACCCACTTCCGAGCCGATTTCAAATTTGAGGTTTCTGCCACAGATCCGGGTCTCTCCGAACAATATGCGCCTCCGGCCGTGCCGTCTATCTTTTCAATGATACAGTTGAAAACTATTTTTACAGACAAGCGAACTTTCAGTTTTGGGGTAAAAAGCAGTGAAAGCAAAGACGGTGTGGCCGGTCACTGTGACGGTGTGTCAGTAGGAAAACCTCTTATAATGCAACCTTAATGATAAAGAAAGAGATTGAATTGCACGTATACAGATCAAGTTTCCAAATTTCAGTATTTTAATCAGAACCCTACGCCGCACAGAGTGGGATACGGCCAAAATAGCAAGACAAAAGTCGAAAAACAATGTGATCAAAATGAGGTAAAATTGGTCTTAAATTATAGCTGAGAGTATGCTGATCATGCATCGATGTTACGATTTTATGATGAGGCAAATAGTTACAGAGCTTGAAATCTACTCTTGATTGTGGTATTGATGTAAACAGTTGGAAGCCATTGTTAACGCTGAATAGTTTCTGTCAATTTACAGTCTAATAAAGTGAAAAAACGAATCAACTATTGAATGAATATTGTAGACGAAGGTATGTAGATGCGTTTTGACACATTAATTTTCGTTGTAGACCGTATTTAAAGTTTTTTTTTCAAGCTGTGAAACAACGATGGTTTTTAGACGTAATTTTTCCGCGAAACCTCATTTTTATTAGATCGTAACTTTTGTTACCCGCCTTTATACCTTTTGTCTAGCTATTTCGGTCATTTCCCACACTAACTCAATCTCTTTCGCACTCATTGAACATAAGCCCGAAACTGCGTCAATAGATACGATTTTAATATTGAACAGATTTTAATGGTTAAAGGGTCGATGGTTAAAAAATTTTCTAAAACTATTACGAAGCCGATGTATAATAATCTTGTTTGTTTCATTTAGATTATCTGAAAGTAATGATATATCTGGGAAAACTGATGCCGTGGTATGGAGTGTTGGTCGAAAGATGAGAAACTCCATCGGTATATGTTCTAGTCCGTAGCGCGTTCTCTGCCTTTAAAGGTCATACAGTTGAAGAGCGTTTATTGAGGGGATTTTAGAGTTTTTCAGCAACATTATGGTCAGTTTCGGTCCTTTTTACCCCAACAATGTACTTCTTTTGTGGAAAAACCTTGCAACAGCCCATTATTCGATAATGATTTATTATGATAGGTGTATAAAACATCTGCCTGCTTAATTCCAATAAGTCCAAACCATAGTCTAATACCTCGTATAGGCCGCAAGTAATAGATTATTCAAGCATCAAATTTTCGACCAATTATTCCCAAAAATATTTTATATTCCCCCGGAGGCTTGAAAAGTTGACTATTAATACTATTTCAAATAAAATGAAGACTTATACGATATCTTTTGAGAGACAGTGGGTGGCGCAGGAAAGAGAGAACACATGAGAGTGGTATCAATTGTTTCTATTATTGAATGTTGTTGCTGTTTTTTTTTTTTTTTTTGTTTTTGTTTTTTTTTTTTAATCAACAGTTCATCGACTGGTTCGTCACACTTCTCCACCTCTTAAAAATAAATGCGTAGTATTTAAATATGTGATATCTTATGTGTTTCATGCAGGCAAATAAATATGGTGGAGAATATATTCGGTATAAAATTAAATAATACGATTCGATAACTGAAGCGGACGAAGGAAACGGTGGGAAGGGGCGCATTTAAATGAGAACGCGCGGAACCAAAGAAAGCAACGAAAATGTGACAGAATATAGCATTCTATACCTTTGCACAATGGAAAAAACTCTCAACCAAGACGAGAGTGTGGTGCTTCGAAAGGTTGGAAAACTCGTCGTTTCATTCATGCAACAGCGCATTAGGACTGGAATCTAAGGATGAGACACGCGAACGTATAAAAATCCCAATGGGCTTAGAATCAACCGTTAATTGCTGCGCGTAGGGATTGGAATTAAGGGTGAAATGCTGTACGGTTAAGAAGTGCCGTAAATGATTGGAATTGATTGTTAATGTCACTCGATATATAACGCTTTTGAAGGTCAATTTTTTTTTTTTTTAATGGATATATATGGAACCAGATTTTTCATCCTAATATGTGTGACAAATCTGAGTTCGCTAAAAAAAAATTGCAGCCTTTATAGCATGGGGTTCAAAAAGGCTTGGGATTGATTGTAAGTTGCTGCCAGGACCAGGATCGGGGGATCCAGGTGAATATATATATATATATATATATATATATATATATTATATATATATATATATATATATATTTTATATATATATATATATATATATAAAATATAAAATATATATTATTATATATATATATATATAATATTTTATATTTTTATATATAATTATATATATATATATATATTACACAATACTTTTGAGTTGGGCAAACTCATCAGCTGAGGTAATAAAGCCAAGAAAAAAGAAAAAAATCATATTAAAAATATGAAAGTAATAGTTAAAAAATAAAGGGGGGAGAGAGTTCAACTCGGGCAGTGCAACAGAAAGCATGAGCGAGGACAGCGTTCGAGAGCATCACGACCGGTTTCGTCCTTGTTAGGACTCATCAGCACGTTGAGGTTCTCGTGCTTTTTTTTCCCGTTCGGGAGCGGGCGGCTGTGTTTGGATTGCGTTTGCATCCCCAGCCGTTTCGTTAATCTTTTTTTTGGGCTTTCCTTTTTTTCATCTGAGAGTTGTTCAACTTTTACGGTAGATGGCGCGCGCGCATTTTTTTGCGTTCTCGCGTCACGACAGCGATGTCGTTTTGACGACTTGCTGGAGTGCTGATTGCATTGAGTTAGAGGCAGCTCGAGTAAGCTCACCTGATGAGTCCTAACAAGGACGAAACCGGTCGTGATGCTCTCGAACGCTGTCCTCGCTCATGCTTTCTGTTGCACTGCCTGAGTTGAACTCTCTCCCCCCTTTAGTTTTTTAACTATTACTTTCATATTTTTAATATGATTTTTTTCTTTTTTCTTGGCTTTATTACCTCAGCTGATGAGTTTGCCCAACTCAAAAGTATTGTCTATACCATGTGGCCAAAGTATGTTGTTTCGCTTATTATAAGCACGTTGAGGTTCTCGTGCTCTTTTTTCCCGTTCGGGAGCGGGCGGCTGTGTTTGGATTGCGTTCGCATCCCCAGCCGTTTCGTTAATCTTTTTTTTTTGGGCTTTCCTTTTTTTCATCTGAGAGTTGCTCAACATTTACGGTAGATGGCGCGCGCGCATTTTTTTGCGTTCTCGCGTCACGACAGCGATGTCGTTTTGACGACTTGCTGGAGTGCTGATTGCATTGAGTTAGAGGCAGCTCGAGTAAGCTCACCTGATGAGTCCTAACAAGGACGAAACCGGTCGTGATGCTCTCGAACGCTGTCCTCGCTCATGCTTTCTGTTGCACTGCCTGAGTTGAACTCTCTCCCCCCTTTAGTTTTTTAACTATTACTTTCATATTTTTAATATGATTTTTTTTCTTTTTCTTGGCTTTATTACCTCAGCTGATGAGTTTGCCCAACTCAAAAGTATTGTCTATACCATGTGGCCAAAGTATGTTGTTTCGCTTATATATATATATATTATATATATATATATATATATATATATATATATATATATATTATATATATATATATATATATATATATATATATATATATATATATATATATATATATATATATATATATATATATATATATATATATATATATATAAAATATATATATAAAAACAATTCTTAATTAGCCCACTAATATATAAAACAACTTTAATCGGGATAAAGGCTATTATTAATCAATAAGACGGGACGTTTCGGGGTATCACAACCCCATTATCAACCGCGAAAAAAAATAAAATAAAAGTAAAAATAATACAAGGCACAGGTGGTCAGGCCATTGAAATCGAGACACAGAGTATACAAACCTAGACGGGAACCCTCAGCGATCACCATCACCAGCGGTCTCTGGAAGGAAAAAATGGTGATAGCAAGCGCTGAGCTTACCTACATCTGCGCGGGAATTACAAACCCCGGGCACCACATTTCAAAATATTGATCATCTCCAAGACAGTACGGGCATAATCATTACTCTCGGAGTCCAGAATTTTAACACCATTAAAATCAAAAGTGTGTTTTAGTGAATTTTTATGCTGATGTAATGCCGTCTTTTCATTTTTGTCGTATTTATGCCCGTTTAATCTTTTTTTCAACAGCTGCTTAGTCTGACCAACGTACCCCATCCCACAATCACCGCACTCAACGTAGTAAACCACCCCGCACATCTGCTCCTTCTCCCGCTTAGCTTTCAAATTTGACCACAAAAACTGCAAATCATTGAAGCGTCTATGCACCACTGAAAAACCGTAATGGTTCAGAAGTGCAGAGAGATTTTCAGACAAATAGGGAACATAAGGAAGAGAGATGACCTTTGACAAATCCAATTTCGTAGGAGGAGGTAATCCACTTTGGAGGAGGAGGTAAATCAAAGCCTGAATTTTCTTGATCTAACGGTGATACGCAATAATAACAATATCAGGTGTAAATGGTACCAGAAGCCAACGTCATCGGGGCGATACGTAAATTATTTGTCGGTGCAGCCTTTTATTTTTAAAAGGAATATTATTTTTAACCTTGCGCAGCGTATGTATCGTCTCAGTGATCCTCAATTTTTGGCTGAAGTATTGCGTGTTGGCCGACGGCTTTTGAGTGAAAATTGCTATCCGTCTTCCCTTGTTAATAATATTTTTAATTTGGTTCGCCGTAAACGCAACAGCGAAGAACAACTGCCCCCGAAAACGAAATTGGATTTGTCAAAGGTCATCTCTCTTCCTTATGTTCCCTATTTGTCTGAAAATCTCTCTGCACTTCTGAACCATTACGGTTTTTCAGTGGTGCATAGACGCTTCAATGATTTGCAGTTTTTGTGGTCAAATTTGAAAGCTAAGCGGGAGAAGGAGCAGATGTGCGGGGTGGTTTACTACGTTGAGTGCGGTGATTGTGGGATGGGGTACGTTGGTCAGACTAAGCAGCTGTTGAAAAAAAGATTAAACGGGCATAAATACGACAAAAATGAAAAGACGGCATTACATCAGCATGAAAATTCACTAAAACACACTTTTGATTTTAATGGTGTTAAAATTCTGGACTCCGAGAGTAATGATTATGCCCGTACTGTCTTGGAGATGATCAATATTTTGAAATGTGGTGACCGGGTTTGTAATTCCCGCGCAGATGTAGGTAAGCTCAGCGCTTGCTATCACCATTTTTTCCTTCCAGAGACCGCTGGTGATGGTGATCGCTGAGGGTTCCCGTCTAGGTTTGTATACTCTGTGTCTCGATTTCAATGGCCTGACCACCTGTGCCTTGTATTATTTTTACTTTTATTTTATTTTTTTCGCGGTTGATAATGGGGTTGTGATACCCCGAAACGTCCCGTCTTATTGATTAATAATAGCCTTTATCCCGATTAAAGTTGTTTATATATATATATATATATATATATATATATATATATATATATATATATATATATATATATATATATATATATATATATATATATATATATATATATATATATATATATATATATATATATATATATATATATATATATTTCTGGATTAGTGGACATTGTGAATCCAGTAAAATTTTACATCTATTGTGAATCCGTCTGTTGGATTGGAATATACAGGGTGTCAATTAAAAAAGGAGCCAGGCTTAATATCTCAAAAACGGCTCCGAATTTCGAAAAACGCTGAAACACGTGTTCGATTATTTCGAGGGGGACATCTTTTGAGGGGGTTCCCAATTTCGGGGCCCCCCCCTGGGGAGCCCCAGGGGGGGTCAAGTCCCATATTTCAAATGGGGACCCCCATTTTTTATTTGATAATCGGTAAGAGGGTAAAATTTTAAGACTTTTGGCGCAAACCGAAAGTCGATATCGTTTTTCTTGTTCGATATATCGAAGGTCAAAGTTCGATATGGACCCATCTTCAGAAATTCGTAACTTTCCTTTAAATAGTCCAAATTTCAAAAACTTTGGGTCTAAAATGCTCTACAGAGCAAGCACTTTTCAGAAAAAAAATCAATTTCAACAGAAATTTAGTCAAACTTTGATTTTAAAGCCCCCAAACATTTTTAACGTTTTTGGCCCCCACGGGGGGCTATCAGAAAAATTCCGAGAGACGACCCCTATCGAGTGATACATCAATCGAAAAGGCGTAACAAACTGAGCATTTTGGCGTAAACCGGAGATCCATATCGTTTTTCATATTCGAGATATCGAATGCCAAATGTCGATTTACAGAATGCGATATCTCGAATATGAAAAACGATATGGATCTCCGGTTTACGCCAAAATGCTCAGTTTGTTACGCCTTTCGATTGATGTATCACTCGATAGGGGTCGTCTCTCGGAATTTTTCTGATAGCCCCCCGTGGGGGCCAAAAACGTTAAAAATGTTTGGGGGCTTTAAAATCAAAGTTTGACTAAATTTCTGTTGAAATTGAATTTTTTTCTGAAAAGTGCTTGCTCTGTAGAGCATTTTAGACCCAAAGTTTTTGAAATTTGGACTATTTAAAGGAAAGTTACGAATTTCTGAAGATGGGTCTATATCGAACTTTGACCTTCGATATATCGAACAAGAAAAACGATATCGACTTTCGGTTTGCGCCAAAAGTCTTAAAATTTTACCCTCTTACCGATTATCAAATAAAAAATGGGGGTCCCCATTTGAAATATGGGACTTGACCCCCCTGGGGCTCCCCAGAGGGGGGCCCCGAAATTGGGAACCCCCTCAAAAGATGTCCCCCTCGAAATAATCGAACACATGTTTCAGCGTTTTTCGAAATTCGGAGCCGTTTTCGAGATATTAAGCCTGGCTCCTTTTTTAATTGACACCCTGTAGAGTAATATTGTGTATATTTTCCATTCAATTGTGGATCCGTTCGTTGGCGCCTGGTCTCTCTTCTGTTTAGTCATCATAGTGGATCCACTGCTGAGTATATATTCTATCTTATTGTGGATCCGACGTTTCCTACACCCACGAGCAAACATTGTTCATGTTCGTTTACTATACGCATACACAGGTACACTTCTCGATCTTGATTACGAAATTATCATTTTAATTTAATTCTATGCGTAGCAGCGGTTCGACTTATTTGTTTAGGGGAAAAAAATGTAATTAATACAGCAGTTGAAGCGCCAGGCCGGCGCGGCGCCGTCTTAGTAAATTCATCAAAAGAATCAACCAATTTAAAAGGGGTGAAAAATGCATGTTTTTCTTTATTTATGCAGGGTGTTTCACGTAACCTGCTCACTATGGTTTTCATGAACGGGTGACGACAAAAAAATCGGAAAAATCGGTTTTATGGTAACTCGGACCTGAACTTTCATTTAAAAATACTGCCACTACCCAAAATTTGGTTTTTGGGGGGTTTTTATGGTGGGAACCCCCCTAATCTCGAGATTTTCAAAAAGCAACACCTATCTTGTGACACCTCATTTGAAATAGGGTAAAATCCTAAGCATTATGGCTTAAATCGAATGTCGATATCTTTCTTCGTTTTCGAGAAATCGAAGGTCGAAGTTCGATATAGGACGAATTTTCGAAAATCCTTAACTCCTACGAAAAAAGTCGTAAAACAAAAAACTGCACAAGTAAAATGCTCTACTTGATGATTACATTCAAGATAAAAATACGAATTTACAATCAAATAAACCGGAAGTCGACTTTTAAGCACCTTAACATTTTTGGCGGGAAAACCCCCATTTCTCAAAATTTTCAAATGGCAACCCCTATCTTTTAATACCTCATTCGAAAAGACGTAAAAAGTTGTGCATTTTGGCGCAATCAAAAGTCCGATACCGTTTTTCTATTTCAATATATATAAAATCGAAATTCGATTTAGACAATTTTTCGACCCTGTAAATAACGGATCCTATCGCGTGATACATCATTCAAAAGCACTTAAAAAACCAAGAATTTTAGTGCAAACCGGAAGACAATACCTTTTTTCGCGGTCGAGATATCGCAAGTCAAAGTTTGATCTCTGGATAGAGCCTACCTTAAATTTTGACTTGCGATATCTCGACCGCGAAAGAAGGTATTGACTTCCGTTTGAACTAAAATTCTTGGTTTTTTGTGTGCTTTTGAATGATGTATCACGCGATAGGATCCGTGAAACGCGAGAGGTCCCGTAAGGTCATTAGGTAAACTCGAATGGATCTGAAATTTTCAGAGTTCTCAGTCACAAGCACTAGCTTCCGACCAATCTAAACAGAATTGCAATCCATCGATTCATTCTTGAGATTTCGATTTTACAAAGGCGCGCGATCAAGTCAGATCGACCTTAAAAGGGCACTGGAGGGTGAAAGTACCAAGAATTTCGTCCCTCAGGAACCAGTCGTGTGCCGTATTATGTCAGTTGCGTCTTTTCCCGGGTCTTAATGATGTCCCGAGAGAGCCCAACGCCGTTTCGACCCAAAACATTTCATCTCAGGGGGGAACGACCCCCCGTCTCAGCGGAACTCTGACAAAAATGCCTAACTGCGGCCGCGAGGGGTCCCGTAATGTGATTAAATAAACTCGGATGGATCTGAAATTTGCATGGTTGTCAGCAACAAGCAAGAGCTTTCGAAAAGTCTAATCCAAATTGCAATCCATTGATTCGTTCTTGAGATATCGATTTTTCAAAGGCTCGCTGTCTTGTCAGATCGATCATAATTAAGCGCTGGATACTCTGAGATCCACAAGTTTCGGCTCTCATGGACCGTTAAAGCTCCCTTCAATATAGAATGAGCTTTTTTTGAGTTCATACAATGATCCTAAAGGGCCTTGAAAAGTGTCGAATCGAAAAACATTATACCGGGGGGGGGGGGGGGGGGGGGGTGGCGTACCACCAGAGTTGGGCAACCGAATAATCAGAAATAATGAAATGACTCCGGCAACATTGAAAACTGGGTTTGCTACCTGAGCTGACGAAAGGGAAACACACGGAATGTATAGGTCAATTGTACGAATATTCGTCGAATAATTCGATTGACTCGGCGTTGCCTGACATCACCGAATAATCTCCGAATAATTTTTGCCCAACTCTGCGTACCACCGCAACTCCGAAATCAAATGTCTGACTGCGGCCGCGCAAGGTCCCATAAGATCCGTCAGTAAACTCGGATCGATTGAGGGAGTGTCCAATGCAGCTCCGACCCAAAATAAATCATCTTAGGGGGGGAAACGACCCCCGTTTCAGCGGAACTCTGACAAAAAAGGCCTAGCTGCGGCCGCGAGAGGTCCCGTAAATCATTACATAACTTCGGGTGGATCTGAAACTTTTGACAGTTGTCACTCTGAAGCAATAGTCCCTGACTATAGTCTCAACCTAATTTCAATACATCGATTCATACTAGAGTATCGATTTTTCATAATGTAGCTACTTACGAAATACAAGCTTGTCCGATAACGCGTTTTCTATGGCGGATCGAGTTCTGCACCGATCGCCCTCGAAATCACAGGAAATACACATCTTGATATGCAGTATCGATTGAAAAAAACCGCAGGTCCATTGGACGCTTCGTTTTCGATACATCGAATTTTTATTAAGTGACGACGCACGAAATACAAGCTTGTCCAATGACGCGTTTTCTCTGGCGGATCGAGTTCTGCACCGATCGCCCTCAAAATCACAGGAAAGACCCATCTTGATATCCACTATCGATTGAAAAGAACCGCGGGTCCATTTGACGCTTCATTTTTGATACATCGATTCTTCAATAAGTACCGACTCACGAAATGCAAGCTTGTCCGATGACGCGTTTTCACTGGCGGACTGAATCGGGGGATTGACGCCCCCCCCCCTGGTTCAACCACTCAGATTTTCTGACAAGACTGTGCGCCTTTGTTTAATCGATATCTCGATCCTGACTCGATTTATTGGAATTCAATTGCCACTGGTCGGAAGGTCCTGCTTGCTACTGACAACCCTGAAAAATTCTGATCTATCCAAGTTTCTTTCATGGCCTTTCGGGACCTCTCGCGGCCATTACATAACTTCCAATGGCTATAATAGAATCTATTTTGTAACTTCTAGGAGCCATAAATGCTTACTAATCCATTACATAACTTCCAGGGGCTGAAGAAATGTAATGGAATCAATTACCTATAACCTCCAGGTGCCACAGAAGCTCAAGAATCCATTACATTACTTCCAGGGGCCGGGCTGTTTAAAGATAGAGGAAACCAATACATAACCTCCAGGTGCTAAATAAGCTCAAGAATTCATTCCATATTTTCCAGGGTTCCAGTTCAAAATTAAAATCAGTGTCAATCAAACATTGTTTTGTTTATCCAGTTTTCCTGGTAAATATTTTAGCAACATAGCGCCATGACCAATGTTGTGAAAGCACCATGGCCGATGAGACTGGCACAATGGTTTCCATAGAGCTTATTTGGGAGATCACCAATGCAGTTTCGACCCAAAAAATATCATCAAAGCAGTTCAATTTGGCCTTCAGGGATGACGCGCCAGTATAAATTCTCGTTTTTCACTTGACCTATAAATGAAAAACCGATTGATCGAAAATGAAAAGTTCCAGTTGCTGTTACCAAACGATACTCCAAGTCGATATTTACTCAGTTTGAAAGCGTTACATGCATTATTGGCTTATAGAATTTGTTCTTATTTCCAAAAAAATGCCGGTCCCGACAAAAAAATAAATCGAATTTTACGCCTTAACGACAAAGTATGTCCGGCTATTATTTTTCAACCCCTTTGCATCATCCCCATGTTTTTTGACCCTCTGATTTCAAAATTCGGCCTTAGTTTTTACTCAAAACTTTTTCCGGAATTTCGAAGTTTTTGCTAAGAAGACGTAATTTTGAATTTACGTAAAATCTAGGCCAATTTAATGGAAACTATTAGCTTTTTTGAAATCAGCGACTCAAAATAGGTACATATAATAACGACGATAAAGTGAAATTAAAGGCGGAAAATGATTCTAAAACACTAAAAATTAGTAAAATTAAGAATGATGGATGGGGAATGTCGCGGACACATTATATGTCGTTTTGGATGCTTGCTTAAAAAATCGGTGATTTCATAGGAAATCGGAACAAATTATTTTTGTCAATGTTGTCCATTTTTGGTAGGGCTGTATTAATAAAAAATCGAAATTTCGTTCAGAAATTTACCTGATTAGCTATTTGAGCAATTGTCACGTTTTAGAGAGGAAATTCCAAAGGCAACCTGCAACTTTGACAGTGGGTGAGAGGATGTTTGATAACGGCACATGTCCCTCTTTATGGTCCTTGCATTTGTTTTTTCTTTTTTGTTTTGTTTTTTTGTTTTTTTCAGATTGGCAATCATGGCACTAATTGTAAGTTCAATAGCATGAAGCACTTGCTTTTGGTCAAATATTCTTCGTACCACACGACTGCAATGACGTTCATGCGTTCAGTCCCAATGCGTACAGTCGTATGTCACCCTCTGTTTTTCAAATCCCACGCGCGCCTTCTCGCAAGGAATGGGAGGCTAAATTCACAGCGGGGAGAATTCTCAAATCTCAACTCCGTACGGGGCGACTCCGGCGATGTGAATCGAGCGCCGCCTTAGAGAAAGGAAGCCCGCGCAGTTTGAAACTGCATTCAAACGCAGCTGAGACTTTCTCACAGTATCATCCAGCGGTTTAGACTTGGACCTAATTTATCGTCGTATACGCTACGTTATGGACTTATTCAACCTTTTTTGGTGTTTTTAGACCTTGGTGAATACAAACATACACGATCGTAGGTTAATTCATGTTCAAATCATAATTTAAATCTGAAACCAGCTGAAAAGTGCTTTGCTGGTGCATATAGGTCCACAAAAAAGCAACAATGAAATAAAAATGCCTGTAAATATAAATGACTGAATAGTAAATAAATAAATAAAAAAATAGATAAATTACAAAAAATGAATAAATAAATTATAATAAATAAATAATTAGATGAATGGATAGATAAACAAACAACTAGATGAATGATTAATTAAATAAATTAAAAAAAAAAATAAGCAAATAACCATAAAGAACAAAATAATGAGAACAAGAGAGAAACAAATGATAAGTGGAAAAAATTAAGCTTTAACAAAGTTACATTGTAAGACATGCTTATTAAAATTATTAAAAAGGAAATTCACTATCGTTGATCATTACGGCATTACAGAAAATTTGCTGAACTTTCGATCAAAAGAGAAAAGAAACAAAACAAAACAATGAAAGAAATCGGAATAATTTTCCCTCTAATGATTTATAATGATCGAAAATCGGGCGAATGTGGTCAGTTTTTACCCAGAACACTGTGCAGCAGAGAGCGTTTTTTGTATATGCTACAGCTTCTTATGCTCATTGCACTTACTGAAATCATACGAGTCAAGATATTCTGGTCCTCTGAGGGAGGGAGGGGTGCCTTTAGTGTTGGGTACAGTGTTGATAGGGCACGTATTCCAATCCAACTGTGTTGTAGTATGAATCAGGTACAATCAGACTTAATAAATCATATGAATTTCGAAGCTCGAGAGTCACAAATTCACTTCAAAATTACCAGTGCACACAAGGAGGTACTTAAAAATCAATTAGACGGTTTTATAAAAAAAAAAAAAAAAAAATCTGTATATATATACATATATATATATAACCCATCATCACATTAAAAGTTGTTCAAGAAAAAAAAGTTGTGTATAAAGCAAGAAAAGCCAAAAGAAAAGGATTTTCATTTTACAAGAGCAAGCGCTATCTTGTGGAGGCAGGTGGAGGTAGAATTCTAGCACAAACTTTGCAACTTCAACGTGGCACTTGTAAAATCGAATGTCCGGGTGATAACCTGAGAATATCAGAGCTTTCAGATTTTCCGGATCATCTCGAGATATTCTGAGGATATCGTGACAAAATTCAAAACAGTTAGGTTTTCGTATCATCTCAGGATATTCTGAAGATATCCTGACATAATCCGAAACATTTGGATTTTGTCAGTTCTTCTCTTTTTTTTTCAGAAAATTCTGACAAGACCCTACGATGTTGGATTTTGTCAGGATATTTAATGCTATCTGGGCTAAGCAGTGCTGTCATACTGCGATCACACTGACCTTATAGATTGGCCGAGTTGTAGAACATTTTGGACGCACTTAAGATTTTCCAGCATTACTTTTCATGATTTAATCGACTTTTTTTTCAGCGAAGCATGATAGCATGATAAATTTACTGTAAAGAGCGATAATTTTATCACGCTACAACAATACATTTACTCCAGAGTGCGAAAATTTGACTGTTGTCTAACAACCATTTCACCGCAAATTACGAGGATCGTATCCGAGTAAGAGGAAACTTTTATAGTCGGCAACAATTTTTACCTGGTACTACTACAATAATTTCACCTTACCTCTACGCTTGAAAAAGGTAAATTAAAAGAGGAAATTTCGTGATCACCTAACGAACAATATACCTACCTACAAAGTACAACGTAAGCGGATACATATATTATTATTTTGTACTTACGTTGTATGGTACATATGTATATTATGCAGCAGGTAATGACGATTCCCCTTCTTTTCTTCAACGAACCTTTTTCTAACAGTAGAAGGCCAGGTGACATCATCGTAGCAACACATAAAAATTATTGTACACTTTTGTCCTGAAATTGTTGTCCTTCCCAGCTATCACGGAAAACAATCGCAGGTAAATGTAACTGAATTGAATCGATACCTACAAAAAGACGTCTCCCATAAGCATCTAATTTAATAAAAAGCTATTCGCAGTGGCGAGGCTTGCGATTTGGCAACGTTCATTTTTCCCTTTAAAACACATCAGAAAGGTCGAAATGCCTGGTCATCGGCGATGACTGAAGCGTTCGACTTTTTGGTGAATTTAAAGGGAGAAAAATATTGTTGCCAAATATCACGCCTCGCCACTGGCTATTCGATCCCATTACTGTTCGATTTTTCACAATTAGCTCCCTATATCAGCTTCATTAATCCGTGGTTTGGTCTCAGCATGGAAAAAAACTCAGGGAGAGATTCAATCGAATCTCTTTTCATCGTGTACTAGCGGGCATTTTAAAAAACGGGAAAAGGCCGCGATTTTTGAGGCTCGCTGTTGTCAAACGTGAACGCACCAATTCGATAAAGCCGTACGATATTTATTTGCTCGAAGAGGTGCCCTTCCTCTTTTCGAATTTTCGAAAATTGGTCCAATATCGAACTTCGACCTTCGATATCTCGAACACAAAAAAGATATCGACTTCCGGTCTAAGCCAAAGTGCTTAGAATTTAACGCCCTTTAAATAAGGTATTATATTATGGGGGTTGCCTTTTGAAAATTTCGAGATAAGGGGGAAGCCCCCTGAAAACCGCCCAAAAAACCCAAAATTTTGGGTTGTGACGGTTTTTTTGATGCCATTATCTGATCGAAAGGGTTGTAGTGTTTTAGAATCGATTGCAACCTCTGTTTAAAGAATACCCACCACAATGGAGTAAATGTTTTGACGAGTGGAGAGTTGAGCTGCTCAGTGCCGCGTGCCGGGGTGGCGCTGCGCGGCCGCTGTGAAAGGAAAGAGACAAAACGTATAGCAATCGACCCTCCTAATTGACCATGTGAACATGTGGGTGTCTCGGTGGTTGTCTTTTCTTGACTAAGAAGAGGAGTTGTGGAGCGCTCATTCATTTCTGAATCCCTCACGTCCCTTCACACCCTTCCTTCCTAGGTTCCTCTGACCTTCGATCAGTGTTGCCAAAAAAATAAAAAAACTTGTTATACTCGCCGCCAGAATGAATAAACTATGAACGGAACTTCACCTATATTCTGACAACCCTGACTTTGTGACGCTACGCGGGATGATTTTCCAAATAAGTGAATGGACTGGCGGGCTCTGATTGTGAGTCAAACTCTACGTAACCAGCAGTTGAATCTCTTGCCCCTCCCCCTTCACTGCCTCATGTTTACGTCTTAAAACTTCTATCCGATTTCACGCGCCTTACTAACCCCCCCCCCCTCTTCTTTTTTTTCCCTTTTATAAAAAAAAATGCTGCCAAAGAATTAGATATCTTCATCAGTAGTGGCGTCGCTTATACTTTGATGTATCGATTCTCCTTCATTTACACCTTTGAAAACAATCGATCTCAGAGGGTTTACATGTGTAACCCCTAACCCCGATTGTTCTCACAGATCTAAATGGCAGAAGAAAATATCTATCGAAATTCACGCGGCGCTACAGGTCTAAATCTCTCCCTGAGTTTTTTTCCATGCTGAGACCAAACCACGGATTAATGAAGCTGATATAGGGAGCTAATTGTGAAAAATCGAACAGTAATGGGATCGAATAGCCAGTGGCGAGGCGTGATATTTGGCAACAATATATTTTCTCCCTTTAAATTCACCAAAAAAGTCGAACGCTTCAGTCATCGCCGATGACCAGGCATTTCGACCTTTCTGATGTGTTTTTAAAAGGGGAAAAAAGAACGTTGCCAAATCGCAAGCCTCGCCACTGCGAATAGCTTTTTATAAAATTAGATGCTTATGGGAGACGTCTTTTTGTAGGTATCGATTCAATTCAGTTACATTTACCTGCGATTGTTTTCTGTGATAGCTGGGAAGGACAACAATTTCAGGACAATAGTGTACAATAATTTTTTTGTGTTGCTACGATGATGTCACCTGGCCTTCTACTGTTAGAAAAAGGTTCGTTGAAGAAAAGAAGGGGAATCGTCATTCCCTGCTGCATAATATACATATGTACCATACAACGTAAGTACAATATAATAATATATGTATCCGCTTACGTTGTACTTTGTAGGTAGGTATATTGTTCGTTAGGTGATCACGAAATTTCCTCTTTTAATTTACCTTTTTCAAGCGTAGAGGTAAGGTGAAATTATTGTAGTAGTACCAGGTAAAAATTGTTGCCGACTATAAAAGTTTCCTCTTACTCGGATACGATTCTCGTAATTTGCGGTGAAATGGTTGTTAGACAACAGTCAAATTTTCGCACTCTGGAGTAAATGTATTGTTGTAGCGTGATAAAATTATCGCTCTTTACAGTAAATTTATCATGCTATCATGCTTCGCTGAAAAAAGAGTCGATTAAATCATGAAAAGTAATGCTGGAAAATCTTAAGTGCGTCCAAAATGTTCTACAACTCGGCCAATCTATAAGGTCAGTGTGATCGCAGTATGACAGCACTGCTTAGCCCAGATAGCATTAAATATCCTGACAAAATCCAACATCGTAGGGTCTTGTCAGAATTTTCTGAAAAAAAAAGAGAAGAACTGACAAAATCCAAATGTTTCGGATTATGTCAGGATATCTTCAGAATATCCTGAGATGATACGAAAACCTAACTGTTTTGAATTTTGTCACGATATCCTCAGAATATCTCGAGATGATCCGGAAAATCTGAAAGCTCTGATATTCTCAGGTTATCACCCGGACATTCGATTTTACAAGTGCCACGTTGAAGTTGCAAAGTTTGTGCTAGAATTCTACCTCCACCTGCCTCCACAAGATAGCGCTTGCTCTTGTAAAATGAAAATCCTTTTTTTTTTGGCTTTTCTTGCTTTATACACAACTTTTTTTTTTTGAACAACTTTTAATGTGATGATGGGTTTATATATATATGTATATATATACAGATTTTTTTTTTTTTTTTTTTTATATAAAACCGTCTAATTTATTTTTAAGTACCTCCTTGTGTGCACTGGTAATTTTGAAGTGAATTTGTGACTCTCGAGCTTCGAAATTCATATGATTTATTAAGTCTGATTGTACCCGATTCATACTACAACACAGTTGGATTGGAATACGTGCCCTATCAACACTGTACCCAACACTAAAGGCACCCCTCCCTCCCTCAGAGGACCAGAATATCTTGACTCGTATGATTTCAGTAAGTGCAATGAGCATAAGAAGCTGTAGCATATACAAAAAACGCTCTCTGCTGCACAGTGTTCTGGGTAAAAACTGACCACATTCGCCCGATTTTCGATCATTATAAATCATTAAAGGGGAAAAATTTTTCCGATTTCTTTCATTGTTTTTTTTGTTTCTTTTCTCTTTCGATCGAAAGTTCAGCAAATTTTCTGTAATGCCGTAATGATCAACGATAGTGAATTTCCTTTTTAATAATTTTTAAAAAGCATGTTTTCAATGTAACTTTGTTAAAGCTTAATTTTTTCCACTTATCATTTGTTTCTCTCTTGTTCTCATTATTTTGTTCTTTATGGTTATTTGCTTATTTTCTTTTTTTAATTTATTTAATTAATCATTCATCTAGTTGTTTGTTTATCTATCCATTCATCTAATTATTTATTTATTATAATTTATTTATTCATTTTTTGTAATTTATCTATTTATTTATTTATTTATTTACTATTCAGTCATTTATATTTACAGGCATTTTTATTTCATTGTTGCTTTTTTGTGGACCTATATGCACCAGCAAAGCACTTTTCAGCTGGTTTCAGATTTAAATTATGATTTGAACATGAATTATCCTAAAAAGGTTGAATAAGTCCATAACGTAGCGTATACGACGATAAATTAGGTCCAAGTCTAAACCGCTGGATGATACTGTGAGAAAGTCTCAGCTGCGTTTGAATGCAGTTTCAAACTGCGCGGGCTTCCTTTCTCTAAGGCGGCGCTCGATTCACATCGCCGGAGTCGCCCCGTACGAACACCGTGGCTGCGGCCGTCGCGTCGGCACTTTAGCTGGCAGCGTTGTGCGCGTCGGTGAACTGCTTGTCGACGTTATGAACGCCTCTTTTTTTATCGTCGACGATATGACCGTCGACGTTATGAACGCCTCTTTTTTTATCGTCGACGATGTGAACGTCGACGATAAAAAACTGCCCTTTATAAAAAAAAAATTAATCGGTATAATTAGAGTCGGTGCTTTGCGAGTTGACGTTACAAGCGTTGACGATATGACCGTCGGCGATGTAAGCGTCGACGATATGCTCGTCGGCGTTGTAAGCGTCGACGATATGACCGTTGACGTTAAAAAACCGTTCTTTTAATTCGTCGTTACGCGCGTCGACGATGTGAACGCTTTTTTATTTGTCGACGATATGAACGTCGACGTTATATGTACCCCCCTATTATTTTACTACAGTTGATTACGTAATTACGTAATCACGCCTGTAATTTACGTCGAGAAAACCAGACGATTGAAACTTGTCAACCTAAAAAAACGAAAAATCTGAGAAAAATTGACTTATAAGTTATTAACATGCACGAGGTAAGCACGTGTATGTGACTTCGGATTTACGTAACCTCTAATATCCATTAGAATATCCATTAGAATAATGCTCTAAAGACATTACTTATGCTACACTTTCGTAGACAAATATTGTATTTTTTTCTGGCTTTGCTTTGAATCTATCATTCTTCTCTTGTCTTTGTATTTCTCTTTGTAGAATTTTTAAGAAAATACACATTTTATTTAATCTCACTTTTTCACAAATGTTCACAGGTCACATTAAGCCATAAATTTGGTATCATGCTGTTAAGAGCTGAAATGGAGGATATTAAAAAAAGGTTTTCGTCTGAAATGAAAACTGAAGACAAAGCAAAAAAAGATGAAGAGAAAGGCTTGAGTAATGAGGCAATTGCTTGGAAACGCCTCGCCGAGTCGAAGTCCGAGGAGCCGGAGATGATAATTATCAAGAATGAGTTAAAAAAATATGATATAACACCTAGAGATTTTGGAATAACCACTGCACGGCTGTGGAACTATTTATGTGATCAGATACATAATATTTTGAGTAATCCTGATGTTGACCTACAACCCCTCTCTGGTTCTTTCCCTGATAGATTCTTACCAGAAGTTACAATTATCAATAAATTGTTCAGAACAACGAGAGTTCAGTTAAGAGGAAAGCCTGAATCCGATCAAAAATTTGATGTATAAATTTCAAGGGATAATCATTTTGGTCACTCATACAATTGTCAAATACCCAGTATTGTTTATAAAAAACTTTACTTTCTTTTATTTATATTTTAAATCATAATTTTGTACGCTTGCTCAAATATTTTAGCGAGTCAAAGTGTACACTCAGGGGCTCGTTTATTAAATTTTAGACAAAACTTTAAGAAATTTCCCTTCATGATTTTTTCGTGAACTTCATCATTTCTAAATTTTGTGGCTCTTATGATAATGTCTACCAATTTATTTATAGGTACGCCTTGAAGTTCTTGGATTATGTAATTGATTGGTTCGGATTCAATCGATATTCATGACCCTTCAGCAATAAATTACGTTTTCTCGGAGTATCTAAAGATCCTTTTTTTGCAAAACGCATCAGATACTTGATTTTTTTATCTTTTTTTAACACTGAAAAACATTGAAATTTTTTTGGAAACTGTTACTTTCCCCTTTTAAATTAAGTAATGACATTTTCATTGGAAAAGTCTTAAAATGTAGATGAACAAACGTTTGAACCCTACAAAAATTTGAATGAAGAGTAATGGAGGTCAAATTATTCCGATCGAATAAATGAATACAATTCATAGGCGGATCCAGCAATCTGGCAACTGCGCATTCCTCTCACTTGAATATATGATTAACAATCGATTCTTGGAGGAGCTACAGCCCCATGACAAATCAATTATTTCTCATGCAATCAAATGGGGAGAATACTCTGTTGTCAGATTGCTGGATCCGCCAATGGTCAATACATCATAAAAACTCTTCGAAAACTTGAAAATGTCAATATTTAAGCAAGACAATCAGAAAACAAAGTAAAACTCAGAACGTGGGGAGGCAGATGAAAAGTGTGGGAAGATTGCAAAAATGTTGACATTTCTGGATTCACAAATAGTCTCATATTAGCTAGCATGCATGCAAAGTAAATTCTATAGAGTATCAAAATGAAAGCACTCACCGCATCAGGAGTTCAAGCAGTTATCCGAAAATTTGGGTTTGTTGACACAAATTTATCCAGCAAACTGACTTTGCAGGTCAGAGCACAACACCAAATTACTTACTTCACATTCCTTTTTCAGACCCGCACAGCACAGTTAAACATTATTATTGTTAGCATTATAACTTCAAACTCAATAGAAATAGTAATGAATGAGAAACTATTCCGCGGCTTATTATCTGAAACGCACTGATCCGAACGACAAGATTTTCAAATTAATTATTTGCAACCACACGGAATTATTTTGTGTAAGCATAAGTAAGGTTAAACACACATTGTACACTATTGGGTACCCTCAATAGATCAGCATTTCTCTTTTCATCACTAATTATCACAGATGCAAAAACCGCACTGTCCACGCGAAGGAAAAAAGCGCATCCGTACCTACACTTTGCAGATGTGTGATCCAAAGATGACGATCAAATTGAATTCTTAATTCAAACCAGCTCTTCTCTTCAAACGTCCTCTGAAGCGATGATTCAATTTGTTTCTGAAGCGATGATTCAATCAACCGCCCAAAGGGCATGATATTAAAGATAGCCAAGTTTAATTTCCACCATACTCTCTTCTCTATTCTCTTCAACAGAAAAATTTAACCCTGTCTACCTTTTGATATTTCGCCTGGTACACCTTCTTAGCGTGCATCGACATTGCATACGTTTGAAAATGAAGGAGTGACAGCACGGAAAGCCGACACCGCTTTGCAGCGCGGCTATGGAGGTTCTTGCCTTATTGTTTGATTAGTCCCTCAGATATTGCTGTTATAACACAGGGGTCCAAGCATCTGCTTAGAACAAATTATTTTTAATTCTGTTCAACGACCCGAGACCAATCAATGCCACGTCCAAAGTAAGAGAGAGAAAAAATTACCGAAGAAACAATTGAAACGAAGTTTACTTCAAGAAATTGGAAGAAGATTTTGAGGAAGGAAGAAGCCAGAAACTTGGGCCGCGACATGAGGGTATTTCACAGGGAACTTAAAGTCACATTGTGAGAAAAGTAGTTGAGTTGAATGGTGGAAAAAGAGTCGCGGCCCAAGTTTCTGGCTTCTTCCTTCCTCAAAATCTTCTTCCAATTTCTTGAAGTAAACTTCGTTTCAATTGTTTCTTCGGTAATTTTTTCTCTCTCTTACTTTGGACGTGGCATTGATTGGTCTCGGGTCGTTGAACAGAATTAAAAATAATTTGTTCTAAGCAGATGCTTGGACCCCTGTGTTATAACAGCAATATCTGAGGGACTAATCAAACAATAAGGCAAGAACCTCCATAGCCGCGCTGCAAAGCGGTGTCGGCTTTCCGTGCTGTCACTCTTTCATTTTCAAACGTATGCAATGTCGATGCACGCTAAGAAGGTGTACCAGGCGAAATATCAAAAGGTAGACAGGGTTAAATTTTTCTGTTGAAGAGAATAGAGAAGAGAGTATGGTGGAAATTAAACTTGGCTATCTTTAATATCATGCCCTTTGGGCGGTTGAAAAGAGAGCCATTATTATTGCTAAAGATAAGTAGGATTAAATTTTTCTGTTGAAGAGAATAGTGAAGAAAGTACGGTGGAAATTAAACTTGGCTATCTTTAATATCAATGCCCTTTGGGCGGTGGAAAAGAGAACCATCGTTAATCAAGTTGGGAAACATTTTTTTAATCTTGGCCGGGTTTTACTTGACTTTTGGTGTAAAGTTTTTTTGGAAAAAGATATCACGGTCCGTTTTGGGATACACTACTTGGATCATTCTGCGGCTTGACCATAGAAGCTGTGTTCAGATGCTAATCATGGAGGTTGATTGTAGGTAAAACAGACTGAAATTGAATATTAAGTAAATACCAGTCTCTGATCGCAACTGTGCGTAAGAGTTTTTGTTTTTTGTTTTTTTTTTTGGCGGGGAAAGTTTTTAAAACCTGACCTTTTGAAGGTTCTGTGTGGGATTCTCCCTTACATCACCTAATTTATAATGGCAAACCCACTTAAACCTCTGTTGTATCGTTTCTATGCCAAAATTGCTAGCCTGGTTGAGTTATCCTTCAGGTTTCAGGTCATTGTTTTGCGTAGATACCTACTTTGATTCACTTCCATTTCTTGTTACACTCCAATTAGAGCAGAGGAAACTATGTGCACAATCACAGTGGACTCAGTGATGGCGTAGCTATGGGCTCCGCCGACCCCGCCGGGTGGGGGGGGGGCGCAATTCTGTCGGTTGGTTATTTTTGAAAGATGCAATTGCTTAAAATATAGTCTGAGAGAACCAAAATGTTCAAATTTTTCCGGGAGAATCCCCCCAGACCCCCTCTTACTGGAAGGAGCCCCCCCAGATGTCCCTAAGTTACTGGAAAGAGTCCCCCCCCCAGATTCCCCAAAGTATCGGTCTATTTGTTTCCCCCCCTCCCCACGAAAAGAATCACACATTTTAAGCCACTGAGCGGAACATTACATTTACTGCAATTTTAAATTTCCAGAAGACTTCTAACCTCGAGGAACAGTTTCCCAAAGCCTAGAAATATCAGCCTCATCAAAAAGCTGAAAGTCTAAACTGAAAAATTCCCTTTTTGCTTGAGAAGTGAAGGAAATAAACATAAAATCTATTTTTAATTTGTTTAAATTTGATGGCATTTTTATGCGATAACATTGCTTAAAATAACGTCTGAGAGAGACTGAATTTTCAAATTTTCCCGGGGGGAGGACCCCCGGACCCCCCTCTCACGGGGGAAGGGTCCCTCCAGACCCCCCATAGTAAATTTCTCAAAATTTGGTTTGCCCCCCCCCCATAAAAATCTCAAGTTTACGCCACTGGTTGCATGCAAAGAGTAAAAAAGAATCCTAATTGAATTGAGAGCTAGCGCGTGGTCAATGCAGATAAGAGTTCCTCTGATTGGCTGAAAAATGGAGGGAAATGCGAGTGTCCAAACTTATGGCCTCATGAAAATTAAGATGAGCTTTTAGACCTTCCAATGAGGTCCAAAAATGTCGCCCCATCCTGGCAATTTTTTGCGGGTGCCCAAGTCTTTGTCCATGGTCTCTGAAGCAGAAATTTGAGCGTTCTTCCGACTGCGTCCTTTTCTCATAAGATTAGATAGGGCCACCCTGTAAACCTTCAGGTCCCAGTACAAATTATGAGTTCGTACCATCGGTACGCAGCTACTATATCAAAACTAAATTACCGATTGCCTTGCAGATACTCTCGTCCCCCCCCCCCATTTAAGATCAGACGCATACAGTTCCAAACTAACAAATAAAAAATAAATAAAAAAAAACGAAACTAAATATTAACTAGAGAAGAAAGTGAAGAAAATAAGAATGTATCATCCAACAAAAGGGCCCCCTCACACTTTTCCGAGGGAAGGAAGGGTCCCTGGGTCCCCCTTTCCAGCGTAACGCTGACAAAAAGTTTTCAGCTGCGGCCGCGAGAGGTCCTAAGGTCTCAAAATGAAATCAGATGGATCCAAAATTTTAACGGCGAGTATCGGTAAGCTTACACTCTCGACCGGTCCAAACCGGATTGCGATATATCGATTTACTCTCGAGATATCGATTTTTCAAAGGCGCGCTGTAAAGGGTCAGAAATCCAAGATTCTCTAAATTCGCAAATTTCGACTCTCATGGATCTAGCATGCACCGTGAGAAGTCGGATGTGATTTTTTTGAGTTCATATGAAGTTCCTCAAGGTCCCTGACGAGTGTCGTTCCGATAAAGTCTATCCCAGGGGGGGCCCTGGCCCCAACTCTAGCGTAAGTCTCGCACGTTCAATGTCTAACTGCGGCCGCGGGAGGTCCCAAAGGATCCGTTTAAAAACTCGGATAGATCTGAATTTTTTTCAAGAATTATATAAAAGCTGAAGCTACCGTCCAGTCCAAACCACAGTGCAATCCATCGATTCGTTCTCGAGGTATCGATTTTTCAAAGGCGTGCGGTCTTGTCAGATCGAACATTGAAATAAGCTTTGGATACTCTGTATCCGCGAATTTCGTCTCTCATGGACCGTTTAAGCTCCCTTATAAATCGAATGAGCTTTTTTTAAGTTTATGTTATGTTCCTAAAGGGCCTTGATGAGTGTTGGACCGATAATAGTTATCCAAGGGGGGTCGCGCCCCACCATTTCAGCGTAACTCTGACGAAAAACGTCTAACTGCGGCCGCAAGAGGTCCCGTAAGGTCATTAAATAAACTCGGATGGATCTGCAATTTTCATGCGATTGTCAGTTACAAGCAACAGCTTTCGATCAGTGCAAACCGAATTGCAATACATCGATTCAATCTCGATTTATCGATTTTACTAGGGAGCGCGATCAAGTCAGATCGACCGTAGAAGGGCGCTGGAGAGTGGAAATACATGCAGCGATTATCGTCCCTCGCGGACCAGTCATGGGTCATGTTATATCGGTTGCGCTTTTTTTCGGGTCCGAATGATGTCCCAAAAGGGTCCAATGCAGTTTCGACATAACAAATATCACCTCAGGGGGGAAACGACCTCCCGTTTCAGCGTATAACTCCGACAAAAAATGACATTTTTACACATTTTTATACGGGCTCCCTCTCAAGATGATATTTTTTGGGTCGAAACTGCATTGGGCTCTCTCGAGACAACATTCGGACCCGAAAAAAGCGCAACCGACGTAACATGACCCATGACTGGTCCGCGAGGGACGATAATCGCTGTATTTCCACGCTCTAGCGCCCTTCTACGGTCGATCTGACTTGATCGCGCTCCTTAGTAAAATCGGTATCTCGAGAATGAATCGATGTATTGCAATTCGGTTTGCACTGATCGAAAGCTGTTGCTTGTGACTTACAATTATGAAAATTGCAGATCCATCCGAGTTTATTTAATGACCTTACGGGACCTCTTGCGGCCGCAGTTAGACGTTTTTCGTCAGAGTTACGCTGAAATGGTGGGGCGCGACCCCCCTTGGATAACTATTATCGGTCCAACACTCATCAAGGCCCTTTAGGAACATAACATAAACTTAAAAAAAGCTCATTCGATTTATAAGGGAGCTTAAACGGTCCATGAGAGACGAAATACGCGGATACAGAGTATCCAAAGCTTATTTCAATTCGATCGAACAAGACCGCGCGCCTTTGAAAAATCGATATCTCGATAGTGAATCGATGTATTGCAATTCGGTTTGCACCGGTCAAAAGCGCTTGCTTGTGACTGATAACCTTGAAAATTTCAGATCCATCCGAGTTTATTAAATGACCTTACAGGACCTCTCGCGGCCGCAGTTAGACATTTTTTGTCAGAGTTACGCAGAAACGGGGAGTAGTTCCCCCCCTAAGATGATATTTTTTGGCTCGAAACTGCATTAGGCCCTCTCGGGACATCATTGGGACCCGAAAAAAAGCGAAACCGATATAATACGGCACACGACTGGTTCGTGAGAGACGAAATTCGCTTTTTTCCAGTCTCCAGCGCCCCTCTAAGGTCGATCTGATAAGACCGCGCGCCTTTGAAAAATCGATATCTCGAGAACGAATCGATGAATTGCACTGCGGTTTGGATTGGGCGGTAGCTTCAGCTTTTATATAATTCTTGAAAAAAATTCAGATCCATTTGAGTTTTTAAACGGATCTTATGGGACCTCCCGCGGCCGCAGTTAGACATTGTACGTGAGGCTTACGCTGGGGTTGGGGCCACGCCCCCCCCCAATATAGACTTTATCGGTCCGACATTTGTCAGGGCCCTTAAGGAACTTCATGTAAACTCAAAAAACTCACATTCGACTTCTCACGGCGCATGCTAGGTCCATGAGAGTCGAAATTCGTGGATTTTAGAGAATCTTAGATTTCTGACCCTTTACCACGCGCCTTTGAAAAATCTATATCTCGAGAGTAAATCGATGTATCGCAATCCGGTTTGGACCGATCAAAAGAGTAAGCTTACCGCTACTCGCCGTTAAAATTTTGGAGCCATCTGATTTCATTTTGAGACCTTACGGGGGACCGCTCGCGGCCGCAGTTGAAAACTTTTTGTCAGAGTTACGCTGGACCCTTCCTTCCCCTGGAAAAGTGTGAGGGGGCCCTTTGTTGGGGGATACAGTCTTATTTTTTTCACTTTCTTTTCTAGTTAATATTAAGTTTGGTTTTTTTTTTTTTATTATTTTTATTTTTTTTATTTATTTGTTAGTTTGGAACTGTGTCTAATCTTAAATGGGGGGGGGGGGGGAGGAGAGTATCTGCAAGGCAACCGGTAATTTAGTTTTGATATAGTGGCTGCGTGTCGATGGTACGGACTCATAATTTGTCGTGGGACCCGAAGGTTTACAGGGTGGCCCTATCTAATCTTATGAGAAAAGGACGCAGTCGGAAGAATGCTCAAATTTCTGCTTCAGAGACCATGGACAAAGACATTGTTACCCGCAAAAAAATTGCCCGGAGGGGGGCAACATTTTTGAACCTCAAAGGTCCAAAGAAAGGTCTAAAACTTCATCTTAATTTCCATGAGGCTAAGTTTGGACACTCACATTTCCCTCCATTTTTTTCAGCCAATCAGAGGAACTCTTATCTACATTGACCACGCTAGCTCTCAATTCAATTGGGATTCTTTTTTACTCTTTGCATGCAACCAGTGGCGTAAACTTGAAATTTTTATGGGGGGGGGGGGGCAAACCAAATTTTGAGAAATTCACTAATGGGGGGTCTGGAGGGGGGCTGGCCCCCTTCCCCCTAGTGGGAGGGGGGTCCGGGGGTCCTCCCCCGGTAAAATTGGAAAATTCAGGCTCTCTCAGACGTTATTTTAAGCAATGTTATCGCATAAAAATGCCATCAAATTTAAACAAATTAAAAATAGATTTTATGTTTATTTCCTTCATTTCTCAAGTAAAAAGTGAATTTTTCAGTTTAGACTTTCAGCTCTTTGATGAAGCTGATATTTCTAGGCAGTAGCGCACCGAGAGTTTCTTCATCTCTCTCTTTTCTCCATTAAGAAACGTATGTTAGACAAGGATGGACAAGGGGATAAAACCCCCTCCTTCTGTCCTTTTCCTACTCATACATTCAAATGGAAAATGAGAGAGATGGAAGATATCCTGGTTGCGCCAGTGTTTCTTGGTTTTGGGAAACTGTTCCTCACGGTTAGAAGTCTTCTGGAAATTTAAAACTGCAGTAATTATGTAATGTTCCGCTCAGTGGCGCAAAATTTGTGATTCTTTTTGTGGGGAGGGGGGAAGCAAATAGACCGATACTTTGGGGAATCTGGGGGGGACTCTTTCCTGTAACTTTGGGGAATATTGGGGGGACTCCTTCCAGTAAGAAAGGGTCTGGGGGTATTCAGGTTCTGTCAGACTATATTTTAAGCAATTGCATCTTTCAAAAATAACCAACCGACAGAACAGTAGTTAGTAAAATCAATGTATATTTTCTTTATTTCATTGAAACCAGAGGATTTCACTTTGGATTTACTTTAGGCGCAGTTTCATGGTAAAATAGAGCAACTTATTCTTGCCATTTTTTGCTTCTCGGTTCCTGTAATTATTCCATTCTTTCTTTATTTATTTGTATTTTTCCGCTTTTTCGTTTCTCCCTCCCTCTATTTCCCTCCCCTTTTTCATAATATTATTGGGGGGGGGGACAAAATGATACCCCCCCCAAATATTAAAGGGGCAATAATCCCCCCCACCCTAAGATTACGCCTCTGCATGCAACACTGGGTCCAATGTCACTCGAAAAGTCGAAACCAGGAAGAAGAGTGAAGATTCGTGTCATCCGTGGTGGCAGTGAAATTGAGATCATGATTGAGATGAAGTAGATGGACAATCTACACGTTCATTCTATCAAACCGAAAACGAAAAGAAATACGCGATAGCTCCTAATAATAGTGGAGAGGGGAGGCGAACGCGAAAATGCGAAAGGAAACGAGACGGAGCGAGTCTCTGCTACGTCGGCTGGTCCGCGACTCCCTCCCCTCCGCCTAGTGTTCTTCGTGGGGGGTACATATAACGTCGACGTTCATATCGTCGACAAATAAAAAAGCGTTCACATCGTCGACGCGCGTAACGACGAATTAAAAGAACGGTTTTTTAACGTCAAGAACGGTTTTTTAACGTCGACGGTCATATCGTCGACGCTTACAACGCCGACGGGCATGTCCGTAAAAACACAGTGTCTATAATAAAAACGAGTAGAAAGCCTACGGTCATATCGTCGACGCCTATAACGTCGACCCTCACAACACCGACTCTAATTATTCCGAATCACTTTTTTTAAAAAGGGCAGTTTTTTATCCTCGACGTTCATATCGTCGACGATAAAAAAAGAGGCGTTCATAACGTCGACGGTCATATCGTCGACGACCAGAGCGTCGACTAAAGAAAAATAAAAGGTTCATACCGTCGACGTTCATATCGTCGACGATAAAAAAAGAGGCGTTCATAACGTCGACGGTCATATCGTCGACGACCAGAGCGTCGACTAAAGAAAAGTAAAAGGTTCATATCGTCGACGTTCATATCGTCGACGATAAAAAAAAAGAGGCGTTCATAACGTCGACGGTCATATCGTCGACGACCAGAGCGTCGACTAAAGAAAAGTAAAAGGTTCATATCGTCGACGGATAGATCGGCGACGAGCGGAGCGCCGGCGCTCATTTCATAGATTGTAATTAAAGAAGCGTTCACAACGTCGACAAGCGGTTCGTCGACGCGCACAACGCTGCCAGCTGCAGTGCCGACGGCCGCTGCCACGATGTTCGCACATCCAATAACCTTGGGCTCCGACCAGTCCGAACGTCCCGCGCCGCGCGGCGGGCGCTTCGTCTTCGCGGTGTGCCGCGTGACGCATTGCTAAAAATTGAAGGCTCGTCAAGTCTTGAAACCCAGCTCCACCTTCCTGATTGGGAGAACAGAAGATTCGGTGATCATCTCAACTATGAGATCATATTCCCTCGCTCTTCCTCTCCACCTCTGCACCCCCCTCTCATCCTTATCCACTCGTTGATGGATGTCATTTTTTTAAGCATTTTTTCCTTTTTTTTCGGCCTGCCCGTAAAAGCAAATAAAATTAAATTCTTGCTCAACTCTCTGTTTTTTTCTCTGGACCTGTAGCAACTAAACACAGAAAATGTGATCATGATTATCCACTGGGACTCTGGATCAATATACCTATAGAGATACCCAAGCTGCGTTTTTTGTCAAGGCCCCAATATTAAAGTGCTTAGTTGCAAAGTTATAGCACATTCTTTCATATTTTGTCTTTTCTAATAATTTGCGGGGCTTGAGTTCGATTCCACCAAAGCAGCTTGTCTGTTGAACGAGGGCCATTGAGCTGTAACTAGATTCCGGCGATTCACCTCTGCTTGGGACTCAAACGAAATAAAACGCCAAGAAATTCAATGGAACACTCTCAGTTTTACTCTTCATTTGGAATCATCATGTACAAACAAATAGCAAAAAATGTATAAATGTATGGGTTCCATTGATCCTCTTGATACTTACTGGCAATGGCGGATCGTGCTATTCGGCAACCGTGTTTTTTCGCCTTTTAAAGCTATTCAAACGTATCGATTTATCAGGGATTCAGTGAATACCCTGAAGATCGATAAATTTGCGTACGCTATTTGGCGAAAAAATATGTTTGACGAATAGCACGATCCGCCGCCATTGCCAGTAAGTATCAAGAGGATCAATGGAACCCACCGCCATTTTATACATTTTTTGCTTTGCAAAAAATGCTTTTGCTTTTTTGCATTTCTACATTACACTGCGATTACTGGTTAGTTTCGAGAAGTTAACAAGTAGCAGTAGCAACTTGAGAACTAATGTGGGGGGGGGGGGTCGATGTGTCTTAAGCTTTCAAGACCAACTTCGGCGCGGCGCACAGTGGAGCGAGTCAACGGGAGGGGTCAGTTATGGAATGTATGACTAAAAATGCTATGTTGAATGTTTTTGCAGTAAAACAAACTAAGAAAACTAGTGAAGCAAACCATAAATTGTGATTCTTGGAGGTAATTTTATAGTGGAACAATGGAACTACTTTCAAACTTCTTTGTTGCGTTTGTAAAAAGATATACGTATCTAAAATCGACACGCCATGACCGGCTCTCACATTGACTAGTTCCACTGTGCGGCGATGGTGAGAGGATGAGCAGACCAAAAATCAAATGAATGAAAAATTAAAGAAAAATAGAAGGGTCAAGAAGCTATATGCCACGATCAGGTACCTATATCCTTTTTGTATATCACTCGTATTATTCGTGCAACCAGCTGGCGTTATCACATCCAACTAATTGAGCAAATCCATGCATTCTTGATCGGACATGTCTCTGTTAACACCTCCGTTCATTTTCCCCAATCTCTGCACCACCATACTTAGCGCCGTAACGATAGCTCCCTCAGCCCCCGCAATTGCAAGGGGGGGCACAAGGCGTCGGTGGGCGCAAAGAGAGAGGAGGAAAATACAGGGTGTAGAAAGAAAAGGAAAAGAAGGAAGGAAAAGAAGAGAAGAAGGAAGGAGAGAAGAAGAAAGAAGAGAAGAACAAAAAATATAAAGAGAAGAACGAAAAATAGGAAAACAGGGACGAAGATGATAGAGAGAGGATTGATAGAAAAAGATGGATTTTGGAAGACTTAATGACAAATTCGCAACAATTAAGGCACAAAAGAAAACGTTTTGAAAGAACAAGGAGGCGATTTTTGATTTAAAATTGACAAAAAAGAAATTGAGTCATAACTTTTCTTTCGTCGGAGTGTATGTTCTATGAAGCCTCGCGGGGTCATATGCCAGTAAAAAGTGGGTGGTGAGGGATGGATGGGAGGAAGGGAAGATGATGGGGGGGGGCGCAGCTCTTTTTTTTGCATGGGGGCTCATACATGCCTAGTCAAGCCACTGAGTCCATACTCAATGTTTTTTCTCACTCACCATTGTTTTTATTTTGTAAATCTAGCGCTAGTCTGGCTAGACTTTTGCTACAGCGACATAAAGGGTTGAATCTGGTAAAAAATCGCGTAAAAATCACACATTAAGTGCATCAAATAGTCTCGAAATTTACTCATAAACCCACAAAAATCGTCGTAAAGAAAGCCTATAAGATGGCGGTCGGAAGGGCGAATCCTGCATGCATTCACCACGAGCACCAAAAGATGGCCGACAACGGCAATCTATAATGTTGGTTAGAATGTGAACAAAGCGTCTTACTTCCTCATAGTACTTACATTTTGTGTCATTTTCCGTGTTTTTATCCGGTAAATACTTTCTCGTTACTGTTTGTGATGACTATGGTGAAACAATTACGTTCTGTGTCCATTTGCCGGAATTCTGAAAAGGAAACGCCGAGCATGTACCTACTTCGTCGAATGCCGTCGTCGGCCATCTTTGCTGCTCATGGTGCATGCATGCAGGGAATAATTCGCCCTTTCGACCGCCATCTTAGGCTTTCCTCCAAACGCTTCTCGGGTTTCTCCGTAACTTTACAGACTATTTGATGCGCTCAGTGTGATTTTCACTTGATTTTTCACCAGAATCTACCCTCCAAAAGGCTATAACAAAAGTATGCATCAGGCCTATTATTGTCGCATGCTCAAACGTTTGCGTTCGATAGTACATACGTAGGAGAGCATAGTTGGGCAGCCGAATAATCAGAAGTAACGAAATCAGTCTGGCAACAGAGTTGATGCTTGAGATGTGACACCATTGCCTGTGAGGAGGTATGGTCAATGGGGAAGTTACAAGGGTCTGAAATTTTGTGATGTTTTCAGAGAAAATAATAGTACTTGATGTGTTGAAAACAGAGCAGGTGCCTTTGGTTTTTTCCCAAGTGTCTCGGTTTTGTAGATAAATACGAGTAAAGTAGTAAAAAATCGTGTGCGTACACTGACATCACTACGCGGAATTTCCATTTAAAACAATGTATTTTGGACCGAAATCTCCCGGAACAATGGGACTTAATCAGAAATCAAAGGCACCTTTGCTCTCAGCTCATCGAGTACTTTAATTTTCTTTATAAAAAATACAACGCATTTCAGATAGTGAGACAGATAATCCGTCGAATAATATTTGCCCATAACTCTGTAGAAGAGGACTAGTGGCGCGGCGTGCAATTTGACAACGTTAAAAACTCGGCTTTAAACCTTATATCTCATCCCCAAAAGTTGATCTAATTAATTAAAAACACCTCTCTTAAAGTTCGACCTGAAACGAACCAAGTGGTACCGCATCAATCATAGAGGCCTCTCGTGCCATTTTGAGACAGTGCGATTTCTCTATGTGAATCCATCAAATATATCGAATCTTTCTGGTGCACCATGCACCCCCTGAATTCGATATTTTATGCGTACTACGGTACTTATATTGACTTATTTTTTTACTTTTAAACGAACTTCATAAATGTTTTGTTTAGTTTTTAATTATCATTATCATTCTGTTGTAAGACAGGACAGACTACATATAATCACGAGAAAAAAGTTAAGTTAGGATTGACCAAGGAATGATGATCATACAAGATGTATATTGTACATATGTGCTTGAAACATAGTCTCAGCAACCCTGGACATTGGACAATGCGGAGACGGGGGGGGAGCAAGGATCTCGACGAGTCGACGCCCTCCTTGACATCGAAAATTGCACTGAAGAACGGTAATTTTATGCGTTTTCAAAGAAATTTTACCAAATTACTACCTGTAACAGCGTCACCCCCCCCCCCAATTTTCGGTCTCTTAAAGTCGTGTAAAAAGTTTTAACGTTCAGCTACCCTCGTTGGTATACATCCTTCTCTCATTTAAACCAAAGATTCTTTACATTCTGAATGCTAGTAAAATGTTCGCAATGACTGTACTATCAGTCAATTAAAGATTGGGACTAAACTATTTGTGCTCGGACACTCGGCGCTTGAGGAATTAGGGCTGCGCTACAGTTTCGCACAAGTACGGTTTCGCACAGTTTTTCTGAATTTCACTTTCGCACAGTTTTGTTTCGCACACTTTCTTCCGCTGCACAATTTGGCAACTGCGCCTTTGGAAATCCGAATTATTGCTTACCTGATAGCATATCCGACTCCGCTCGATCACAGCAGATAACGGCAAGTAACCCTGTTTATGTGTAAACCCTCATTAATCAGTAGATCTGATCGTGCATGAACCTTTTGAATGTCAGTGTCCTCTTGTCGGTTTCGCCAGTACGTGTTATATCGTTTTCCGCGTCTTTTTAAATACGTGTTTTTACTATAAAGGTGCTAGTTTTTATTGGTTTTAATATAGTTTTAACTTGGGTTTGCCTTCATTCTGGCTGAAAATTTATCTAGTTTTTTTTAAGTAATTTTAATTCAATTTTAAAATGAGTACCAATTTTACCATTGTGAAAAATAACCGTGATAAAGATAGTGTTCTTCATGAGGGTTTCATGTACTACAAATTCCGTACTCAAAAAAAAAGTGTAGTGTGGAGATGTGCAGAGGATCATAAGTGTTGTGCATCTGTGTGGACGGATAACTCAGTGTCACGTATTATCAAGAAAAGTGAAGCAGTACATGAGCACGAATGCTTAAGCAAGAAAAAAATCCAAAAAAACCAGATTCGTAGCACCGTGAAAAGGAAAGCAACAGAAGATGTACACATAGAACCTGCAAAAATATTAAGGCAAGTACTGCATGACAACGACAACGAACTGACGTTTTCCGATCTGCCAGCACTAAGACTAGCTGCTTACCGCTCACGGAAAAAAATTGCACCAAAGGCTCCTGCAAGTATTGAAGAAGCACTAGATCAAATGAAATCTATAAGTATGTCAACCGACGAGACAGGAGAAAAAATTTTCGTCGATACAGATAATAAAATAGTGGCCGTTACATGCATTGAAAATATCGAATTTCTGACGAAGCACAGTAAGAATATTCTGGCTGATGGCACGTTTACATACGCGCCGCGTTTTTTTTGCACAAACCTATACGATACATGTTTTTGCAAATGGTTTTTACATTCACGTTTGTACATTTTTTTTACCCTCAAAGTTCACGGCCACTTACGTAGCCATGTGGCTGCTCCTTAAAAAAATTTCCCTCGAAATTACGGGTTGCGAGCTATTTATATCGTTACTTTTGCTTGATTTTGAAAGAGGAGCCCATACAGCCGCTAAAATCGTTTTTCCTTGCGTGCAGTTAAAAGCCTGCAAGTTCCATCTGGGCCAATGTTGGTGGAGGCGTATTTATGGAGTGGCCAAGTTACGTCTCGCATACTATTCAACAACAACTACAGCCAACCAAGATTTACAACAAATAAAATTTTGGCTGACATTATTTTTTTCACTCTCTTACTTAAAACCCGATGATGTTGTATCCGCTTTTAATACACTGGAGTCCATTGCTCCCCCGCACAACGAATGCAAGAAATTTGCGAACTATGTTCGGAAAAATTACATCGATTCATCAATTTATCCTCCGACTCTATGGGCATGCCCTCTAACCGAATCTCTGCTGACGACTACGAACGCTGTTGAAAGTTATAATAGCAAGCTCCAAATGGAATTCTATGCTTCACACCCAAACATACATGTCGTGGTAAATCGCATTTTCGAAAATCAAAGTTTAGTAGCTCTTAAAATTAAATCAGTGATGAATAACGAAACTTTCCAGAGGAGGCCGAAACAAATTCAATTGGAGGAAAATATCAAGGTTATCACCCACGCTCACTACACCTATAGATACATTAACACTCTCCAGTTCCTGAATGAAATTGGCGAAGAAAAGAAACTGTTTAATTTCCAAAAAACGAAGTTACGGAAGGAAAACGCCTGCGAGAACACCCCTGACGATGATCTGAACGACGACGTTTAATGGTGAGTCTTTTTCTTTAAAAAAATATTATTGCATCTAAAGTTATTTTAATATTGAAAATTGTCACTTTTAAATTTTTCAGTGAATGCTGCGAGAAGAGACTCGCAGTGTTGCCAAATCAACATTTAAATTAAGGAGGGCAAATAAAAGTGTGCGAAACTGAAATCGCGGGAAGTGTGCGAAAGTGACTACACTCCAAAAAGTGTGCGAAAGAGATAAGCTCCCGGAATTAGCGAAAAGGGGGAAAAACTCTCGGAAATTCACAGCAGTGTTGCCAGCTTGTGCTAACAGTGAGCGATAGCGGCGGGGTAGCGAGGGGAGGAGAAGATAAACCGCAGGGCTTTCACTGTGCCTTCACTCACAACGAATATGAGCAAGCAGATAAGTGTGCCTGCGTGCCTCATCGAGAGCGGCTATCCGTCTCCGATCTGCATCTCTTTTCCGACCATTGCAGTTTCGCCTAAAAGTTGGCCATCGTGTCCGAACGACGCGACACTGTCCCACTGTCGTCACCCCTCCTCCCCCTCCCCCACTCCTTCCACACTGCTTCATCTCTCATTGTCAGTTCAACTCATTATTTCTTCTTTTCATCCAATAGACTTTCAGTGACTCGTTAGTAGTAAAAATTGGTTTTCAGCGATGATGGCCCGCCCGGGCCCCCCTCTTCCACAACACAATATCATTGAGTCAGTGCCGACGATTTTTGGGACAAATCCTCCCGAAAGACTAGAAAGACTTTCTTGGGTTGCGTTTCCGTCGATGATGGTATTGGGTGAAGGCATAAGGGCATGTGCTTCCTCCCTTCCCCATTCTCAAAAGCGTTGGAAACTGCCATTTTTCATCGTAGGTATAATGATCTTGAAATGCTTTTTGGGACGCTAAAAATTTCAATCTCTAAAACGTGCCCCCCTTTAGAAAAATTATGTGGATCTTCCATTAGGTTGGTGACTGTTGACACACTATGATCTGTTGCCCGGGAAACTTTTTTAATTATCAGAGACGTTCAAAGTATCATTCAGAATTTAATTTGGAGCAGCAATTGTGGTGGATCCAGAAGATTTCCTGGGGGAGGGGGGAGAGCACCCCTCTAGATTTTGAAATTTGTAGAGTCTTTGAAAGAATATGTTGGCAATTTTCTATCAAGTAAGGGAGACTTTTAAGGGTTTCTGGGGGAGACACGCTCGCCGCCACCCCTCTCCCCTTTCGTTGGTTCCCTTTTCAGTACCCCCGACATCACACGGAAAAAAATACTATCTTAGCGACAAAATACTGGCTTTGATCATCGTTTTGGGACTCGTTAAAAAACACCAGGTCAAGATACTCAGGATTACAGCGAAATTTACGGGTTTAAAGTTATATCTCAGTAAACAAACGCAAATAACTGCGCTTGATCGGTGGATCGACTCGTTGACGTGGTTAGTGTTTCCGTTCCGTTTTGATGGAACACTCGAACTGCATTTGCTAACCGCACTAAAAAGACGGGAGTGTTCCATTGTCCCGATTAAAAAATTCCAGTATGTTCCGATTAAAAAATTAGCCTCATGAGTACTACCAAATATAACTTTTTACCCAAGGTTTTAGCTTTTGATATTTTCTGATCATACTTCAAGTGCAGTGTTGATCATCTGGACCGAAGGCAAATTAACAATGAGATAGAATTTCTGCAAAGGGACAGCAATAAGTTGTCACGTTTTGAAGCATGGAAGGGAAGTGACTTCAGCGGAAAAGAAAGTTTATCCATTTTTTTTTCTTTTGCTCTGATCCATGGGTTTCAAAGCTCATTTGAGTTTTTAAGTAAGTCAAGAGCTTATACATTCAAAATCAAAAACTTCTCCAAGACATGTCACCGAAGGACATTTTGGGTCATAAATGATTAAAACAAACGTAATTAACAGGCTGAGGTGGACTATAGGATAAAAATTAGCATTGCCTTTCTTAAAACTTTGACTGACATTTTTCATGGAGAATTTTTTTTAATTTTTAGGGTTGCAGTTTTATCGGGACATAATTGTTTCCTGTCTCAAACTCAAGACCCAGTTTAGTTTTCTCCTTTGATTTTAACCAAATGCTTTAGAGTTAGGCAAACTCATCAGCTGAGGTAAAAAAGCCGAATAAAAAAGAAATTAAAATATCTTTAAAAAAAATATGCAAGTAAGTAATAGTAAAACAGCACCTAAAAACTAAAGGGGAGAGACTGGCTTTTTTACATCAGCTGATGAGTTTGCCCAACTCTAAAGCATTTGTTTATACCATGTAGCCAATGTATTTTGTTCTGTTGATTTTGACTGTCAATTGTGGACAGGGCGAGGTCCCGTCTTCTACCTTACTAAATCGTATTCGCCCCTCTAACAAAGCATTTCTTTCTCCAACTTGCATAAATATTCACCAGAACCCATTAATTAACTTTAGAAAGGGGGGGGGGGGTTAAAGCAGAGGTGGGCAAGGTAAATGGTAATCGCTTCCTCACTTCTGGGTTGATTTTCAAACCTCTTAGATATGAGTTGTGGGGGGAGGGGGTTAGGGGTGCCGAATTCAATGGAACTAATCGTGTTTTAATGAATTACATTGATTGTATATTGAGTTACATCAAAAGTTCAATGAAATCGGAACACCTGATTAAGGCTGAAATCCACCTCGATTACTTTTGAAAAGTGATCGATGGAGAAATCGAGAAACCCGGTTTGTCAAAGATTATAGATCATACCATAATGCCGCCCGAGGCAAGACTCCCACCTCACAACCTGCCTCTGAAAGTATAAGCCTTATTATTAGTCTGAAATAAGTTAAATCATTTAAAAGAGGAAAGGTTTCCGCATTTACGACGACAATCATTGGCGAATACCGGGGGAAAGGGGGGCGACCCCCCTCCGTTCAACCAAAAAAGGGGAAAAGAGGGAGAAGGAAGTGGAAGGGAAAAGAGAGAGAAAGGAAAAGGGGATCACTGGGGGTGAAATTCCCCAGATCGCCCCCCCCCCCGTTCGCTGGGCTGGATCCGCCAATGACGAAAAGTGTTACTTTACAATAATTAATTGCAATCTATATTAGGCCTGTGCCTTCGATCGAAATTTCGATCGATTTCGATCGGTCGGTCGTACGATCGAAACGAAATTTGTCGAAAATTTCGAAGTTTCGGTCCTTCGATCGATCGAAATCGTCCGATCGATCGATATATTCCGAAGCTTCGATCGACCGAAATTTCAAGAAACTTCGACCGATCGGAAAATTCCGAAAAATCGATCGATCGAAAAACTTCGATCAACCGAAATTTTCTGGCCCTTCGATCGATCGAAAAACTCCGAAAATGCGATCGAGCGAAATCTTCCGATCGATCGAAATTTTTCGAAACTTCGATCGATCGAAAATTTTTGTAGTTCCGAGCGATCGAAATTTGTCAATATTCCGAGCGATCGAAAAATTTCGGTCGATCGGAATTATCTGGCACTTCGATCGATCGAAATATTTCGAAGCCTCGATCGATCGAAATATTTCGAAACCTCGATCGATCGAAAAATTTCGAAACTGTGATCGATCGAAATGTTTCGAATGTTCATTCGATCGAACGATCGAACAATTTCGAGCGTTTGAATAGCATCGCATCGGTTTTTTTTCAGCCCTCCGTTGATGTTATGTTTTATTGGGTTCATTTTGTAAACGAGAAAGTCGTGCGTGGCAAGCTGGGCGTGTGAGGGGTATCTGTGAAAGGGAGGCAAGCAAGATCGAATTAAAGAAGTGAGAAGTGGGAGTGAGAGAGGGGGAGGTATTGAGTAGCTTTGTTTCCGTGAATATGGGGAAGGACACCCGAAAGATTCGAAGGTCGAGTATGGTCTTTCACGACCACACACACTCACACACATTCATATAGGGGCACGGCACGGGTTCCGGGGTTCGATATATGGTTTCTTCATTGTTTACTTGTGTCAAATGTTTCGTTAGTTTGAGCTAATTTCCGCAGAGAGAGATGAAAGGGTTTACATCGGAATAACACAATCCGTTAGAATAAAACTAATTTCGAAACTTATATTTTTCTTTTAGCCCAATTAAGCAGGGGCGTAATTTGATTTTGAATTTGATTTTGGGTTTTCGGCCCAAATAATCCTACGAGCTATGTTGGACCATCATTGCACATTGATGTAGATAACCCCCCCCCCCCCCCCCGCCTTACTCTTGTGGTGCGAGGGGCACAACTGCGACAGTACAGTACTCGTAGTGTTCAAGTACTACCTCGTTTGCCCAACTCAGAACAAACATACCTAGCAACTAATTTTTGAAATTCAATGGAATTTCGCATCCTAAAGATTTTATTTATGACCATGCCAACAGCACCTTTCAACAAGGCGAGGATTACAATCGTAGGTGAGGAGCGATAAATTGCAAACACCAATAATCATATCAGCCACAACCACCTATAAGTGCGCAGAATTAAAGTATTTAATTGAATCATAACTAAATAAGAGCAAGCTACAAAATATTAGGAATATGCAAAATGCAACTAAATTCCGGGCGCAAACTTCTACTGTGTATATTGGAGCCCGAAATAAAACATATTTTCCCTATGAATGTGGGTAAAAAAATGCCCCCCTCTTGAACTGCGATTCCTCCACGTGTTACTAAAATTTGATTTTTCAGTAATAGCCACAGTTACAAATCAAATAGACTTGAAACTTGGTGATCTGAAGTATTTTTACATAAAGTATCCATTTATAAACTTGAAAAATTCAGAAATTAAGTCTGCGACTATACGTTTCAAGATATATTGTACTATTAAAAGCACAAATTTTATGATACAGGTTTACCATTTGAAAAAAATGTCTAAAGTCCGATGGGAGAAACGCTTAAAAATATTTTGAGCTTCTCGCATTTATTTAGTTACTTAGACATGATGTACAGGCTGTAACAGATGTATCCCCCCCATGTCTAACTTTTGAACGAGTTGAGATAAAAAGTTGCGGTTTGGACCATTCTTCATAACTTTAGATGAACTTTAATTTTTTGGGGGTCAAAACCCCCCACCCCCCCTAGGGGGCCCCCAGGGGGGCTAGCTCAAAATTTTCAAATGGCAATCCCTATCTTGTGATACATCGTTTGAAAGGGCATAAAACTCCAAGACTTTTGGCGCAAACTAGAGGTCGATATCGTTTTTCGTTTTCGATATATCGACGTTCAAAGTTCGATTTTCAAAAATCAGAATTCCCATTTAAAAAGTCGGAATTAGAAAAACTAGGAGTCTAAAATACTCTAAAAGCAAGTCCTTTTCAGACAAAAATACGGTTCTGCCATACTTTTAGTCCAAATTTGGTTTTAGAGCCCCCAAACAATGTTCTAAAATATTGCCCCTCAGGGGGGCTACCTCAAAAATTCCGAGGAACGACCCTTTTCGAGTGATACATCGCTCAAAAGGGCACACTAAACTGAGCATTTTTGCGCAAACCGCAGGTCCATATCGTTTTTAGTTTCCGATATATTGGAATTTGACAACAGATGAAAATCCAACTTTGCCATTCGATATATCGAAAACTAAAAACGATATCGACCTGCGGTTTGCGCCAAAATGCTCAGTTCAGTGTGTGTTGCTTTTTAAAGTATTTTAGACCACTAGTTTTTCTAATTCCGACTTTTTAAATGGGAATTCTGATTTTTTGAAAATCGAACTTTGAAAGTCGATGTATCGAAAACGAAAAACGATATCGACCTCTAGCTTGCGCTAAAAGTTTTAGAATTTTATGCCCTTTCAAACGATTTATCACAATATACGGGGTTGCCATTTGAAAATTTTGACATAGCCCCCCTGGGGGCCCCCAAGGGGGGGGGGGGTTGACCCCCCAAAAAAATAAAGTTCATCTAAAGTTATGAAGAGTGGTCCAAACCGCAACTTTTTATCTCAACTCGTTCAAAAGTTAGACAGGGGAGGGGGGGGGGATACATCTGTTACTGATTGATATTTTCAAAAGCCCTCAACAGCTCCTCGTTCATAAGAGAAGCTCACACACTTATCAAGTTTTTTGCAAAGAAGCATCTTCTAAAAGTACGAAAAAAGTTCATACCCTCATAGCAGAGGCAATTGCCAACATTTTTGCTCCCATAGACATTTACCAAAACACCCAGATTTTTTTTAGCCATGGGGACTTGGAAGATTTTTGAATCAACCCTTGTGCTTATCCAGTTGAGAATTTCTCACAAATCTTGACAGATTCTGAAAAAATGTATCGAAACCTTCCGATCGATGTGCAACATGTTAACTTGAGGAGAAAATATAAGGTGTCTTTTTTCAAAAAAATTTTGGGACTTCAATGGCAGAATCGGACTGATTCCATGGTCTGAGACAAAGACTGCCCAAAATTTTAAATTAAGGAAGTACACCTAATTTTTTCACTTTAAGTTACCAAACTAGTGGCACATCAATCAAAATGGTTCCATCCATTTGATCAGAATCTGTTTTGTATTTGAAGAATTCTCAACAGGGTGGCCACAAAAGCCAATTAAAATTTTTTCCAAAAATCCGCCATAACTCAAAAAATTTAGGTTTTTTGGTAAATGTCCATGGGAGCAGAAATGTTGGAAATTGCCTCAACTTCAAGGACACGAGCTTTTCTCATAACTTTAAAAGAGCTTTTTTGAAAAAAAAAAAAAAAAAAAAAAAAAACTTGAGATAGATGTGATTGAGCCTCCCCCCTCAAATATGCCCCACAGGGCGACTGTCATTCAGGGTAACTTTGTGCTTTTTGAGTCTAACTTTGTGCAAGACGTTTTGTGATTCAGGGCAACTTTTTGCAACTTTTGCTATATTTCATTCAACACACCTAAGTAACTTTAAAGAGTGTTTTGTGTCCAATGCTGCCAATTTCTGAAAGATTCCACATTTTATACAGCTTGAACTAGGCATGCACAAAGTTACACCCCAATGCACAAAGTTACCCTGAATGACAGTATTCGAAGCTATCGAAAAAACGTCTAAAAGTTTTGGAAAATTCAAAATCAAATTTGACTAAATGTTTCTGAAAAGGGCTTACTTTTTAGAGTATTTGTGTGTCCTTGATTTTTAAATTCCGACTCTTCAAAGAGGAGTAATGATTTTTTGAAAATTGGTCCAAATCGAACTTTGACTTTCGATGTATCAAAAACGAAAAACGATATTGAACTTCGATTCGCACCAAAAGTCTGATAATTTCACCCTCTTTTCGATTAATAAATAAAATATGGGGGTCCCCGTTTGAAGTATTGAATTTAGGGACGTGGTATCCGCCCTGCGGGCCCCCCAGAGATGGCTCCAAAATCGAAAACCTCCTATAAAGATGTCCCCCTCAAGCTAATTGAACACTTGTTTCAGTGTTTTTCAAAATCCGGAGCCGTTCTCGAGATATTTGGCCTAGCTCCTTTTTTAATTGACACCCTATATGCTATGAAACTTAATGAAAAGCGGGAGTACAAGAATAACAACGCAGTCAAAGCAGCTTACACTGATTGACTGCATGTTATCTTTGTATCGCTAGACTGCGATACTAAATCTGCTGGCTGCTTGTTTTTTTTTTTTTTTTTTTTTTTTTTTTTTGTGCTCAGTTTATTAGAAGGGTATAATACATGTCAAAAAAGTCTATTCCAAGGTAAATTTTCTAACTCCATAATTTATTTATAGTGGTTGTTTATTTCAGAGTTGTTATTTATTTTCAAAAATGTCCTTCAGAATAAACATCTTCCCCATCCATTTTGTAAAAACAGAATTTTTGGCAATTTATTTTAAAAAATCAACCTTTATTTCAGCACTTTCTACTTCTATTCTAAATGTGCCTTGAGCCCGTAAAAAATAGTTTGACATCAACATGTATGGTATCCGAGAGGTAAAAAATAACCAAATTGTGATTTTTAGATTTTTCTGACAAATTCATCCCCAATTAACTCACTTCAGCTTAATAAGACCTGACGTTGTTTTTAAAACTAGTAATTAAAAAGTTTCAATGTGTTTCAAAGGCGAAACTAAGACCCAGGCTTTTGACTACTTCCACACAACCAATCAATGATGATTTAAAAAAGATTATATCTTTGGAAACGGAAAACAAAATACTGAAAGAGCAAAAACAGGAGTTCCAGGACATGTATGAAAAAAAACTGAAGGAAGCAAACCGAAAAATAGGTAGTCTTACCCAAGAAAAAGTAAGTCGGAGTTTTCATATATTTTGACCAATTACATTTTGGAAATGATTGAATATAAGGGAGAAATTCACAAGTTCATAAAAACTTTTGATAGTTCAAAAATAGTTGTGCAGACAAATATTTCGCGATTTTTTCTGCAAATAAATTTATCAGGCTAGGTCACCTGTTTTCACGATATGTATTTCTTTCATTTTAGTATTTTTTGCCCCCCCCCCCAAGCTGAACGCAAAATGACGCCCCTGTGACAGGCAGATGAAGCTGCTGTTGTAGTAAATTGCCAGTTCAACCTTCTGGTTTACGTAGCGGGAGGTCTTAAAAGCGGCCCTTACACAAAACTATAACACTAATTTGGACTATCAATAGGTGAATACTGCATATCAATGAGCCTGTGGATTTTCGATCAGTCGATTTTTTATTAATAGGTACTATCGACGAATTAAAGATTGTCACGAGATATTCCCGAGCTAAGTTTCGCCTTCAAGGTTCCGGTTCGGCCACTCTTCATACTCCTCACACCTTGCAGGCGGAAGAAAGGGCCTGTACGCCGTACGGGTGGGGCGGGAAAAGCCGTTGCTGATCAGTCCCACACTCACAACCATAACTGAAAATGTGTGAAAATCTCGCGACAATCTTTATTTCGTCGATAGTACAGCCCAACGCAAACTGGACAAAATATACCAAAAAGTTGCTCCGATTTCCAACAAAAATTTTCAGGGCAACGAAACTTTTTGTCACCCAGTAAACATTTCCGGTCTCAAGATGGTCTTGTGAATATCTGGGCATGAAAGATGTCTGAAAGATGACTTCAAGATAATATGCGCGCCGTAACATATCTGCAAAATAACTGCAAGATGTTGGGAAACACACGATGAAATTTAGATAACTTTCAGTTCTTTTGGAGACAACTTGATACGGCACATGCTTCTGTGTGCTCCGGAAGTTGTCTTCTCAATATACAACATCTAACAAGTTAACTAAGATACTGTGCAGATATTTTGAAGATATTCAAATTCTGAACTTGTAAGTCCAGATACTCTCCAGATATTCTGAAGATATTCAATTCTGGACTTGTAATTCCAGATACTCTCCAGGTATTCTGAAGATATTCAATTCTGGACTTGTAAGTCCAGATACTCTCCAGATATTCTGAAGATATTCAATTCTGAACTTGTAAGTCCAGATACTCTCCAGATATTCTGAAGATATTCAATTCTGGAATTGTAATTCCAGATACTCTCCAGATATTCTGAAGATATTCAATTCTGGACTTGTAATTCCAGATACTCTCCAGATATTCTGAAGATATTCAATTCTGGACTTGTAAGTCCAGATACTCTCCAGATATTATACGAGTATGAAGATTCCACTCCTTTAAATATGTTTAATTTGCTCCATTCCTACGCGAGCCGGCGTAGCTCATCGAGTAAAGTACTCGGCATTCGCCGCAGCGGCCCAGGTTCAAATCTCGGAACTTCTGGTATACTTTGTCACTTCTTTCTGTGTATGTTCTGTGGATGTATCTTCAATGCAGGGGCTCGTCGAGAGGGGGGGGGGGGCGGCTGGATACCTTTGCCTTTCGGGGGGCGGCAAAATCAGGGTGAACAGAAAAAAAAAAGAAAAAAAAGAAAGAAAAAAAAGAAAGAAAAAAAAGAAAGAAAAAAAAAGAAAAAAAAAAAAAGAAAGAAAAAAAAGAAAGAAAAAAAAAGAAAGAAAAAGAGAAGAAAAAAGAGAAAGAAAAAGAGAAAGAAAACAAAAGAAAGAAAACAAAAGAAAGAAAAAAAAAGAAAGAAAAAAAAAGAAAGAAAAGAAAGAAAAAAAAGAAAGAAAAAAAGAAAGAAAAAAAAGAAAGAAAAGAAAGAAAAAAAGAAAGAAGAAAAAGAAAGAAAAAAGGGAAAAAAAAAAAGGAAGAAGAAGAAAAAAAGTTCAAATTCCAAAAAAAAAAAAAGGTCATTTAATTTTTAATTTTGGTCGCGGAGGAAGGCAACATTGCATTATTGCCCCCCACCTTTTTGCAAACCACGGCACGCCCCTGCTTCAATGTATCTCTTCTACAGCTAATAATATGTGTGTAATGTGCTATCTATCCAGGACTCTGCAACATGTGGTACCAATCTAGACGGAATAACTTTATAGTGAGTTACAAGAATCACCACCCAGAGTGCGCTGTTTATTTGGTCTAAACGTTCTGCATTTTATCTGCAAATGTCCGCCTGTTTCGAATCTTCTAGCGATCCGCGCAGATAATCTTGACATGGTCTGGAGGATATCTGATAGTCATCAACCCGGGTCAGGCCTCCCAGTTGTGCACAAGACAACTTCCAGATATGCTCAAGATATTCGTGCAGATAATCTTGACATGGTCTTGAAGATATCTGAAAAACAATAACTTGAGAACCTCTCCCAGTTGTCTGCAATACAATTGGAAAAGGTATCCAGGCTGTCGTCTTCAGATATCCTCCAGACCATGTCAAGATCATCTGTGCGGATCACTAGAAGATCCGAAACAGGCGGACATTTGCAGGTAAAATGCAGAACTTCTAGACTATCTATTCAATTGCCTTAGATCAGCTCAAGATGCTCATAAGACCGGAAATGTTTACTGGGCAATGTCAATGTCTATATAACTGCGCCCGCGAGAGGTCCGGAAACGTCCTTAAATAAACTCGGATGGATCTGAAAATTTCATGGTTGTCAGGAACAAGCAAGAGCTTTCGACCATTGCGAAAAAACTTGCAATACATCGATTCCTTCTCGAGATATCGATTTTACAAAAGCGCATTAGAAAGTCAGTTCGTCCTCAGAAGGGTGCTGCAGACTGGAAAATACAAGAATTTCGTCCCTCAGTGACCACCGTATGCTATACTGTATCAAATGAGCAATTTTCCGGATGCAAATGAATTCTCGATGGGAACCAATGCAGTTTCGACCCAAAATATATCATCTTAGGGAGGGACGACGACCCCTCGGCCTCGTTTCAGCGCAACTCTTACAAAAATTACATAGCTGCGGCCGCAAGAGGTCCCGTAAGCCATTACATAAATTCAGATGGATCTGAAATTTTTGACACTTGTCACTCTGAAGCAATAGTTCCTGAACAGTCTCAACCGAAATTCAATACATCAGTTCTATCAGAGTTATCGATTTATCATAACGGAGCGACTAACGAAATACAACCTTGTCCGATGACGCGTTTTCTTGGGGGGATCGAGCTCTACACCGATCAACCCCGAAAAAAAGGAAAACCACATCTTAATATGCGCTATCGATTAAAAAAAAATCGCAGGTCTATTGGACGCTTCATTTTCGATACATCGATTTTTCATTCGCGGGTCCATAGGACGCTTCATTTTCGATACATCGATTTTTCATTATGTAACGACTCACGAAAACAAGCTTGTCCGATGACGCGTTTTCTCTCGCGGATCGAGTTCTGCACCGATCAACCTCGAAATCACAGGAGAGACACATCTTAGTATTCCCTATCGATTGAGAAAAACCGCAGGTCCCTTAGACGCTTCAATTTCGATACATCGATTTTTCATTAAGTAGCGACTATATACCACCCCTCTTTCATTACCTTCTGAAGAAATGAGAATCTGCATTATTCAAGATCATGGAAGTCCACAGAGAGCCCGTGAAACACACACCCCCCACCCCTCCTTTGCATATAGAAAATTGAGAGTAAATCGAACTAATTGTAAGAGAAAATTAGAGTCCCTGTATATGAGGCAGAGCTGCCGTTTCGCGTATAATCAGTGGCGTAATCTTAGGGGGGGGGGGGATGGCCTTTTTGCCCCTCCAATATTTGAGGAGGGGGGTAAAATATCATTTTGCCCCCCCCCCCCTAATAATTTGATGAAAAGAGGAGGGAAAAAGAGGAGGGAAAAAGAAGGAGGGAGAAAAGAAAAGACAGAAAAATACAACAAAATCAAGAAAGAAAGGAATAATTACAGGAACCGAGAAGCAAAAAATGGCAAGAATAAGTGGCTCTATTTTACCCTGAAACTGCGCCTAAAGTAAATCTAAAGTGAAGAATTCCTATTTGTTGTCAATGAAAGAAAGAAAATAAACATTGAGTCTACTAACTTCTGTTCTGTTGGTTGGTTATTTTTGAAAGATTCAATTGCTTAAAATGTAGTCTGAGAGAACCCAAATGTTCAAATTTTTCCGGGGGAATACCCCCAGACCCCCTATTACTGGATGATCTCTCCCCTCCCTCAGATTCCCCAAAGTATCGGACTATTTGCTACCCCTTCCCCTCAAAAAGAATCTCAAATTTTACGCCACTGAGCGGAACATTACATTTACTGCAGTTTTAATTTTCCAGAAGACTTTTAACCGCGAGGAACAGTTTTTCAAAGCCTAGCCATATCAGCTTCACCAATGAGCTGAAAGTCTAAACTGAAAAATTCCCCTTTTCCCTGAGAAATGAAGAAAATAAACGTAAAATCTATTTTTAATTTATTTATATTTGGTGGCATTTTTTATGCGATAACATTGCTTAAAATAACGTCTAAGAGAGCCTAAATGTTTAAATTGTTTTCGGGGAGGTCCCCCGGACCCTCCTCTCACTGAGGGTGTCCCCCCAGACCCCTATAGTGTATTTCTAAAAAGTTGGTTTGCCCCCCCCCCCCCAATAATTATCCCAAGTTTACGCCACTGCGTATAATTACTGGTATTTTTCAATTCACCGATGATTCCACCGGTTAAGAAAAGTTTACACAGTTCAATTCAGTGTATGACTGCACTGCACAAAAATGTTTGGATCTGATGTAATGTTTTTTCAATCGGTGGAAACACCGTAAATTAATTAAAATATCCGCATGTTTTTTAAAGTCATCGACGACCCCACCGGTCGAGGAAAGGTTACAGATACGAGTATATTTTTGCATTACCGTCTCATTCACTAAACTGAACTGTGTAATCTTTTTTCAACCGGTGGAATCATAGGTGAATTCAAAAATACAATTAATTATACGCAAAACGAAAGCTCTGATGTGAGGGACTGTATAGAGAAAATCAGCCGGAAAGTGCATTTAAATTCCCCCCTTCCGCCAGAGGGAAATTTCTCCTGCAGACGGCCAGACGCCTAAGTCCAAGATTTTTAAAATACGTTTTTTTAAGCGTGCCGTATATTTTATATACGGTACGCTTTTTGTTTTCGTTTTCATATCTAATATATGTGTTGCATGTCTTGCTTATGGCCACACCTTGGCGGGAAAGGTTTGAAAAATTAAAAACCTATTTTCTTAAAACTGGTTTCATTAATTGTTAAGTTATTGCTGCGATCCAGGAGGTCTCGGCGTCTATTTTCTTAAAATTGTAAAATCTTCTAGCGATCCGCGCAGATAATCTTGACATGGTCTGGAGGATATCTGATAGTCATAAACCCGGGTCAGGCCTCCCAGTTGTGCACAAGACAACTTCCAGATATGCTCAAGATATTCGTGCAGATAATCTTGACATGGTCTTGAAGATATCTGAAAAACAATAACTTGAGAACCTCTCCCAGTTGTCTGCAATACAATTGGAAAAGGTATCCAGGCTGTCGTCTTCAGATATCCTCCAGACCATGTCAAGATCATCTGTGCGGATCACTAGAAGATCCGAAACAGGCGGACATTTGCAGGTAAAATGCAGAACTTCTAGACTATCTATTCAATTGCCTTAGATCAGCTCAAGATGCTCATAAGACCGGAAATGTTTACTGGGCAATGTCAATGTCTATATAACTGCGCCCGCGAGAGGTCCGGTAACGTCCTTAAATAAACTCGGATGGATCTGAAAATTTCATGGTTGTCAGGAACAAGCAAGAGCTTTCGACCATTGCGAAACAACTTGCAATACATCGATTCCTTCTCGAGATATCGATTTTACAAAAGCGCATTAGCAAGTCAGTTCGTCCTCAGAAGGGTGCTGCAGACTGGAAAATACAAGAATTTCGTCCCTCAGTGACCAGCCGTATGCTATACTGTATCAAATGAGCAATTTTCCGGATGCAAATGAATTCTCGATAGGAACCAATGCAGTTTCGACCCAAAATATATCATCTTAGGGAGGGACGACGACCCCTCGGCCTCGTTTCAGCGCAACTCTTACAAAAATTACATAGCTGCGGCCGCAAGAGGTCCCGTAAGCCATTACATAAATTCAGATGGATCTGAAATTTTTGACACTTGTCACTCTGAAGCAATAGTTCCTGAACAGTCTCAACCGAAATTCAATACATCAGTTCATATCAGAGTTATCGATTTATCATAACGGAGCGACTAACGAAATACAACCTTGTCCGATGACGCGTTTTCTTGGGCGGATCGAGCTCTACACCGATCAACCTCGAACACAAAGGAAAACCACATCTTAATATGCGCTATCGATTAAAAAAAAATCGCAGGTCTATTGGACGCTTCATTTTCGATACATCGATTTTTCATTCGCGGGTCCATAGGACGCTTCATTTTCGATACATCGATTTTTCATTATGTAACGACTCACGAAATACAAGCTTGTCCGATGACGCGTTTTCTCTCGCGGATCGAGTTCTGCACCGATCAACCTCGAAATCACAGGAGAGACACATCTTAGTATTCCCTATCGATTGAGAAAAACCGCAGGTCCCTTAGACGCTTCAATTTCGATACATCGATTTTTCATTAAGTAGCGACTATATACCACCCCTCTTTCATTACCTTCTGAAGAAATGAGAATCTGCATTATTCAAGATCATGGAAGTCCACAGAGAGCCCGTGAAACACACACCCCCCACCCCTCCTTTGCATATAGAAAATTGAGAGTAAATCGAACTAATTGTAAGAGAAAATTAGAGTCCCTGTATATGAGGCAGAGCTGCCGTTTCGCGTATAATCAGTGGCGTAATCTTAGGGGGGGGGGGGATGGCCTTTTTGCCCCTCCAATATTTGAGGAGGGGGGTAAAATATCATTTTCCCCCCCCCCCCCTAATAATTTGATGAAAAAGAGGAGGGAAAAAGAGGAGGGAAAAAGAAGGAGGGAGAAAAGAAAAGACAGAAAAATACAACAAAATCAAGAAAGAAAGGAATAATTACAGGAACCGAGAAGCAAAAAATGGCAAGAATAAGTGGCTCTATTTTACCCTGAAACTGCGCCTAAAGTAAATCTAAAGTGAAGAATTCCTATTTGTTGTCAATGAAAGAAAGAAAATAAACATTGAGTCTACTAACTTCTGTTCTGTTGGTTGGTTATTTTTGAAAGATTCAATTGCTTAAAATGTAGTCTGAGAGAACCCAAATGTTCAAATTTTTCCGGGGGAATACCCCCAGACCCCCTATTACTGGATGATCTCTCCCCTCCCTCAGATTCCCCAAAGTATCGGACTATTTGCTCCCCCTTTCCCCTCAAAAAGAATCTCAAATTTTACGCCACTGAGCGGAACATTACATTTACTGCAGTTTTAATTTTCCAGAAGACTTTTAACCGCGAGGAACAGTTTTTCAAAGCCTAGCCATATCAGCTTCACCAATGAGCTGAAAGTCTAAACTGAAAAATTCCCCTTTTCCCTGAGAAATGAAGAAAATAAACGTAAAATCTATTTTTAATTTATTTATATTTGGTGGCATTTTTTATGCGATAACATTGCTTAAAATAACGTCTAAGAGAGCCTAATGTTTAAATTGTTTTGGGGGGAGGTCCCCCGGACCCTCCTCTCACTGAGGGTGCCCCCCCAGACCCCTATAGTGTATTTCTAAAAAGTTGGTTTGCCCCCCCCCCCCCAATAATTATCCCAAGTTTACGCCACTGCGTATAATTACTGGTATTTTTCAATTCACCGATGATTCCACCGGTTAAGAAAAGTTTACACAGTTCAATTCAGTGTATGACTGCACTGCACAAAAATGTTTGGATCTGATGTAATGTTTTTTTCAATCGGTGGAAACACCGTAAATTAATTAAAATATCCGCATGTTTTTTAAAGTCATCGACGACCCCACCGGTCGAGGAAAGGTTACAGATACGAGTATATTTGTGCATTACCGTCTCATTCACTAAACTGAACTGTGTAATTTTTTTTCAACCGGTGGAATCATAGGTGAATTAAAAAATACAATTAATTATACGCAAAACGAAAGCTCTGATGTGAGGGACTGTATAGAGAAAATCAGCCGGAAAGTGCATTTAAATTCCCCCCTTCCGCCAGAGGGAAATTTCTCCTGCAGACGGCCAGACGCCTAAGTCCAAGATTTTTAAAATACGTTTTTTTAAGCGTGCCGTATATTTTATATACGGTACGTTTTTTGTTTTCGTTTTCATATCTAATATATGTGTTGCATGTCTTGCTTATGGCCACACCTTGGGGGGAAAAGGGTTTTGAAAAATTAAAAACCTATTTTCTTAAAACTGGTTTCATTAATTGTTAAGTTATTGCTGCGATCCAGGAGGTCTCGGCGTCTATTTTCTTAAAATTGTAAAAGTTTTGGTATTCCTGTTAATTTCATTAAAATATTAAGCGTCAAACTCGAATTCCTTTGAACGGGAATTCTATACAGGTCTAGCAACCTAAGTCATTCGTGCCAACCTATATTCCACTAGTATTGATTTTTTTCGTCGCACCCAGGCTCGGACCCAAATTTTTGCCGGACAATTTTTTTTGAGTTGGTGGGAAATTCGAAGGGTTTGTTTTAAGATTGTCCGTAGTGGTTCTAACCCCCCCCCCCCCACTCGCCGCACACAGGTTCGGACCCGAACTTTTTCTGGACACATTTTTTTAAAATGGTGGAAAATTCGAAGGGATTATTGTTATAAGATTGTCCGTAGTGGTCTTACCACCCCGCCCCCCCACAATCGCCGCACACAGGTTCGGACCTGAAAATTTGCTGGACAATTTTTTTTGAGATGGTGGAAAATTCGAAGGGACTGTTCTAAGATTGTCCGTAGTGGTCCTACCCCCTCCCACTCGCCGCACACAGGTTCAAAATTGAACTTTTTCTGGACAAATTTTTTTGAGCTAGCGGGAAATTCGAAGGGTTTGTTTTAAGATTGTCCGTAGTGGTCCTACTCCCCCACCTACCCGCCGCACACAGGTTCGAACTTGAACTTTTTCCGGACAATTTTTTTTAGATGGTTGAAAATTCGAAGGGTTGGTTTTAAGATTGTTCGTAGTGGTCTTAACCCCCACCCCCTCCCAATTGCCGCACACAGGTTCGGACCCAAACATTTGCTGGACAAATGTTATTTGAGATTGTGGAAAATTTGAAGGGGTTATTGTTATAAGATTTTCCGTAATGGTCATGCCACCCTCCCCACCCAATCGCCGCACACAGGTTCGAACTTGAACTTTTGCCGGACAATTTTTTTGAGTTGGTGGAAAATTCGAATGGTTTGTTCTATGATTGCTCGAAGTGGTCCTCCCCCCTCACCGCACACAGGTTCGCACCCGAACTTTTGTTGGACAAAATTTTTTTTGGAATGGTGGAAAATTCAAAGGGTTTGTTCTATAAGATTGTCCGTAGTGGTTCTCTCCCTCCCCCCTCGCCGCGCATAGGTTAGGACCCGAACTTTTGCTGGACAATTTTTTTTAGAGATGGTGGAATATTCGGAGGGTTTGTCTTTAGATCGTACGTACAGTGGTCCTAACCCCTACCCACTCGCCGCACCCAGGTTCGGATTTTTGCTGGACACATTTTTTTTTGGAGATGATGGAAAATTCTGGGGGGCTAATGGAGTGTATCTTTGGAGTCAACATATAAGATTTTATTTTCCTGTTTAAAAATGTGCTGCAAATGTTTCTCTTCTGAGCTAGACCCCTCCAAAGTTTGCAAATGTTTCTCTTCTGAGCTAGGCCCCTCCAAAGTTTTGAAAAAAAACAACTCCTTTGACACATTTTCTCATAGTTACATCTGATCTAATTTTTTTTTTTTTTATCATTTGTCACCAAACAAGCTCCATTGGACAGCATTTGTCACAAGAGAACCAAGTGACATTTTTTTGTAAAACTGAGTTATTGGTTGTTAGAGCTAGCAATACTGAATCTCGAAGCAACAAGTGCTTCTTCTAATAACAATTATTTCCCGTCGAAATTCTCGGTAAAAGTGGAGCTGATGAGCTTCGTTGATGTCATTGTCCGTATTATGCAATCAAATGAAAACTTGGCTCCTTTTTCCGATTAGGTGTAACCTTAATCTGAGTCACGTAAAAAACCAACTCCAACTTGGTTCCTTTTATATAATTTGGAACTGACTTAATAATCAACAGTGTGAACCAACTGCCTCTTGGTTTCTTTTAGAGATTCCTTTTTCGTGATTATGCTAAAAAAAAAAAAAAAAAAAAAAAAAAAAAAAAAAAGAACCAAGTCACTTTAAACGCTAAAAATTAAATACCTCTCGTGCATGGGAAATTCCACTTTGCCGGTGTTAAAATGCAAAAACAAAACACCGTAACTGAATGAAATCATAACGTTAGTAATTCAAATCTTTTTGTTTAAAAGCTAGCTCTTCAACTTTGGACTCAATTTTCTCGAGATCAGCTCCATGTCACTTGGTTCTTTTCTGATGAATGGTGTCTAAATATCATTGCTAGCAAAAACATTAATACTGTTCAGACTTTAGTGGCACGCTTTTCCAACACCTGCGTGTTGGAATTTTCCCTGCTTGTTTTTTTTTTTTTTTTTTTTTTTTTTTTTTTTTTTTTTTTTTAATTTTTGATTGATAAAGGAGGTGTTAGTCCTTCGAAACGTCTTGATTTTTTAATTTTTTTGTTTCGCGGCCTTATTCCCATTTAAGTTTTTATTATTATTCATGAGTTGGGCCGATTTAAGTTCTTTCTTTGTTTATATATATATATTTATATATATATAATATTATATATATTATAATTAATTTTATATATATATATATATATATTATATATATAAACGAGAAGAAAAATGGGACACAAGGCTACGAAACTTAAAAATTTAAGGGGAGACGTTTCGGACTAGAACAAGTCCATTTTCAATCAATAAAAACAATAAAAGACGAAAACGCAGTGAGTGCCTACAAGGTGATAGAGCAACTGACAAAAGCAATGATCATGGAGGAAAAGAGAAACACAGACCAAAAAGAACATAGAGTGGACTCACTCTAGTGGCCGTGGTTGGAAAAAATGATGGTATGCAACCCCCAACTTATCAAAGTCCGCCCGGTAGTTGCAAACCATGTCTCTTTCCTTAACAATGCAGATCATTTCAATAAGTGATCTTGAAAAATCATTGGTCTCCCTCGCCAAAACCTTTACATTTTCAAAATCAAAAAAAAATTGAAAAAAAAAAAAAAAAAAAAATTGTTAAATTGCCATACGTGCCCTTGCTTTCTGAGAATTTGGCGGTTGTTTTAGATCATTATGGGTACACTGTCATCAATTGTAATTTTAACAATTTAGAGTTTTTGTTCTCAAAACTGAAAGCTAAACGTGATAACTTGCAACTTTCAGAGGTAGTGTATAAGATCCCATGCAAAGATTGTGAGATTGCGTACATTGGTAAAACTCGCCAAAGGACACCGCGCTTTGCTTATGGGAACTGGCTCCCAGTCAAATTTTTTTAAATTGAAATATGTGTCGTAAAAGTGTCTCCTGAGAAAAAGCTCTCACGGGCGGAAAAAAATAATGACAGGATTTCGAGATATTCGCGTCTAAAGTTGGGGACTATTTGCCCTCCGCCTCGTATTCTCGTGCGTAGCAGGCCGCTTAACTACTACGCCAACTGGAAACCTTCTCGGTCGAATCGCCCGACTCAGCGCGCATTGATATTTGCAGTCCCTCCCAACTGCTTATTTGTTTACCGCACACCCACTGCTCTGCCTTGACCACTCCCTCAACTGATCACTTACCTACATCAACTTTTTCTTTTTCTCTGCGAACTATCTGCTCTCCCCCTCTCTCTCCCCTCATTGTAAATGTAGTTCCGATTAATAATAGTTCATTGTTGTTTCTCCCCGCAATATTTGACACCTAGTTTTTGGGTCCTTTTTTTTATGTTTATTTGTTTATTTCTCTTTTATTATTCATGGATTTATTTATTTTGATTGAGGGGGAAGGGGTCGTTAGCACACGACGTAGTGGTTCATAAGCATTATACTATCGTTCTACTTCCAAAGCGATGTTTCAAGCGATGTGATACAAGTTTTCTAAAGAGTCGTAAAAAAGGGAAAAAAATAAAAAGAAATAGACAAAACAAACCTCTCCCCCCCTAAAAAAATCAAACCAAAGAAACGTGATTTTTGACAAGTGTATAGAGCCGTACTGAAGTTTAATAGGAAAGGGGGGTCGGAGAAAAAAAAAAAAAAGTGTGCCACACGAACGCGGACAATCGTGTATCTTGGTGTATCGATGGCTCCTCCATAAAAATCTACCAAAAAGAATCGATCCTATGGCGACAGTGACAGCGGCGGATCCTGAACAATCAACTGAATTTTCCATCCCATTTGAACCTAAGGAAATGTATCGATTATTCGGAAGCCCAAATGAACAGTCTGAAGATCTACTCTCTCTTGTAGGTTTAAATAGAGGAGATATCGAAACAAACATCGCTTTGGAAGTATAGAACCATAGTATAATGATCATGAACCACTACGTCGTGTGCTAACGACCCCTTCCCCCTCAATCAAAATAAATAAATCCATGAATAATAAAAGAGAAATCAACAAATAAACAAAAAAAAAGGACGCAAAAACTAGGTGTCAAATATTGCGAGAGAAACAAAAATGAACTATTATTAATCGGAACTACATTTACAATGAGGGAGAGAGGGGGAGAGAGCAGATAGTTCGCAGAGAAAAAAAAAATGTTGATGTAGGTAAGTGATCAGTTGAGGGAGTGGTCAAGGCAGAGCAGTGGGTGTGCGGTAAACAAATAAGCAGTTGGGAGGGACTGCAAATATCAATGCGCGCTGAGTCGGGCGATTCGACCGAGAAGGTTTCCAGTTGGCGCAGTAGTTAAGCGGCCTGCTACGTACGAGAATACGAGGCGGAGGGCAAATAGTCCCCAACTTTAGACGCGAATATCTCGAAATCCTGTCATTATTTTTTTTTCCGCCCGTGAGAGCTTTTTCTCAGGAGACACTTTTACGACACATATTTCAATTTAAAAAAATTTGACTGGGAGCCAGTTCCCATAAGCTGCAAAGCGCGGTGTCCTTTTAAGTAAAAGGTTGAATGGTCATAAATATGACCAGAATGAGAAGACGGCCCTGCATCAACACCAGAATAAGTTACAGCATAATTTTGATTTTGAAAATGTAAAGGTTTTGGCGAGGGAGACTAATGATTTTTCAAGATCACTTATTGAAATGATCTGCATTGTTAAGGAAAGAGACATGGTTTGCAACTACCGGGCGGACGTTGATAAGTTGGGGGTTGCATACCATCATTTTTTCCAACCACGGCCACTGGAGTGAGTCCACTCTATGTTCTTTTTGGTCTATGTTTGTCTTTTCCTCCTTGATCATTGCTTTTGTCAGTTGCTCTATCACCTTGCAGGCACTCACTGCGTTTTGTCTTTTATTGTTTTTATTGATTGAAAATGGACTTGTTCTAGTCCGAAACGTCTCGTCTTAAATTTTTAAGTTTTCGTAGCCTTGTGTCCCATATTAAGTAGATTCCATGAATCTACTTATTGCGGAGGGTGCGATGTTGGATTTTTCGGGAAATTTTATCAAATGAGCACGTTTCATGGTCCCCTGAGTGAGAAAATACCACTCGTTGAAAATTGTATATATATATATATATATATAATCACTGTTTAAAGAATGGGAACAAGGCTAAAAAACATTAATAAAAACCAAACGTTTCGGCCGCAAACGCTGGCCTTCTTCAGTGGTGAATAATAAAAAAAGAAAGAAAGGAATTAAAGTACTAACTGCTACATACTGGACCGTGACATAACAAATAAATTAAAATAAACACGAGGATAACCTCAAACAGAGACAAATCGATGAGCAACAACCACCGACCCCCAAATGACAACAGTGTAGTATTACACATCGCCACCAGACAGCGTGCGACTGTTGAAAAACGCATGGTAAGAAGGCGCTAATTTTTGAACGTCTCCCCGCGAATTACAAACGCTCCCTTCATGCTTGATAATCTCAATCATTTCAAGCAGTAAACGAGGAAAATCCCTTTTTTCCCGACATAAAATTTCAACTTCCTCAAAATTAAAGGTGTGATCTTCCTCCCTCTGGTGTTTGTGAAGGGCAGTCACTTCCTTTTTATCATATTTATGACCATTCAGACGATTAAATAAGTGTTGTTTTGTCTGACCTATATAGCTAAGGTCGCAATTACTACACGGTATTTTATAAACAACTCCCGATTGTTGAAGTTTGGGAGTCTTAGCCTTAAGTTTTGACATTAAGCATTGTAAAGTGTTATACCTCGTATTGACAACCTGATAATTAAAATGTTTGAGAAAAGCTGAAATATTTTCGGACAAAAAAGGAACATACGGAATACACACCAATTTTTCCAAACAAACACGATGTTCAATTTGTTCGGAGTGCTGAGAAATATCACTGTGGTTCAAATTAACATTCACATTATTATGGACGCGCAAAACACTTTTAAAAATTTTATTAACAAAGGCATGTGGATAGCAATTTTTAATAAGAAGCTGTTTACCTTTACAAATCATTTCAAGATGAAAAGATTTGTCAGATAAACAGATGATACGGCGCGCTAAATTCATCGCAACATTCTTTTTGATGCTTGTAGGTTGAACAGACAAGAAATTGGCATAGCGGCCCGATGACGTAGGTTTTTGATACCATTTGCACAATACCTTGTTATTCACTCTTAATAGTGACATGTCCAAAAAATTGAGGCAGCCATTTTCCTCGATTTCGCTGGTAAACTGTATGAGGGGATTAAACGTGTTAAAAAATTCCAGAATGGGCAAAATCTCATCCTCTTTAACACATAAAAACAAATCATCTACATATCTCTTATAAAAATAAATGAAATACGGAGTTGTACTGAGAAAAAGAAGCTCAATGTGTTCCATAACGATGTTAGCAAGAACGGCAGATATACTTCCTCCCATGGCCAAACCACCTATTTGTTGGTAAAAAGAATCCTCATACTGAAAAACCGTTGAGGAAATACAAGTTTTTAACATATGGCAAAAATGTTCTTGGGGGATTTTACAATGATTTTCAATTTCACTCCATCTAGCTTGCACACATTCCATGGCTAATTCCACAGAGATGTTCGTGTACATGCTTTTGACATCAAAAGAGATGAGCTTAAACCCATCAGGTATTTCTGCGCCGTTAATAAACGTAAAGAACTCAAACGAATTTTTGACATGAGAATCGAGTTTTCCCACAATTTTAGATAAAATACCCGTGAAAAATTTGGAAATAGTATGGTAAGGAGCACCGACTGTGCTGACAATAGGGCGGATCGGCAACCCTGCCTTGTGAAGTTTTATGAGCCCATAAATTTTGGCAACATTGGCAGTGCTTACAGTCAAATGTTTAAAAAAATTTTCTTCAATAAAACCCTCCTTAAACCAAAAATTCACGACACAATTATTCTTTTTCATCTGAGACGAAACTAGCGATCTGGCAACCTTCTTGTAAGTATTTTTATCACTCAAAAGATCCAACATTTTTTGGTCGTAATCGTTCCTGCTGATGACAACAGTTTTATTGGACTTATCTGCTTTAATAAATTTTATGTGTTTGTTTCTTTTGCAAAAAATTATGGTGTTTTTTAAGTCTTGTTTAAAGTTGTTCATAAACCAACCATCACTAAACCTCCTGTTGGAAACAACTTGAATGTTTTCAGGGACTTGATTCCGCTTCACTTGCATATGATAACGCTGGATAGCTGAACAAATCCCTTCTCTAATTTTAGATACAACGACAAGAGGCTCATTACGAATTTTATCTTCTATGGTAACAATAATTTTTTCTAACGGAACCGGTTTGAAACCAAATTTTTCACTTCCTACTTTAAAATAAGGAACGGCAAACATAGGACCTAAACACATAATTCTTAGAACGTATTCAGGCAGTTCTTCGTTGGAAATATTCTCTATCCAATTATTTCTTTTCTCCAAAAATGGACCAAAACGACCAATGTACTTCTCCTTAGCGGCATTCAATAGCATGTTAAGTTTCTTTTCCAAACGTGTTTGTGTTGTTTGTTTTACCTGCTGTATACTAATGGTGGTATGTGACACAAAGTCTGCTAAAACAAATGGCGGCAATATAACTTTAAGCTTTAATATGATGTTCTGAATTGACTGTGTGATGTTTCTTTCTTCCAAATGAACTTCCTCAATACACAAATTTAAAACTGAATGCTTGAAATTTTCATTCATGTTGTCAAATTTATTACGTTTACTTCTCAAACATTGAGCCACATGGTTTACATGGAAATTGATGAACGAAGGAAAAACACCGTTTTTTCGGCATTTTAATAGAAAAATTTTCCTGCAATACATTGCGACAAGTTTCTTGCTTTCACGCCTAAACCGCCTTAGAAACGTCACAGTACTAATTCCATGAAGTTTACGTACAGTATTGTAAAACATGATGATAATAGCAAAGGAACCTTGTATAAATAACTTACTCATCAACATCCAAAATAGCAAGTCAACCATTAAAACCAAAGAATAAATTACACAACAAACCCAGTGAGATATGATACATAAAATGAAAAACGAACAGCCCAAGACACATAAATAATCACTGTTTAAAGAATGGGAACAAGGCTAAAAACATTAATAAAAACCAAACGTTTCGGCCGCAAACGCTGGCCTTCTTCAGTGGTGAATAATAAAAAAAGAAAGAAAGGAATTAAAGTACTAACTACTACATACTGGACCGTGACATGACAAATAAATTAAAATAAACACGAGGATAACCTCAAACAGAGACAAATCGATGAGCAACAACCACCGACCACCAATGACAACAGTGTAGTATTACACATCGCCACCAGACAGCGTGCGACTGTTGAAAAACGCATGGTAAGAAGGCGCAAAATAAAAAACCGTGAAAAACCGGTATTTATAAAATACCGTGTAGTAATTGCGACCTTAGCTATATAGGTCAGACAAAACAACACTTATTTAATCGTCTGAATGGTCATAAATATGATAAAAAGGAAGTGACTGCCCTTCACAAACACCAGAGGGAGGAAGATCACACCTTTAATTTTGAGGAAGTTGAAATTTTATGTCGGGAAAAAAGGGATTTTCCTCGTTTACTGCTTGAAATGATTGAGATTATCAAGCATGAAGGGAGCGTTTGTAATTCGCGGGGAGACGTTCAAAAATTAGCGCCTTCTTACCATGCGTTTTTCAACAGTCGCACGCTGTCTGGTGGCGATGTGTAATACTACACTGTTGTCATTGGTGGTCGGTGGTTGTTGCTCATCGATTTGTCTCTGTTTGAGGTTATCCTCGTGTTTATTTTAATTTATTTGTTATGTCACGGTCCAGTATGTAGCAGTTAGTACTTTAATTCCTTTCTTTCTTTTTTATTATTCACCACTGAAGAAGGCCAGCGTTTGCGGCCGAAACGTTTGGTTTTTATTAATGTTTTTTAGCCTTGTTCCCATTCTTTAAACAGTGATTATTTATGTGTCTTGGGCTGTTCGTTTTTCATTTTATGTATCATATCTCACTGGGTTTGTTGTGTAATTTATTCTTTGGTTTTAATGGTTGACTTGCTATTTTGGATGTTGATGAGTAAGTTATTTATACAAGGTTCCTTTGCTATTATCATCATGTTTTACAATACTGTACGTAAACTTCATGGAATTAGTACTGTGACGTTTCTAAGGCGGTTTAGGCGTGAAAGCAAGAAACTTGTCGCAATGTATTGCAGGAAAATTTTTCTATTAAAATGCCGAAAAACGGTGTTTTTTCCTTCGTTCATCAATTTCCATGTAAACCATGTGGCTCAATGTTTGAGAAGTAAACGTAATAAATTTGACAACATGAATGAAAATTTCAAGCATTCAGTTTTAAATTTGTGTATTGAGGAAGTTCATTTGGAAGAAAGAAACATCACACAGTCAATTCAGAACATCATATTAAAGCTTAAAGTTATATTGCCGCCATTTGTTTTAGCAGACTTTGTGTCACATACCACCATTAGTATACAGCAGGTAAAACAAACAACACAAACACGTTTGGAAAAGAAACTTAACATGCTATTGAATGCCGCTAAGGAGAAGTACATTGGTCGTTTTGGTCCATTTTTGGAGAAAAGAAATAATTGGATAGAGAATATTTCCAACGAAGAACTGCCTGAATACGTTCTAAGAATTATGTGTTTAGGTCCTATGTTTGCCGTTCCTTATTTTAAAGTAGGAAGTGAAAAATTTGGTTTCAAACCGGTTCCGTTAGAAAAAATTATTGTTACCATAGAAGATAAAATTCGTAATGAGCCTCTTGTCGTTGTATCTAAAATTAGAGAAGGGATTTGTTCAGCTATCCAGCGTTATCATATGCAAGTGAAGCGGAATCAAGTCCCTGAAAACATTCAAGTTGTTTCCAACAGGAGGTTTAGTGATGGTTGGTTTATGAACAACTTTAAACAAGACTTAAAAAACACCATAATTTTTTGCAAAAGAAACAAACACATAAAATTTATTAAAGCAGATAAGTCCAATAAAACTGTTGTCATCAGCAGGAACGATTACGACCAAAAAATGTTGGATCTTTTGAGTGATAAAAATACTTACAAGAAGGTTGCCAGATCGCTAGTTTCGTCTCAGATGAAAAAGAATAATTGTGTCGTGAATTTTTGGTTTAAGGAGGGTTTTATTGAAGAAAATTTTTTTAAACATTTGACTGTAAGCACTGCCAATGTTGCCAAAATTTATGGGCTCATAAAACTTCACAAGGCAGGGTTGCCGATCCGCCCTATTGTCAGCACAGTCGGTGCTCCTTACCATACTATTTCCAAATTTTTCACGGGTATTTTATCTAAAATTGTGGGAAAACTCGATTCTCATGTCAAAAATTCGTTTGAGTTCTTTACGTTTATTAACGGCGCAGAAATACCTGATGGGTTTAAGCTCATCTCTTTTGATGTCAAAAGCATGTACACGAACATCTCTGTGGAATTAGCCATGGAATGTGTGCAAGCTAGATGGAGTGAAATTGAAAATCATTGTAAAATCCCCCAAGAACATTTTTGCCATATGTTAAAAACTTGTATTTCCTCAACGGTTTTTCAGTATGAGGATTCTTTTTACCAACAAATAGGTGGTTTGGCCATGGGAGGAAGTATATCTGCCGTTCTTGCTAACATCGTTATGGAACACATTGAGCTTCTTTTTCTCAGTACAACTCCGTATTTCATTTATTTTTATAAGAGATATGTAGATGATTTGTTTTTATGTGTTAAAGAGGATGAGATTTTGCCCATTCTGGAATTTTTTAACACGTTTAATCCCCTCATACAGTTTACCAGCGAAATCGAGGAAAATGGCTGCCTCAATTTTTTGGACATGTCACTATTAAGAGTGAATAACAAGGTATTGTGCAAATGGTATCAAAAACCTACGTCATCGGGCCGCTATGCCAATTTCTTGTCTGTTCAACCTACAAGCATCAAAAAGAATGTTGCGATGAATTTAGCGCGCCGTATCATCTGTTTATCTGACAAATCTTTTCATCTTGAAATGATTTGTAAAGGTAAACAGCTTCTTATTGAAAATTGCTATCCACATGCCTTTGTTAATAAAATTTTTAAAAGTGTTTTGCGCGTCCATAATAATGTGAATGTTAATTTGAACCACAGTGATATTTCTCAGCACTCCGAACAAATTGAACATCGTGTTTGTTTGGAAAAATTGGTGTGTATTCCGTATGTTCCTTTTTTGTCCGAAAATATTTCAGCTTTTCTCAAACATTTTAATTATCAGGTTGTCAATACGAGGTATAACACTTTACAATGCTTAATGTCAAAACTTAAGGCTAAGACTCCCAAACTTCAACAATCGGGAGTTGTTTATAAAATACCGTGTAGTAATTGCGACCTTAGCTATATAGGTCAGACAAAACAACACTTATTTAATCGTCTGAATGGTCATAAATATGATAAAAAGGAAGTGACTGCCCTTCACAAACACCAGAGGGAGGAAGATCACACCTTTAATTTTGAGGAAGTTGAAATTTTATGTCGGGAAAAAAGGGATTTTCCTCGTTTACTGCTTGAAATGATTGAGATTATCAAGCATGAAGGGAGCGTTTGTAATTCGCGGGGAGACGTTCAAAAATTAGCGCCTTCTTACCATGCGTTTTTCAACAGTCGCACGCTGTCTGGTGGCGATGTGTAATACTACACTGTTGTCATTGGTGGTCGGTGGTTGTTGCTCATCGATTTGTCTCTGTTTGAGGTTATCCTCGTGTTTATTTTAATTTATTTGTTATGTCACGGTCCAGTATGTAGCAGTTAGTACTTTAATTCCTTTCTTTCTTTTTTTATTATTCACCACTGAAGAAGGCCAGCGTTTGCGGCCGAAACGTTTGGTTTTTATTAATGTTTTTTAGCCTTGTTCCCATTCTTTAAACAGTGATTATTTATGTGTCTTGGGCTGTTCGTTTTTCATTTTATGTATTATATATATATATATATATATATTTATATGTATGTTTCAGCCAGTTTTACCGTTTTTATGTACCACGATCCTGTTCGTAATTTTTGGTTTTTGTTCTTGAAATTTTTCTCAACTATTTGTTGGGTTGATTTCTTGGATGAGTTCGAAGATGGTGTAAATCCGATTGTTAGTTTTCGCGCTATGGGCCGTGTTTGAGTCGTGAAATGTGTTTTTGAGGTTTATTTTTAGGAGTGTTTGTATTGAGTGTTTTTTTTGGGGAAATTTATGTTGGCCGTTTTGTTACGCAACTTTTTTACTCGAGTCATTTTTTCGTGTTTTGCGTTGTAAGCGAGTTATAGTGATGTGTTTTTCGGGTTTTTTGGCAGTGTTTTTATATGAAGAAATTGTTTTTTTGTATCGTAAATTTTAGTATATATCGTGGAGGATGTTTTTAGGTCATATGCTCTTTTCCTTGAAATTTCCGTGTGTTTTACGTGTTTTACGAGCTATTTAGTTTCTTATGGGATTTTACAAGTGAAAGACAAGGATGGTGTACTGGTATAATTGCTCTTTCTTTGTTTTACACGTACACTGTTGCTTAGGTACGTTATTTATTTATTTTCTTGTTTTATCAGCTGCTGTTATTCAGATTTATGCCTCATTAGCGTTACAAAGATTACACATTTTTCTATCTTGGTACTATAATCTTTTTCTCATGGGCATTTTTATTTAAATGATGAACAGCTGATAAAAAAAAAAAAAAAAAAATTGAATAATTCAAATAAAATCATAACATAACCTATTAATTGAAATTTGTGAAAAACTAATATAACCTAGCTTTTATTTCTCACTTGCATTGTAAAGATTACACATTTCTCTAATGGTAATATAATCTTTTTCAATTCTTTTTAATATTTGGATTTTGAGCAGCTGATTAAATAAAAAAGAAAAATTCAGAGAAAAATTCAACAAAAATTATAACCTATATTTAAATTTGTGAAAAAATTATTTAACCAAGCATGGAATCTACTTCGTCTTACCGGCCTGCCGGGAGGCATTTTTTTTTTCATTTCATTTATAACTAGTATCGGGCTATTTAAAATTTTCTGTATATATATATATATATATATATATATATATATATATATATATATATATATATATATATATATATATATATATATATATATATATATATATATATATATATATATATATAACGAGAAGAAAAATGGGACACAAGGCTACGAAAACTTAAAAATTTAAGGTGAGACGTTTCGGACTAGAACAAGTCCATTTTCAATCAATAAAAACAATAAAAGACGAAAACGCAGTGAGTGCCTACAAGGTGATAGAGCAAGGTGAGTTGCTCTATCACCTTGTAGGCACTCACTGCGTTTTCGTCTTTTATTGTTTTTATTGATTGAAAATGGACTTGTTCTAGTCCGAAACGTCTCACCTTAAATTTTTAAGTTTTCGTAGCCTTGTGTCCCATTTTTCTTCTCGTTTATATCTAGTATCGGGCTATTTAAAATTTTCTGTATATATATATATATATATACAGGGTGTTTTTTTTATCTCCCCCCCCTGGTTTTTTTTCTTGCTAATTGAGATAAAATGTTGCGGTTTGGACTATTCTTCATCATTTTGGCTGAATTTTCTTTTTTTGGGGTCGAAACCCCCCCAGCCCCCCTAGGGGGGCCCCCAGGGGGGCTATCTCAAAGATTTCAAATAGCAACCCCTATCTTGTGATACATTGTTCGAAAGGACATAAAATTCTAAGACTTTTGGCGCAAACCGGAAGTTGATATCGTTTTTCGTTTTCGATATATCGAATTTCAAAGTTCGATTTGGACCCATTTTCAAAAAATCGTTACTCCACTTTGAAAAGTCGGAATTAAAAAAACTATGGGTCCAAAATACTCTAAAAAGCAAGTCCTTTTCAGATATTGAAATGGTTTTGACATAAAATTTGATTTTAGAGCCCCAAATTTTTTTTAAAAATTTTGCCCCTAAAAGGGGCTATCTTGAAAATTCCCTTCCACGACCCTTATTGAATGATGCATCGATCAAAAAAGCATAAAAAACTGAACATTTTGGCGCAATCCGGATATCGATATCGTTTTTCGTATTCGAGATATCGAATATTAAAAATTCAATTTTCGCCTATCTTCAAAATTCGATATCTCGAATACGAAAAACGATATCGATATCCGGATTGCGCCAAAATGTTCAGTTTTTTATGCTTTTTTGATCGACGCATCATTCAATAAGGGTCGTGGAAGGGAATTTTCAAGATAGCCCCTTTTAGGGGCAAAATTTTTAAAAAAAATTTGGGGCTCTAAAATCAAATTTTATGTCAAAACCATTTCAATATCTGAAAAGGACTTGCTTTTTAGAGTATTTTGGACCCATAGTTTTTTTAATTCCGACTTTTCAAAGTGGAGTAACGATTTTTTGAAAATGGGTCCAAATCGAACTTCGAAATTCGATATATCGAAAACGAAAAACGATATCAACTTCCGGTTTGCGCCAAAAGTCTTAGAATTTTATGTCCTTTCGAACGATGTATCACAAGATAGGGGTTGCTATTTGAAATTGTTGAGATAGCCCCCCTGGGGGCCCCCCTAGGGGGGCTGGGGGGGTTTCGACCCCAAAAAAAGAAAATTCAGCCAAAATGATGAAGAATAGTCCAAACCGCAACATTTTATCTCAATTAGCAAGAAAAAAAACCAGGGGGGGGAGATAAAAAAAACACCCTGTATATATAAACAAAGAAAGAACTTAAATCGGCCCAACACATGAATAATAATAAAAACTTAAATGGGAATAAGGCCGCGAAGACCTCGGTTTCTTACTGTCACCTTTAAAATCTAAGACTGATAGCAGCCAAATGTCCTCTGTAATTTATTCAATTAAGTGCAACGATTGTGAATTGAGCTACATCGGGCAAACTAAACAGATACTGAGTAAAAGATTTAATGGACACAAGTATGACCAAAATGAAAAAACTGCTCTTCACCATCATCAAAATTCTCTTGCTCATACTTTTGATTTCCATGGCGCGAAAATATTAGGTTTCGAGAGGAATGATTTCGCGAGAAATATCCTTGAAATGATAGAAATCTTGAAACACGAGAGCAGTGTTTGTAATTGCCGCGCAGACGTGTCCAGATTAAGCTCTGCTTATCACCAGTTTTTTCGTCCAGATAGAGCTGGTGATTGATACTATTCTTTGCCTGTGTAGTCTTTTCCTTCAAATGAGAACTTGTTTGTGGTTTGAGCTTTAGTCACTGCCGTTGTTATCGTGATGGCATGACTCTTATTTTATATTTTTTTGTTTTTTTAATTTTCGATTGATAAAGGAGGTGTTAGTCCTTCGAAACGTCTTGATTTTTTAATTTAATTGTTTCGCGGCCTTATTCCCATTTAAGTTTTTATTATATATATATATATATATATATATATATATATATATATATATATATATATATATATATATATATATAAGCGAAACAACATACTTAGGCCACATGGTATAGACAATGCTTTTGAGTTGGGCAAACTCATCAGCTGAGGTAATAAAGCCAAGAAAAAAGAAAAAAATCATATTAAAAATATGAAAGTAATAGTTAAAAAACTAAAGGGGGGAGAGAGTTCAACTTAGGCAGTGCAACAGAAAGCGTGAGCGAGGACAGCGTTCGAGAGCATCACGACCGGTTTCGTCCTTGTTAGGACTCATCAGGTGAGCTTACTCGAGCTGCCTCTAACTCAATGCAATCGGCACTCTAGCAAGTCGTCAAAACGACATCGCTGACGTGACGCGAGAACGCAAAAAAATGCGCGCGCGCCATCTACCGTAAATGTTGAACAACTCTCAGATGAAAAAAAGGAAAGCCCAAAAAAAAAAAAAAAAAAAAAAGATTAACGAAACGGCTGGGGATGCGAACGCAATCCAAACACAGCCGCCCGCTCCCGAACGGGAAATAAGAGCACGAGAACCTCAACGTGCTTATAATAAGCGAAACAACATACTTTGGCCACATGGTATAGACAATGCTTTTGAGTTGGGCAAACTCATCAGCTGAGGTAATAAAGCCAAGAAAAAAGAAAAAAATCATATTAAAAATATGAAAGTAATAGTTAAAAAACTAAAGGGGGGAGCGAGTTCAACTAAGGCAGTGCAACAGAAAGCGTGAGCGAGGACAGCGTTCGAGAGCATCACGACCAGTTTCGTCCTTGTTAGGACTCATCAGGTGAGCTTACTCGAGCTGCCTCTAACTCAATGCAATCGGCACTCCAGCAAGTCGTCAAAACGACATCGCTGACGTGACGCGAGAACGCAAAAAAATGCGCGCGCGCCATCTACCGTAAATGTTGAACAACTCTCAGATGAAAAAAAGGAAAGCCCAAAAAAAAAAAAAAAAAAAAAAAAAGATTAACGAAACGGCTGGGGATGCGAACGCAATCCAAACACAGCCGCCCGCTCCCGAACGGGAAATAAGAGCACGAGAACCTCAACGTGCTTATAATAAGCGAAACAACATACTTTGGCCACATGGTATAGACAATGCTTTTGAGTTGGGCAAACTCATCAGCTGAGGTAATAAAGCCAAGAAAAAAGAAAAAAATCATATTAAAAATATGAAAGTAATAGTTAAAAAACTAAAGGGGGGAGAGAGTTCAACTCAGGCAGTGCAACAGAAAGCATGAGCGAGGACAGCGTTCGAGAGCATCACGACCGGTTTCGTCGTTGTTAGGACTCTTCAGGTGAGCTTACTCGAGCTGCCTCTAACTCAATGCAATCGGCACTCCAGCAAGTCGTCAAAACGACATCGCTGACGTGACGCGAAAACGCAAAAAAATGCGCGCGCGCCATCTACCGTAAATGTTGAACAACTCTCAGATGAAAAAAAGGAAAGCCCAAAAAAAAAAAAAAAAAAAAAAAGATTAACGAAACGGCTGGGGATGCGAACGCAATCCAAACACAACCGCCCGCTCCCGAACGGGAAATAAGAGCACGAGAACCTCAACGTGCCTATAATAAGCGAAACAACATACTTTGGCCACATGGTATAGACAATGCTTATGAGTTGGGCAAACTCATCAGCTGAGGGAATAAAGCCAAGAAAAAAGAAAAAAATCATATTAAAAATATGAAAGTAATAGTTAAAAAACTAAAGCGGGGAGAGAGTTCAACTCAGGCAGTGCAACAGAAAGCATGAGCGAGGACAGCGTTCGAGAGCATCACGACCGGTTTCGTCCTTGTTAGGACTCATCAGGTGAGCTTACTCGAGCTGCCTCTAACTCAATGCAATCGGCACTCCAGCAAGTCGTCAAAACGACATCGCTGACGTGACGCGAGAACGCAAAAAAATGCGCGCGCGCCATCTACCGTAAATGTTGAACAACTCTCAGATGAAAAAAAGGAAAGCCCAAAAAAAAAAAAAAAAAAAAGATTAACGAAACGGCTGGGGATGCGAACGCAATCCAAACACAGCCGCCCGCTCCCGAACGGGAAATAAGAGCACGAGAACCTCAACGTGCTTATAATAAGCGAAACAACATACTTTGGCCACATGGTATAGACAATGCTTTTGAGTTGGGCAAACTCATCAGCTGAGGTAATAAAGCCAAGAAAAAAGAAAAAAATCATATTAAAAATATGAAAGTAATAGTTAAAAAACTAAAGGGGGGAGAGAGTTCAACTCAGGCAGTGCAACAGAAAGCGTGAGCGAGGACAGCGTTCGAGAGCATCACGACCGGTTTCGTCCTTGTTAGGACTCATCAGGTGAGCTTACTCGAGCTGCCTCTAACTCAATGCAATCGGCACTCCAGCAAGTCGTCAAAACGACATCGCTGACGTGACGCGAGAACGCAAAAAAATGCGCGCGCGCCATCTACCGTAAATGTTGAACAACTCTCAGATGAAAAAAAGGAAACCCCAAAAAAAAAAAAAAAAAAAAAAAAGATTAACGAAACGGCTGGGGATGCGAACGCAATCCAAACACAGCCGCCCGCTCCCGAACGGGAAATAAGAGCACGAGAACCTCAACGTGCTTATAATAAGCGAAACAACATACTTTGGCCACATGGTATAGACAATGCTTTTGAGTTGGGCAAACTCATCAGCTGAGGTAATAAAGCCAAGAAAAAAGAAAAAAATCATATTAAAAATATGAAAGTAATAGTTAAAAAACTAAAGGGGGGAGAGAGTTCAACTCAGGCAGTGCAACAGAAAGCATGAGCGAGGACAGCGTTCGAGAGCATCACGACCGGTTTCGTCGTTGTTAGGACTCTTCAGGTGAGCTTACTCGAGCTGCCTCTAACTCAATGCAATCGGCACTCCAGCAAGTCGTCAAAACGACATCGCTGACGTGACGCGAAAACGCAAAAAAATGCGCGCGCGCCATCTACCGTAAATGTTGAACAACTCTCAGATGAAAAAAAGGAAAGCCCAAAAAAAAAAAAAAAAAAAAAAAGATTAACGAAACGGCTGGGGATGCGAACGCAATCCAAACACAACCGCCCGCTCCCGAACGGGAAATAAGAGCACGAGAACCTCAACGTGCCTATAATAAGCGAAACAACATACTTTGGCCACATGGTATAGACAATGCTTATGAGTTGGGCAAACTCATCAGCTGAGGGAATAAAGCCAAGAAAAAAGAAAAAAATCATATTAAAAATATGAAAGTAATAGTTAAAAAACTAAAGCGGGGAGAGAGTTCAACTCAGGCAGTGCAACAGAAAGCATGAGCGAGGACAGCGTTCGAGAGCATCACGACCGGTTTCGTCCTTGTTAGGACTCATCAGGTGAGCTTACTCGAGCTGCCTCTAACTCAATGCAATCGGCACTCCAGCAAGTCGTCAAAACGACATCGCTGACGTGACGCGAGAACGCAAAAAAATGCGCGCGCGCCATCTACCGTAAATGTTGAACAACTCTCAGATGAAAAAAAGGAAAGCCCAAAAAAAAAAAAAAAAAAAGATTAACGAAACGGCTGGGGATGCGAACGCAATCCAAACACAGCCGCCCGCTCCCGAACGGGAAATAAGAGCACGAGAACCTCAACGTGCTTATAATAAGCGAAACAACATACTTTGGCCACATGGTATAGACAATGCTTTTGAGTTGGGCAAACTCATCAGCTGAGGTAATAAAGCCAAGAAAAAAGAAAAAAATCATATTAAAAATATGAAAGTAATAGTTAAAAAACTAAAGGGGGGAGAGAGTTCAACTCAGGCAGTGCAACAGAAAGCGTGAGCGAGGACAGCGTTCGAGAGCATCACGACCGGTTTCGTCCTTGTTAGGACTCATCAGGTGAGCTTACTCGAGCTGCCTCTAACTCAATGCAATCGGCACTCCAGCAAGTCGTCAAAACGACATCGCTGACGTGACGCGAGAACGCAAAAAAATGCGCGCGCGCCATCTACCGTAAATGTTGAACAACTCTCAGATGAAAAAAAGGAAAGCCCAAAAAAAAAAAAAAAAAAAAAAAGATTAACGAAACGGCTGGGGATGCGAACGCAATCCAAACACAGCCGCCCGCTCCCGAACGGGAAATAAGAGCACGAGAACCTCAACGTGCTTATAATAAGCGAAACAACATACTTTGGCCACATGGTATAGACAATGCTTTTGAGTTGGGCAAACTCATCAGCTGAGGTAATAAAGCCAAGAAAAAAGAAAAAAATCATATTAAAAATATGAAAGTAATAGTTAAAAAACTAAAGCGGGGAGAGAGTTCAACTCAGGCAGTGCAACAGAAAGCATGAGCGAGGACAGCGTTCGAGAGCATCACGACCGGTTTCGTCCTTGTTAGGACTCATCAGGTGAGCTTACTCGAGCTGCCTCTAACTCAATGCAATCGGCACTCCAGCAAGTCGTCAAAACGACATCGCTGACGTGACGCGAGAACGCAAAAAAATGCGCGCGCGCCATCTACCGTAAATGTTGAACAACTCTCAGATGAAAAAAAGGAAAGCCCAAAAAAAAAAAAAAAAAAAAAGATTAACGAAACGGCTGGGGATGCGAACGCAATCCAAACACAGCCGCCCGCTCCCGAACGGGAAATAAGAGCACGAGAACCTCAACGTGCTTATAATAAGCGAAACAACATACTTTGGCCACATGGTATAGACAATGCTTTTGAGTTGGGCAAACTCATCAGCTGAGGTAATAAAGCCAAGAAAAAAGAAAAAAATCATATTAAAAATATGAAAGTAATAGTTAAAAAACGAAAGGGGGGAGAGAGTTCAACTCAGGCAGTGCAACAGAAAGCATGAGCGAGGACAGCGTTCGAGAGCATCACGACCGGTTTCGTCGTTGTTAGGACTCTTCAGGTGAGCTTACTCGAGCTGCCTCTAACTCAATGCAATCGGCACTCCAGCAAGTCGTCAAAACGACATCGCTGACGTGACGCGAAAACGCAAAAAAATGCGCGCGCGCCATCTACCGTAAATGTTGAACAACTCTCAGATGAAAAAAAGGAAAGCCCAAAAAAAAAAAAAAAAAAAAAAAATTAACGAAACGGCTGGGGATGCGAACGCAATCCAAACACAACCGCCCGCTCCCGAACGGGAAATAAGAGCACGAGAACCTCAACGTGCTTATAATAAGCGAAACAACATACTTTGGCCACATGGTATAGACAATGCTTTTGAGTTGGGCAAACTCATCAGCTGAGGTAATAAAGCCAAGAAAAAAGAAAAAAATCATATTAAAAATATGAAAGTAATAGTTAAAAAACTAAAGCGGGGAGAGAGTTCAACTCAGGCAGTGCAACAGAAAGCATGAGCGAGGACAGCGTTCGAGAGCATCACGACCGGTTTCGTCCTTGTTAGGACTCATCAGGTGAGCTTACTCGAGCTGCCTCTAACTCAATGCAATCGGCACTCCAGCAAGTCGTCAAAACGACATCGCTGACGTGACGCGAGAACGCAAAAAAATGCGCGTGTTACATTCAGCTTCGGGTAAGTTAATGTATGCAAACTGCCCAAAGTAATGGTCCAACCGGCCTCCGCCGGCTGAACTCCCGAAACTCTATAAATAGGACCGCTTGCTGTCCTAATGCTGATTTTTGTTGCTCGAAGTTACATCGAGTAGGTTCGTCGGCAGATCCATACTTCCTCGTAGTTCGTTATTCTCTATACTATTCTTCAATTTCCAAATTTCAAGTGTGTTTCTCTGTTTTTTTCAATAAAAGAAACTTGTAATATTATTTTTGTGTTAACTTGAATTTTTTTTAAAAAGAGCTTTCGCGAACAGCTTTAGATTATTGGCGCAGTCGGTAGGATTCCAAAGCTAAAATTCGCTTTCGTTTCAACGATTTATTGGAATCAAAGAACTTTTCGCGACCCGTGCACGGCACAGCGACGATATTTTCATAAAAGTGCATCGCGCATCGATATGAAGACATCTTTAGCGATTCTACTGTGAGATTTTTTTTTTTCGTATATATTCTGACTCTTCTCTTTTGGAATTTTTACAAATTTTTTGAATAGTCTTGATCTTATTCTTTTGAGCCTTTTCTTATTTTATTTTCTATAATTTTCATATTTTTCGTAAATCTTTCTTAAGTTTACGTCTTCTATTTTCATTTATTGATTAATTTGATTTTTTGATTTTTTTTTTTTTTTTAACATTTTTGCATTTCATTAATTTTGCATTTTATGAAGTTTTATTATTTTTCTACGTACGTTTTGAGATTTAATTCTGTACCTATATTTTGTTCCGTTGAATTCTTTGAGTTTTATTCGAATTCTTCGGGTTGTGTTTTACGGCGTATTGACTTTGCCGAATTTGACATTGACGAATTTTCGTTTCACTTGCTGGTTGAATTTTCTTTCTTCTTTTCGAATTTTGAAGAATTTTGAATTTTTTATATTTCTATACAATGGAAAATCTGCAAGAACTCGCCGGAAACAACGGTGCAGGGGCAGTCCCCGAAGTGAGGGCAGTACACTTAAATTCCATTCCAGAATTTAAGGGTGACCCGCAACTACTTCCGCGGTTTATAACGGTATGCGACCAATTAATCAGACAATTTGGCGACGTCGCAAACCCCGATAACTACCAAAATATATTATTACTCACCAGCATTCAGGCGAAAATTACGGGCAATGCCCAAATTCAAATAAGTAATTGTCAGGTAAATACCTGGGCTGATCTTAAAGCTGCCTTATTGCAAAGTTACGGTGATAAACGAGATATTTGTAGACTGACAATAGAACTAAGCGCTATGAGACAAAACAACGGGGAAAACGCTTTCGAATTTCACATGCGAGTTCAAGGACTTTTGCATCTCCACCATGCTTATCTGGATACCCATCAGGTATTTCAGACCGAAATGGCATCGCCGGTTCTTAAGGCATTCAGTAATTTGCTTGGGCTTAGAGTGTTTCTTGATGGGCTTCACCCTTCTCTGAGCCACACGATGAAAACGAAAAACCCCAGTAATTTGTCAGAGGCCCTTGGAATTTTGACCAACGAGTTTCCACGAGAAGCTAGTTACCGTCCGAACTCTCAAAACCAACAGAATCGTACTTTCCAAGGCCCCTCTAAACCAAACACCCGCACTCAATATCAACAACAACTGAACTCCAATACTTTTCAGAGACCACAACAAAACAACACTAGTTATAATTTTGTTCAACGCCCAAATAACAACAATTACAACCCGCAACGTGCAAATAACTCATACCCACAGCAAAATAATAATTATCGCCCTAACACATATAACAATCAGAATAACAGACAGAATTTTTATCAAAATCAGAACCGAAATCAACAACAACAACAACAACAACCTAGGGGGAGCAACAATTTGCCGACAAATCAGACAGTACCAATGAGTGTATGCACTACAAATGTGGCTAGGCCCCAAACTTTCAACATTGAACAGAACGCTGGAGACATTGAGCCAATGCCCCCTTGCGCAGAAATCAGTGAGATGCCCAGTGAAGAAATTCCGGCAGATATAGAACCAGAGCTACCCGAAGATGCTACTTTTTTTATGATAGAAGCCTCAGACGGGGGTCTGAATTAAAATCTGCACCTAAAACTAGGACAGGGGCACTTTTACATTTAACTGACGAATATCTTTGTGAACTCCCATATATTACCCTTGTTGAAAAAAACCAAAAACTGAAACTTTTGCTTGATACCGGCAGTACTAACTCTTTCTTCAGACCTGAAATAGGAGAAAAATTGTATAAAAATTCGATTATTCCACACCCCATTAATATAAATACAGTCCACGGCTCCACAGATATTAAAAACTGTGTAGAAATTAAAAATCCTAAAATCTTTGGAAAAGAAAAACTTCGGTTTTATTTGTTTCAATTCCATAATTATTTCGATGGGCTGATAGGGTTTGACAATTTGAAAAAATTGGAAGCGAAGCTCGATTTTGAGAAAAATACATTTTTCACTCATTTCGGCCAACTTCCAATGCAAACGCATAAAACTCGTAATGATTTGAATTTTACGTTCGTAATACCCAAACAAAGTGAGTGTGTTGTACAACTCCCTGTTGAAAACGCGTATGCGAACGGAGAGTTCATTATACCCAATATTCAAATAGAGCCAAATGTAGAAATCCCATCCAGTATCGTTACGGCTCGCAATGGTGTGATATGTTGCTCAATAGTTAACAACTCACAGAAAAACGTGACATTAACCTCTGAGAAAGACATACCAGCCATCCCACTAACCGAGTTCGACCTAACTTTAGATCATTGCCCCGATTTGAATAATTTAGAAAGCGAGAGTTCCACTTTCAGTATGACGCAACTGCGGACAAGCCACCTGAATGCGGAAGAATATAGTGAACTCGAAAAGTTAGCCGTAGATTACCGTGACATCTTCTTTATCGAGGGTGATAACCTCTCCTTCGCCAGCGAGGTCAAACACGAGATCCGAACGACCGATGAGAACCCCATTTATGTCAAATCTTACAGGTACCCCTATGTTCATAAAGAGGAGGTCCGTAAACAGATGCATAATATGTTAGAACAAGGTATCATTAGGCCGAGCTATTCTCCGTGGAGTTCCCCGATTTGGGTCGTCCCAAAAAAACTGGACGCTTCGGGCCGCCAGAAATGGAGAATAGTCGTAGACTATCGTAAACTGAATGAAAAAACTATCGGTGACAAGTATCCATTACCGAATATAAGTGATCTGCTCGACAAGTTGGGTCGTTGTCAGTATTTTACGACCCTGGACTTGGCGTCCGGTTTTCACCAGATTCAAGTGCATCCAAACTCCATCGCGAAGACCGCCTTTTCGACCGAGAATGGGCATTATGAATTCATTAGAATGCCATTCGGGTTGGTCAACGCCCCATCCACCTTCCAGCGGGCTATGGATAATGTGTTAAGAGGATTACAAAACCGATTTTGTCTGGTTTACCTCGACGACATTATTATTTTCTCCACGAGCTTGCAAGAACACATGGAGCACTTAAAACAGGTCTTTGACCGCCTTCGCGAGTTCAACTTGAAGGTGCAGCTAGACAAATCCGAATTTTTACAACACGAGGTTGCTTATCTCGGACATGTCGTAACACCTGAAGGCGTGAAACCGAACCCAAACAAGATCAAGGCAATTAAAGAATATCCCCTTCCATCGACTACAACTCAGATTAAAGGTTTTTTAGGATTGCTCGGTTATTACCGAAAATTCATTAAGGACTTTGCAGGGCTTACGAAACCATTCACCTCATGTCTAAAGAAAGGAGCCACTATAGATGTAAATGACCCAAAGTATATCGAATGTTTCGATCTTTGCAAAAACATCCTCTGCAATGACCCGATCCTTCAATATCCAGACTTTGAAAAACCCTTCGTACTAACGACTGACGCAAGTAACATTGCTATAGGGTCAATTCTATCACAGGGCAAGGTGGGTAGCGACCTACCTATAGCGTACGCATCGCGGACTCTAAACGAGACAGAACAGAGGTACAGTACCATCGAGAAGGAATTATTGGCAATAGTGTGGTCTGTAAAATATTTCCGGCCATATTTATTCGGCAGGAAATTCACCATCGTTACAGACCATAGGCCTCTCGAATGGCTATTTTCACTTAAGGAGCCGAATTCTAAATTGGTTAGGTGGCGCCTTAAATTAGAAGAGTACGAGTACTCAATACGCTATAAACCCGGAAAAACAAATAAAAACGCAGATGCCCTATCGAGAGTAGAAATCAATTTGTTCCAAAATCCATGCCTAGACGACCTTTTAGACGACGATTTTCTCTCAAAAATTGCAGAGCCCCCTGACGAAAACGAAAGAATCGATTGGGATGAACTAGAACAAATGGAGTCCGAACAACCCGGGACTTCTTCAAAAGACATGACTCAGAAAGCAAAAACAGAAAAAACACGTAGGTCGACCAATGACACGAGATCTGGCACCAGTGCACAGACTAACAGTGAAAGTGAAACAAGCGAGAACACCAGTGGAGAGGGAACGGAAGAGACTAATGAAGATGAATCCGATAATCAAACTGTACACTCTTCCAATGAGGAGCCAATAACAGGAATACCTATAGTTGAAAGGGCCGTTAACTTTGGGAAGAACCAGATTATATTTAACATTACTGAAAAACCCCAACTTGACGTCACTATCCAAAGATTATTTGAGAATCAAAAACAGAGAATGCACGTTTTGATTCCCAAAACATCGATGGAAAAAGACTTAATTGATTTCGTAACAACTTACACAGCTCCTAAAATTACATATTATGCTTATTTCAATGAAGAAAAACTCTACCCCATTTTAATAAATGTCCTCCAAACTCATTTTTCTGATTCGCAAATAAAATTTCTAAAATGTACAAAATTATTGATAGATGTGGAATCTGAGACCGAAATTGTCCAAACGATTGAAAATTATCATACAGGTAAAACAAATCACAGAGGCATAAACGAGACCGAATGTCATTTACTTAGGCAATACTATTGGCCGAAAATGAGGGAGACTATACAAACTTTTATTAACAATTGTCATGTCTGTAATTTGTCAAAATATGATAGAAACCCAATCCACCTAACACTAAATAGAACCCCTACGGCAGATAGACCCTTTGAAATATTACACGTAGACGTGCTGGGAATTGAGAAAATAAGTTTTTTAACTGTAGTTGACGCATTTTCAAAATACGGACAAGCTTACACCTTATATTCAAAACAAACCATAGACGTTGCGAATAATCTTTTGAATTTTTTCTCTCACCATGGACTCCCTAAAACCTTAGTAACAGACAAAGGCCCCGAATTTAGAACGAAAACTATCACAGAACTATGTACCCTACACGGAATTAACGTTCATGTTATAAGTTCAAATCATCCGCAATCCAACGGTATTATAGAACGTTTTCACTCCACACTCATTGAACACTGTAAATTGTATAGACAAAGAAAGGAATTTAAAGATAAACCTATATCCACACTCATTAAGTACGCAATTCTCGCGTACAACAGTTCCATTCACTCAATCACAAAGCTTACACCGTACGAAACAATTTTAGGACACATAGAAAATGAAAATCCAACGAAAATCACGTCACACGAACAAACACAAACACAAGATTATGTGAATGAACATAAAGAAAAATGCAAAAACATGTACATAAAAACCAAAAATTTAATTGACAAAAAGAAAATTGCCATGCTTAAGAACCAGAATAAGACGCGTGAACACCAAATACCGAAAATGCCCACAAATGCGTACTTCAGAAATGACCGAGGTAGGCAAAAAACAAAAAGAAACTTCGTCCCAGCAAAACTATCCAATGTTAACCCCGATCTAAAGACGGCAACAATGGAGAGTTCTGCTAGAAAAGCAGGGGAAAAAATACACTTAAATGAAATCAAAAGACCCAAACAATTTTTCCATGATTTGTTTGTTTCAGACTCACCAGCCTCTCCGCCTGGGGCGAACTAATTAAGAACATCACTGTAAACCCCGGTGTTCTACCAATAGAAATGGGGCAAGGGAAATTGCAACGCACTGTACATACATTTATCCATTACTATGATACTGACGTACTTAATTTAGAATTTTTAACATTAAAAAACCAATATAATCACCTTGTAACTAACGTAACTTATGACATACAAGTAGTAAAAATGTTAGATTCACACTTGAAAAGCATAAACTTTACGATAGCGCAAATTCAGGACAAACTTGATTTTATTCGACCTAAGCCAAAAAACAGGCCGAAAAGAGGACTCGTTAACGTTTTGGGTTCAGGGGTGAAGTTAGTCACCGGAAACCTCGATAGCTCCGATGGGGAGAGATATGAGAAATTATTTGAACAATTAAAATCAGGGGAGACAATCCTTGAAAATCAGGTAAAAAATGAATACAGCATAAATACAAAGGTAATCTCGAAATTTGATCAAACTGTCAATCGAATAAAGCACAACGAAGAAGCGTTCAAAGAGAAACTCGATGAATACGCCAAGGTGTATAACGAAAGAGAATCTCATTACAAGCGTTTAATATTAAAAGAAATATTCAATCAATTTAATATTTTGTTCATTAATTTTTTGACTCTAATCACCGAAATAGAAAACTCATTACTTTTCTGCCATGTGCAAAAAATGCACCCTAGTATAATTAAACCATACGAATTGCTTAATGAATTAAAACGTATCGAAGATTTTTATAAGGAAGAATTACCTCTTCCCGTAACTGCTGAAAATATCCCTTTATTTGAAGAAATGATCAACATTAATTGTAAAGTAACAGCCTCTCGTATTGCATACTTTTTATCTTTACCTATTAATTACAAGACAAGCTATACACTTTATTATTTACTACCCATTCCAACCTATTATAAGTCAGAATATATAACCGTTTTGGTGCCTCACCGCTATGTACTGAAGGAAAAAGAGACCATCATCCCACTCAAAGGTCAATGTCAATTGATGAAGAACTATCAATGCGCATCTCCTGACGTCGCCGCTCATCCCACATGCGAAGCATCCATTCTTAACTCTAAAACCAGTTTTGGATGTTCTCACACGAAACTTGACATCGCTGGAAATCACTTAGAGGCGGTGCCGGAACATGACCAATACATCGGTATTTTTACGACGCCGGAGCGGATAAATCTTGACTGTCCACAACGCCAAGAGGAACAAATACTCACCGGCATCTTTTTAATACAACAAAACAACTGTAAATTGATCTTTAGAGGCAACTCCATCCCGAAGATTCTTAGCTCAGAGTCGAAACCAATTTTCTTCGAGAATTCCTTCCTATTAGATGACAGCGTAAAAAATATCACATCAAAAATGAAATTCGTCACTTTGGATTCTAACCCTATTGTAGATAATATGATTCCCCCAAATTTGAATATTGACTTTGAGTCCATCCACAATTCTCACATTTTCTTGTACATATTAATATTTTGTTCTGTAATCCTTATGCTTTCTTTACGAAGAATAGTTAGAAATACGAAACGTTATATGCCGTTTAGGCGGTTAAATCAATTAAATCAAACATCTTCAACAAACGAAAACGAGGGTCAAACCCTGCAGTTTATCCCTCCAAAGACTGTCAATATTATTCAGCCTCAACCTCAACCAAATACACCCGGGTTAAATTCCAAGCCCTTTGTAATGTAACCCCGGGCTCTGATCTAGGGGGGGAGGTGTTACATTCAGCTTCGGGTAAGTTAATGTATGCAAACTGCCCAAAGTAATGGTCCAACCGGCCTCCGCCGGCTGAACTCCCGAAACTCTATAAATAGGACCGCTTGCTGTCCTAATGCTGATTCTTGTTGCTCGAAGTTACATCGAGTAGGTTCGTCGGCAGATCCATACTTCCTCGTAGTTCGTTATTCTCTATACTATTCTTCAATTTCCAAATTTCAAGTGTGTTTCTCTGTTTTTTTCAATAAAAGAAACTTGTAATATTATTTTTGTGTTAACTTGAATTTTTTTTAAAAAGAGCTTTCGCGAACAGCTTTAGATTATTCGCGCGCGCCATCTACCGTAAATGTTGAACAACTCTCAGATGAAAAAAAGGAAAGCCCAAAAAAAAAAAAAAAAAAAGATTAACGAAACGGCTGGGGATGCGAACGCAATCCAAACACAGCCGCCCGCTCCCGAACGGGAAATAAGAGCACGAGAACCTCAACGTGCTTATAATAAGCGAAACAACATCCTTTGGCCACATGGTATAGACAATGCTTTTGAGTTGGGCAAACTCATCAGCTGAGGTAATAAAGCCAAGAAAAAAGGAAAATCATATTAAAAATGTGAAAGTAATAGTTAAAAAACTAAAGGGGGGAGAGAGTTCAACTCAGGCAGTGCAACAGAAAGCATGAGCGAGGACAGCGTTCGAGAGCATCACGACCGGTTTCGTCCTTGTTAGGACTCATCAGGTGAGCTTACTCGAGCTGCCTCTAACTCAATGCAATCGGCACTCCAGCAAGTCGTCAAAACGACATCGCTGACGTGACGCGAAAACGCAAAAAAATGCGCGCGCGCCATCTACCGTAAATGTTGAACAACTCTCAGATGAAAAAAAGGAAAGCCCAAAAAAAAAAAAAAAAAAAAAAAGATTAACGAAACGGCTGGGGATGCGAACGCGATCCAAACACAGCCGCCCGCTCCCGAACGGGAAATAAGAGCACGAGAACCTCAACGTGCTTATAATAAGCGAAACAACATACTTTGGCCACATGGTATAGACAATGCTTTTGAGTTGGGCAAACTCATCAGCTGAGGTAATAAAGCCAAGAAAAAAGAAAAAAATCATATTAAAAATATGAAAGTAATAGTTAAAAAACTAAAGGGGGGAGAGAGTTCAACTCAGGCAGTGCAACAGAAAGCATGAGCGATGACAGCGTTCGAGAGCATCACGACCGGTTTCGTCCTTGTTAGGACTCATCAGGTGAGCTTACTCGAGCTGCCTCTAACTCAATGCAATCGGCACTCCAGCAAGTCGTCAAAACGACATCGCTGACGTGACGCAAGAACGCAAAAAAATGCGCGCGCGCCATCTACCGTAAATGTTGAACAACTCTCCGACGAAAAAAAGGAAAGCCCAAAAAAAAAAAAAAAAAAAGATTAACGAAACGGCTGGGGATGCGAACGCAATCCAAACACAGCCGCCCGCTCCCGAACGGGAAATAAGAGCACGAGAACCTCAACGTGCTTATAATAAGCGAAACAACATACTTTGGCCACATGGTATAGACAATGCTTTTGAGTTGGGCAAACTCATCAGCTGAGGTAATAAAGCCAAGAAAAAAGAAAAAAATCATATTAAAAATATGAAAGTAATAGTTAAAAACTAAAGGGGGAGAGAGTTCAACTCAGGCAGTGCAACAGAAAGCATGAGCGAGGACAGCGTTCGAGAGCATCACGACCGGTTTCGTCCAAGGTAGATTAAAGAAGGTATGTGCAACACTCGCTCGCGCCGCTAGCAGCTGCTTCAAACTATGTTCACATTTCTTCATGACGTCATGCGGCTGAAATCACTGTGATTGGCTGGCGATTATATGCCAACCAATCATGGTATGTTTCCTCACCGACCAGCCAATCAGAGTGGATTCTCATTTCACCCGCATGACGTCATTTTTTTGAAAAGTTGTTAGCGCTTCTAGCGGCTACGGGCGGCGCGAGCGAGTTATGCACATACCTTCTTTAATCTACCTTGGGTTTCGTCCTTGTTAGGACTCATCAGGTGAGCTTACTCGAGCTGCCTCTAACTCAATGCAATCGGCACTCCAGCAAGTCGTCAAAACGACATCGCTGACGTGACGCGAGAACGCAAAAAAATGCGCGCGCGCCATCTACCGTAAATGTTGAACAACTCTCAGATGAAAAAAAGGAAAGCCCAAAAAAAAAAAAAAAAGATAAACGAAACGGCTGGGGATGCGAACGCAATCCAAACACAGCCGCCCGCTCCCGAACGGGAAATAAGAGCACGAGAACCTCAACGTGCTTATAATAAGCGAAACAACATACTTTGGCCACATGGTATAGACAATGCTTTTGAGTTGGGCAAACTCATCAGCTGAGGTAATAAAGCCAAGAAAAAAGAAAAAAATCATATTAAAAATATGAAAGTAATAGTTAAAAAACTAAAGGGGGGAGAGAGTTCAACTCAGGCAGTGCAACAGAAAGCATGAGCGAGGACAGCGTTCGAGAGCATCACGACCGGTTTCGTCCTTGTTAGGACTCATCAGGTGAGCTTACTCGAGCTGCCTCTAACTCAATGCAATCGGTACTCCAGCAAGTCGTCAAAACGACATCGCTGACGTGACGCGAGAACGCAAAAAAATGCGCGCGCGCCATCTACCGTAAATATTGAACAACTCTCAGATGAAAAAAAGGAAAGCCCAAAAAAAAAAAAAAAAAAAAAAAAGATTAACGAAACGGCTGGGGATGCGAACGCAATCCAAACACAGCCGCCCGCTCCCGAACGGGAAATAAGAGCACGAGAACCTCAACGTGCTTATAATAAGCGAAACAACATACTTTGGCCACATGGTATAGACAATGCTTTTGAGTTGGGCAAACTCATCAGCTGAGGTAATAAAGCCAAGAAAAAAGAAAAAAATCATATTAAAAATATGAAAGTAATAGTTAAAAAACTAAAGGGGGGAGAGAGTTCAACTCAGGCAGTGCAACAGAAAGCATGAGCGATGACAGCGTTCGAGAGCATCACGACCGGTTTCGTCCTTGTTAGGACTCATCAGGTGAGCTTACTCGAGCTGCCTCTAACTCAATGCAATCGGCACTCTAGCAAGTCGTCAAAACGACATCGCTGACGTGACGCGAGAACGCAAAAAAATGCGCGCGCGCCATCTACCGTAAATGTTGAACAACTATCAGATGAAAAAAAGGAAAGCCCAAAAAAAAAAAAAAAAAAAAAAGATTAACGAAACGGCTGGGGATGCGAACGCAATCCAAACACAGCCGCCCGCTCCCGAACGGGAAATAAGAGCACGAGAACCTCAACGTGCTTATAATAAGCGAAACAACATACTTTGGCCACATGGTATAGACAATGCTTTTGAGTTGGGCAAACTCATCAGCTGAGGTAATAAAGCCAAGAAAAAAGAAAAAAATCATATTAAAAATATGAAAGTAATAGTTAAAAAACTAAAGGGGGGAGAGAGTTCAACTCAGGCAGTGCAACAGAAAGCATGAGCGAGGACAGCGTTCGAGAGCATCACGACCGGTTTCGTCCTTGTTAGGACTCATCAGGTGAGCTTACTCGAGCTGCCTCTAACTCAATGCAATCGGCACTCCAGCAAGTCGTCAAAACGACATCGCTGACGTGACGCGAGAACGCAAAAAAATGCGCGCGCGCCATCTACCGTTAATGTTGAACAACTCTCAGACGAAAAAAAGGAAAGCCCAAAAAAAAAAAAAAAAAAAAAGATTAACGAAACGGCTGGGGATGCGAACGCAATCCAAACACAGCCGCCCGCTCCCGAACGGGAAATAAGAGCACGAGAACCTCAACGTGCTTATAATAAGCGAAACAACATTTTTTGGCCACATGGTATAGACAATGCTTTTGAGTTGGGCAAACTCATCAGCTGAGGTAATAAAGCCAAGAAAAAAGGAAAATCATATTAAAAATGTGAAAGTAATAGTTAAAAAACTAAAGGGGGGAGAGAGTTCAACTCAGGCAGTGCAACAGAAAGCATGAGCGAGGACAGCGTTCGAGAGCATCACGACCGGTTTCGTCCTTGTTAGGACTCATCAGGTGAGCTTACTCGAGCTGCCTCTAACTCAATGCAATCGGCACTCCAGCAAGTCGTCAAAACGACATCGCTGACGTGACGCGAGAACGCAAAAAAATGCGCGCGCGCCATCTACCGTAAATGTTGAACAACTCTCAGATGAAAAAAAGGAAAGCCCAAAAAAAAAAAAAAAAGATTAACGAAACGGCTGGGGATGCGAACGCGATCCAAACACAGCCGCCCGCTCCCGAACGGGAAATAAGAGCACGAGAACCTCAACGTGCTTATAATAAGCGAAACAACATACTTTGGCCACATGGTATAGACGATGCTTTTGAGTTGGGCAAACTCATCAGCTGAGGTAATAAAGCCAAGAAAAAAGAAAAAAATCATATTAAAAATATGAAAGTAATAGTTAAAAAACTAAAGGGGGGAGAGAGTTCAACTCAGGCAGTGCAACAGAAAGCATGAGCGAGGACAGCGTTCGAGAGCATCACGACCGGTTTCGTCGTTGTTAGGACTCTTCAGGTGAGCTTACTCGAGCTGCCTCTAACTCAATGCAATCGGCACTCCAGCAAGTCGTCAAAACGACATCGCTGACGTGACGCAAGAACGCAAAAAAATGCGCGCGCGCCATCTACCGTAAATGTTGAACAACTCTCAGACGAAAAAAAGGAAAGCCCAAAAAAAAAAAAAAAAAAAAGATTAACGAAACGGCTGGGGATGCGAACGCAATCCAAACACAGCCGCCCGCTCCCGAACGGGAAATAAGAGCACGAGAACCTCAACGTGCTTATAATAAGCGAAACAACATACTTTGGCCACATGGTATAGACAATGCTTTTGAGTTGGGCAAACTCATCAGCTGAGGTAATAAAGCCAAGAAAAAAGAAAAAAATCATATTAAAAATATGAAAGTAATAGTTAAAAAACTAAAGGGGGGAGAGAGTTCAACTCAGGCAGTGCAACAGAAAGCATGAGCGAGGACAGCGTTCGAGAGCATCACGACCGGTTTCGTCCAAGGTAGATTAAAGAAGGTATGTGCAACACTCGCTCGCGCCGCTAGCAGCTGCTTCAAACTATGTTCACATTTCTTCATGACGTCATGCGGCTGAAATCACTGTGATTGGCTGGCGATTATATGCCAACCAATCATGGTATGTTTCCTCACCGACCAGCCAATCAGAGTGGATTCTCATTTCACCCGCATGACGTCATTTTTTTGAAAAGTTGTTAGCGCTTCTAGCGGCTACGGGCGGCGCGAGCGAGTTATGCACATACCTTCTTTAATCTACCTTGGGTTTCGTCCTTGTTAGGACTCATCAGGTGAGCTTACTCGAGCTGCCTCTAACTCAATGCAATCGGCACTCCAGCAAGTCGTCAAGACGACATCGCTGACGTGACGCGAGAACTCAAAAAAATGCGCGCGCGCCATCTACCGTAAATGTTGAACAACTCTCAGATGAAAAAAAGGAAAGCCCAAAAAAAAAAAAAAAAAAAAAGATTAACGAAACGGCTGGGGATGCGAACGCAATCCAAACACAGCCGCCCGCTCCCGAACGGGAAATAAGAGCACGAGAACCTCAACGTGCTTATAATAAGCGAAACAACATTTTTTGGCCACATGGTATAGACAATGCTTTTGAGTTGGGCAAACTCATCAGCTGAGGTAATAAAGCCAAGAAAAAAGAAAAAAATCATATTAAAAATATGAAAGTAATAGTTAAAAAACTAAAGGGGGGAGAGAGTTCAACTCAGGCAGTGCAACAGAAAGCATGAGCGAGGACAGCGTTCGAGAGCATCACGACCGGTTTCGTCCTTGTTAGGACTCATCAGGTGAGCTTACTCGAGCTGCCTCTAACTCAATGCAATCGGCACTCCAGCAAGTCGTCAAGACGACATCGCTGACGTGACGCGAGAACGCAAAAAAATGCGCGCGCGCCATCTACCGTAAATGTTGAACAACTCTCAGATGAAAAAAAGGAAAGCCCAAAAAAAAAAAAAAAAAAAAAGATTAACGAAACGGCTGGGGATGCGAACGCAATCCAAACACAGCCGCCCGCTCCCGAACGGGAAATAAGAGCACGAGAACCTCAACGTGCTTATAATAAGCGAAACAACATTTTTTGGCCACATGGTATAGACAATGCTTTTGAGTTGGGCAAACTCATCAGCTGAGGTAATAAAGCCAAGAAAAAAGAAAAAAATCATATTAAAAATATGAAAGTAATAGTTAAAAAACTAAAGGGGGGAGAGAGTTCAACTCAGGCAGTGCAACAGAAAGCATGAGCGAGGACAGCGTTCGAGAGCATCACGACCGGTTTCGTCCTTGTTAGGACTCATCAGGTGAGCTTACTCGAGCTGCCTCTAACTCAATGCAATCGGCACTCCAGCAAGTCGTCAAAACGACATCGCTGACGTGACGCGAGAACGCAAAAAAATGCGCGCGCGCCATCTACCGTAAATGTTGAACAACTCTCAGATGAAAAAAAGGAAAGCCCAAAAAAAAAAAAAAAAAAAAGATTAACGAAACGGCTGGGGATGCGAACGCAATCCAAACACAGCCGCCCGCTCCCGAACGGGAAATAAGAGCACGAGAACCTCAACGTGCTTATAATAAGCGAAACAACATACTTTGGCCACATGGTATAGACAATGCTTTTGAGTTGGGCAAACTCATCAGCTGAGGTAATAAAGCCAAGAAAAAAGAAAAAAATCATATTAGAAATATGAAAGTAATAGTTAAAAAACTAAAGGGGGGAGAGAGTTCAACTCAGGCAGTGCAACAGAAAGCATGAGCGAGGACAGCGTTCGAGAGCATCACGACCGGTTTCGTCCTTGTTAGGACTCATCAGGTGAGCTTACTCGAGCTGCCTCTAACTCAATGCAATCGGCACTCCAGCAAGTCGTCAAAACGACATCGCTGACGTGACGCGAGAACGCAAAAAAATGCGCGCGCGCCATCTACCGTAAATGTTGAACAACTCTCAGATGAAAAAAAGGAAAGCCCAAAAAAAAAAAAAAAAAAAAAAAGATTAACGAAACGGCTGGGGATGCGAACGCAATCCAAACACAGCCGCCCGCTCCCGAACGGGATATAAGAGCACGAGAACCTCAACGTGCTTATAATAAGCGAAACAACATACTTTGGCCACATGGTATAGACAATGCTTTTGAGTTGGGCAAACTCATCAGCTGAGGTAATAAAGCCAAGAAAAAAGAAAAAAATCATATTAAAAATATGAAAGTAATAGTTAAAAAACTAAAGGGGGGAGAGAGTTCAACTCAGGCAGTGCAACAGAAGATATTTATAGAACAGAAGATATTTTTAACAGAAGATATTTATATATTTTTTCTCTCCCCCCTTTAGTTTTTTAACTATTTTTTTCATATTTTTAATATGATTTTTTTCTTTTTTCTTGGCTTTATTACCTCAGCTGATGAGTTTGCCCAACTCAAAAGCATTGTCTATATATATATATATATATATATATATATATATATATATATATATATATATATATATATATATATATATATATATATACAGGGTGTCCCAGACCACCCGTGTAGGTACTTTTTCTCAAAAACGGCTGGGAGTAGAGAGCTGAAACAAAAAAGTCAGATAGGGAATTGACCCCAAAGAATTCAATGAAAATATTTTCAAAGCCCCCCGAGGCCCCCCAGGGGGTTTTGGGGGGGTTCGAAACACATTTTTCCATTTTTGGCGGGAAAAAGCCTATAAAAGGTACAAAAATAAGTTCAGATTCTAAAAGAGCAACTCATTGCCGACATTTTTACTCCAGTAACTTTTCCCCGAAAACCCCAATTTTTGGGGTTATGGGCCCTTTTGGGGGGAAATTTTCATTTGGCCACTGTGAACACACTATTCAATATTTTTCAAAAAACTGAAATCCATCTGAAAGAAGAGATTAAGACCTTTCGATTGATGTGCCACATAATACCTAAAAGTGAAAAATTAAGGCCCCCACGTAGATTCCAAAATTTAGGGGTCTTTGGGCCCCCCCACGTAAAAAAAGTCAAATAGCAAGGTATGGCTTGTGATACATCGATCGAAAGCCCTCAAAGAGTAGAATAAGATGGAGCAATTCAAAATCGTCTACAATCATTACTTTCAAAATGGCGGCCATTTGAAAATTTTGGGTGTTCAAAGGAAAGTCCTGGGAAAGGAGTCCAAAGATGAACGATACATAGATTAAAAGGCCTTAAAAAAAGAAAACGAATGGCGCAAACCGCAAATCAATCCGCCTCTTCAATCAAAAGTTATGACCGATTGAAACTTAAAGGGCTCAATAAGGCCTATTTAAGGCTGCTTAAATTTCAATCGGTCATAACTTTTGATTGAAGAGGCGGATTGATTTGCGGTTTGCGCCATTCGTTTTCTTTTTTTAAGGCCTTTTAATCTATGTATCGTTCATCTTTGGACTCCTTTCCCAAGACTTTCCTTTGAACACCCAAAATTTTCAAATGGCCGCCATTTTGAAAGTAATGATTGTAGACGATTTTGAATTGCGCCATCTTATTCTACTCTTTGAGGGCTTTCGATCGATGTATCACAAGCCATACCTTGCTATTTGACTTTTTTTACGTGGGGGGGCCCAAAGACCCCCAAATTTTGGAATCTACGTGGGGGCCTTAATTTTTCACTTTTAGGTATTATGTGGCACATCAATCGAAAGGTCTTAATCTCTTCTTTCAGATGGATTTCAGTTTTTTGAAAAATATTGAATAGTGTGTTCACAGTGGCCAAATGAAAATTTCCCCCCAAAAGGGCCCATAACCCCAAAAATTGGGGTTTTCGGGGAAAAGTTACTGGAGTAAAAATGTCGGCAATGAGTTGCTCTTTTAGAATCTGAACTTATTTTTGTACCTTTTATAGGCTTTTTCCCGCCAAAAATGGAAAAATGTGTTTCAAACCCCCCCCAAAACCCCCCTGGGGGGCCTCGGGGGCTTTGAAAATATTTTCATTGAATTCTTTGGGGTCAATTCCCTATCTGACTTTTTTGTTTCAGCTCTCTACTCCCAGCCGTTTTTGAGAAAAAGTACCTACACGGGTGGTCTGGGACACCCTGTATATATATATATATATATATATATATATATATATATATATATATATATAAAATATATATATATATATATATATAATATATATATATAATATATATATATATATATATATATATATATATATATATATATATATATATATAAAACAATAATAAATGAGCTGTTCAGCCAAATAAAACAAATAAAAAGGGGAAAATTAAATCGTAATAAAAATAATAAAATGATCCGACCTTTAATTGTGATGTTATTATATTTTTTTAACGTTTCGACGTCCATACGCCTTCTTCAGAAAAATTATACAAAATAAACATAGCCAAAACAAAGGAACAAACTAAGAAATAAGTAATAAACACAAACTAAGAAATAAACAAAAGAACATAATTGCACATGATTAAAATGGAAACAATCAAGTGGAAAAGCAATAAAGAATTAAAAAGTAAATGAATAACAGACAAAGTTGGAAATCAAAATAAATAAATAGAACACAATTTCTAGGAAAAAAACACAGAGTGCGCTTACAGAGCTAATTATAAAATAAAACACAAGAGAGCATAAATGATAATTAACAGCAAGATTCGAAAATTCGCGCGACACAACTACAAGAAAAAGTGCGCATGCGCATAAAAACTAGTTATAAAAAATAAGAAAGAGGGCGCACCAAACGATACATCCAAGTAAAAGCAGTGATGCAGCAGGATTACCAAAAAAAAAAAAAAAAAAAAAAAAAAAAAAAAAGTTTTCAAAACTTTTAAAAAAATGGTTGGTACATAGAACTGAGGCATTGGGTATCACTCCTAGCATTAACAGCTGTGGGACACTTCTTAATCTGAATAGCTTCGTGGATTAACCTGGCTTGCATATTTTTCTCATTTACCAAAATAGAGGGATTATAAAAATCGAAAATATGATCGTTATCGAGAGCATGTTGGTGAAGCGCGGTTTTCTCATTTTTGTCGTACTTATGAGACTTCATTCGATCCTGCAAATACCTTTTTGTATGACCTATGTACTTGCCAGGGCAATCTTTACAGTTAATCTGATAAACGACATTTGATTTTTTTACAGTAGGAACCTTGGCTTTAAGTCGAGAGAACAAACCAACAGGACGATTTTTGAAAACAGCTTGCATGCCAAAAGGCTCCAATTCCTTTTTAACGTTTCTGACAAGCCAGAAACATAAGACATTTTAATTACTTTTTCAGCCACGAACTGCGTTTTGGGAACATTTTTAACCTTATTTTTAATCATGCAATGACACTCCCTCATCTGTTTTTTAAGAAAAATAAGGGGATATCCATTCGATAATAACAGCTGCTCAACAACATTTAACCGCTCCTTAATGTAACACTTATCAGTCAAATTCAAGACCCTAGACACAATATTTTTAACGACATTAATTTTCTGGTGGAAAGGAACAGCGGAGAGATAATTAGGATATCTTCCAGAGTGTATAAATTTTTGGTACCACTGCGTCTGAATTTTAGTTCCAAGTTTATGGTCCATGGTTAAATCGAGAAAGTTTAGAGACAAATTTTTTTCTACTTCACTAGTAAACTTAAAAGATGGATGGTACGAATTAAATTGATCCAAGACCTCCTGACATTTATCTTTATGTACGCATATAATAGAATCGTCGACAAATCTCTTATAATACTGAAACTTTCCTTTACATTTGGACAACATTTCTGATTCAACGTGCTCCATGACCAGATTAGCTATGCAAGCTGATACCGGAGCACCCATTGCCAGGCCTTCGATTTGTTCATAAAAATGGTCTTCATATTGGAAAAAGTGGAATTCAAAGTTTTTTTGTGTTTATTACTTATTTCTTAGTTTGTTCCTTTGTTTTGGCTATGTTTATTTTGTATATTTTTCTGAAGAAGGCGTATGGACGTCGAAACGTTAAAAAATATAATAACATCACAATTAAAGGTCGGATCATTTTATTATTTTTATTATGATTTAATTTTCCCCTTTTTATTGTTATTTTGGCTGAACAGCTCATTTATTATTGTTTTATATTACAGCCATTTTTATGTCATATATATATATATATATATATATATATATATATATATATATATATATATATAAAATTATTATATATATATATATATATATATATATATAAAATATATATATATATATATATATATAAAATATATATATAAAATATATATATAATATATATATATATATATTTTATATATATATATATTATATATAAAATATTTTATATATAAAATATATATAAAATATATATATATAAAATATATATATATATACAGGGTGTTGAAAAACTGTTCCCGAATATTTCAGGGGCGGATTCTACAAATCAAAATAAGACCTTTTTTTCCTATAAACATGTGTCCGAAAATGCCCCCCTTTTGAGCTACAGCCCCCCAAAGTTTTAAAAAATTTACGGTTTTTTTAGAATAGCGACCACTATTATGAACCAAAATGTCTTAAAACTTGGTGTCCTGAGGTAATTTTACGTGTAAAATCCATTAATGACCTCGAAAAATTCAGAAATTGAGTCTGACTGCACTTTTCATGCAATCTTGTACCTTTAACGGCACAAATTTTATGTTACGGATTAAAATTTTGAAGAATAATTACCAAAATCAGATGCGGAAAACCCTTAGAAAGATTTTTGGTCCTCCTTGTTTCTTTCGATACGACGCGTTTTAAGCGAGATAATCGCTGCACAGTGTGGAAAAGTCAGCGATTTTACCATGAAAAACGGCAGTGAGTATGCAACCCGCCTCTCCGCTGCTTCTACGGGCCGGCCGCTATGGTAAAAGCGCTGACTTTTCCACACTGTGCAGCGATTATCTCGCTTAAAACGCGTCGTATCGAAAGAAACAAGGAGGACCAAAAATCTTTCTAAGGGTTTTCCGCATCTGATTTTGGTAATTATTCTTCAAAATTTTAATCCGTAACATAAAATTTGTGCCGTTAAAGGTACAAGATTGCGTGAAAAGTGCAGTCAGACTCAATTTCTGAATTTTTCGAGGTCATTAATGGATTTTACACGTAAAATTACCTCAGGACACCAAGTTTTAAGACATTTGGTTCATAATAGTGGTCGCTATTCCAAAAAAACCGTAAATTTTTTAAAACTTTGGGGGGCTGTAGCTCAAAAGGGGGGCATTTTCGGACACATGTTTATAGGATAAAAAGGTATTATTTTGATCTGTAGAATCCGCCCCTGAAATATTCGGGAACAGTTTTTCAACACCCTGTATATATATATATAAAACAACTTAAATTCGGATAAAGGCTGGAACAAATTAAAATTTGGGACGTTTCGGGCCAATTAACAGACCCTTTTTTAACCAAATAAAAAAATAAAAACACACAAAACAAATACAAGTGAGCCGCCGCTGTAATTGCAAGGCAAGGACTGGCGAAACTGGTGTTGGAAACTGGTGTTGGAAACTGGTGTTGGACTGGTGTTGGAAAACTGTTCCCGAATATTTCAGGGGCGGATTCTACAGGTCAAAATAAGACCTTTTTTCCCAGTAAACATGTGTCCAAAAATGCCCCCTTTTGAGCTACAGCCCCCCCAAAGTTTTAAAAAATTTACGGTTTTTTCGGAATAACGACCCCTATTTTGAACCAAATGTCCTAAAACTTAGTGTCCAAGGGTAGTTTTACGTGTAGAATTCATTATTGACCTCAAAAATTTCAGAAATTGAGCCTCACTGTACTTTTCACGCAATCTTGTGTCTTTAACGGCACGAATTTGAAGTTACGGATGAAAATTTTGAAGAATAATTACCGAAATCAGATGCGAAGAACCCTTAGAAAGATTTTTGGTCCTGTTTGTTTCTTTCGATACGACGCGTTTTAATTCAGATAATCGCTGCACAGTGTGGAAAAGTCAGCGCTTTTACCATGAAAAATGGCAGTGAGTATGAATCCGCCTTTCTGCTGCTTCTACGGGCCGGCCGCTATGGTGAAAGCGCTGACTTTTCCACACTTTGCAGCGATTATCTCGCTTAAAACGCGTCGTATCGAAAGAAACAAACAGGACCAAAAATCTTTCTAAGGGTTTTACGCATCTGATTTCGGTAATTATTCTTCAAAATTTTCATCCGTAACATAAAGTTCGTGCCGTTAAAGGTACAAGATTGCGTGAAAAGTACAGTTAGACTCAATTTATGAATTTTTCGAGGTCATTAATGGATTTTCCACGTAAAATTACCCTTAGACACCAAGTTTTAGGACATTTGGTTCATAATAGTGGTCGCTATTCCAAAAAAACCGTAAATTTTTTAAAACTTTGGGGGGCTGTAGCTCAAAAGGGGGGAATTTTCGGACACATGTTTGTAGAAAAATAAAAGGTCTTATTTTGACCTGTAGAATCCGCTCCTGAAATATTCCGGAACAGTTTTTCAACACCCTGTACATTATAGGTTATTGAGTTAACTTTTAAATATTAAAAATCACTATAAACTTTTTTCAAAAAGTATATATTATTTATTGTAGAGAAATTTAATAGGAATACACTGTCATAGTAACCACAACCTACACAGTGTTGTAAAATTTAACAGAAATACTAAAATGAAAGAAATATATATCGTGGTCTAGAGAAGATATCTGATAAATTCATTTACAGCAAAAATCGCGAGCTGTTTGTCCTCACAATATGAACTCGTGAATTTCTCCCTTTTATTCATCATTCCTTTCAAAAACTGTAAATGGTCAAAGTATATGAACATTATGACTTACTTTTTCAGATTTCAGGCCCTTGGTTTCCTCAATAAGTTCGCGATTAAGATTTCTCTCATAGTTTCTCTCATTTTGTATTCGGCGTGCTATTAGTCTTATTTTGTCATTGTTGCTGTTTGGTAACGTAAGAATATCCTTGACCTCTTCATAAATCTGGGGATCGATTTCGTTTTGGGGTTGTTGATTTACTTTTGGTGGTCCTAATAATGCAGGTATTCGGTGCTCCTGCGAAACAAATTGAGACACATTTTTTAATATTAATTTTCAAAAAACAACTTCAGGTTTTATTACCATTTACAGTTATTAAGGTGAAGTGGATGAACTGGGGATGATTTTGTCAGGAAAATGTAAAAATCACAACTTTCTTAAGTCTCGGAAAAAAGCTATTGATGTCTAAGTTATTTTTCTGACCTCTTTAGTCTAAAAGTAGGAACAGTCAAAAATGTGTAAATAAAACACGATTTTTTAAAAATTCTATTTTTTATAAGATGAAAAGAAAAATGTTTATTCCGAAAGGAAATCTTTGAAAATAAATAAGAATTATAACCGTTGTAACGAAATTATGAGGGTAAAATTATGAACTCGGAATAGTTTTTTCTTACTTCAACCCTTCTAATAGACTGAGTAAAAAATGAAAGAAATAAAAGTAATTTTACTAGTTATCGTGTTTGGTACTTACATATAAATCCGGTAGTGGGGCGTAGGCCACCACCACAGAAAAAAACAGCACGGAAACAGCAAACTGCACATCTATCGTGAAGATGTTAAACGGAGTGATTATACGGTCAGACAATCACACTGCTCTTCAGCCTTATTCATGATTTGATAACACTGTAAAGTGTGTACTTCTTTATCAAGCATGACTCAAAGAAGTCTTGTTACAGTGTTGCGTAATGATTTTCTATTGAACAAAATCAAGTGACTCATTCTAATCTGAAGCTCGAGGGAAAGAGGTTGATCCAGCTCCCATAAGGAGTGGGCCCCTCGAGTTTTCAAACCAAACCTTTTTAGATCGATAGAGCTACCTCTGGGGGTTCTGAAAAGGCCCAGTTTTTTAATTTTGACCCCATAGAGACGGGGGGGCGGGGGGTCAAAGGTGAAACCTTTAAACCGTTCTAACTCCCTCAAAAATTAAGGTATCAAATCGAACTTGACGCCAAAAAATAGAACATACAAAGAGCTTTCTAACCATATATAGGTTTTTAACATTCCAACAATTTTAAGTCCCGTTTTTGGCGATTTTTCGAATTTTCAAAATCAAAAATTTTGATTTTTCGATTTTTTAAGGGAGGCGGATCCTGGTAGTGACCCGGATTTACCCTTTTGCCGCCTCTGGGAGCTATCTTGAAGTCGCCGCTCCTCACCGTTTATCAATGTGCTAATGGGGGATTAACCCCTTCCCCAGAAATGTTGAAAATTTGAGTGTTCTTATATGCAATTCTCGCCTTTGTAAATAGGAAAATCAACACCAAAATGATCTCTTTTCTCCGCCCCCCCCCCCGAACGAAACCAATCGAGACCCAGATGCATCATAATGCATAAAAATCTAAAAACATACGCGTGTAAGAAACTTTTAGGATGAAAATGGACAGGTAATTGACTCCGATAAAAAATTTCAAAACGCATGATGTAACACACATAACTCGAAGGACTATTCATAAATTAAAGCTTAAAATAAAACAATCAGAATGGAAACTGCCGTAATAAGAGCCAATGGAAACAGTTTTTCGGATTCAATTTGAAGTTTCTCAAAATGGCGGACATGTCTCTGTCTGCAAGGGCATATACCGGGAAGTAGTAGAGATGCAGTCCCCAAAAAACGCCAAAGTAAGAGGGAAAATGTAATAGATTGCCTGAATGTGAAAAATGTGATATTTGCGCGATAAATGATTACCCCCCCCCCCCCCCTGTCTGGATTTTTTTCTGGACAAGCCCTTGTGTCTCTGTCTTTTGCATTGCTTTATGGCTTTTAATTGGAGGCTGAAGCAGCTTCCTCGCTCGTCGTGTCTCGTTTGGGGGGGGGGCGAATGTTTGTAAGTTTTATTTTATTTGACATTTTATTTCACCGTAGAAATTTTGGGGCTGGGTTTTTTTCCTTTTACTTTTCTTCTTCTTTCCCTTCTTTTCCTTCCCCTCTTTTCTACTATTACAGACTAAATATTGCCGATCCCACAATTTCGCCGATGCGGGCAGATGCCCTCTTTGCACCCCTCCAAATCCGTCCCTGGGTGTCTAAAGTTTCTAACAAGATTCTCCTCGTTTTTATCTTTTTTCAGTAGAAAAAATTCACTAATCCAACTTCTTGAAACTTTTTCTCCCATTTTTCCAAACCAGAGACGAGACCAGTTATGATTGTGACCAACTTGACACCTTACTTCGCCTTTTAAAATTTCTTGATCGCCATAATGATTAAATATTTACATGAGCTCAGGTCCATACCACTATGTAAGAACCCGAAGCGGGCGTGCGCGAGTTTTGATGTTGAGTTTCACTTCAACAGACTCAAAATTCAGCTTTAAAGAAGGAGGATAAGGAGATCAAGTAGCTACATGGAGAGGCAAAGAAAAAACTGATCACTGGTTAAGAGAGCAAGCAGAGGCAAAAGCGGTGATATGGGAATGAATAAAGCAAAGGGTGGACCTGGACCCACTGTAAAAAAATAATCATAAACAATATACAAGGAGCACTAAGCTGCAGGGGAGAGGGCAGAGGGTGGCATAGCAGAAAGCCGGGTTGGTAGAAGAGCGGCACAAGGCATGAAATGAAAGATGCGAAACTCCTGCCGAAAATATTTCAAGACCAAAACCTCAACTCGAGCGAGCAAGCGGGGCAAGCAATGCGCACGAGAGAGGCAAGTGGAAGAGGTAAGAGGAGGGGAAGGAAGGGTGAGTGTTTACAAGACGCGCACCATAGCGCAAATTCGTTTGGGGTCTGTTATCTGTAAGTCCGATGGTGAGAACAGCATGGACGAAAATACAGGGTGTGTAACAAAAAAGGATCAGGGGCGAATATTTCGGAAACCGCTTCGATTTTCGAAAAACGCGCAAACACGTTTTCACTTATTTGGAGGAGGGCATCTTTTTTTTGGGGGGGGGGGGGGGGGTTCACTTTCTGCACCGCCAAGGGGGGCCGGGGGGGGGGGGCACCACCCTCCTAAATTGCATATTTCAAATGGGACCCCACATTTTTATTACGGATTTGGAAAGATTTTAAAATTCTAAGATTTTTAACGCAAACCGCATGTCAATAGCGATTTTCATTTTCGATACATCGAACTTCAAAGTTCGATATCGACCAATATTCAAAAAATCAGAACTTCTCCAAAAAAGGTCGGATTTTTAAAAACTAAGTAGCTAAAGTACTTTCCAGAACGAGTTCTTTTCAAATAAAAATACACCTTTAGCATAAAATTTACACTGTTGCCATTTTGGGGCCCCGAAATATTCGTCAAAATTATCGAACATTTTTAATTCGCTTTTTTCTTGAGAAACGATTCAAGTTTAAATTATTAGCTCCGAAATTATCCAATAGCAGGTAATGTGTGCTGAAATACGCTCAAAAGCTCTTAAAAATCTCGTATCATTAATTAAAACAACACATTTTTGGCTCAATTTCAGAATTTGATCGCATCATTTTTTTAGGCTTTTCTGAGTCTTTTGACAATTTAATAGCGTATTTTAGCATACGTTAACCCTCAACGGACAATTTCGGAGCCAATATTTTGAATTTGGATCGTTTTTCAAGAGAACACCGAATTAAAAATGTTCGATAATTTTGATAAATATTCCGGGGCTCCAAAATGGCAACAATGTAAATTTTATGCAAAAGGTGTATTTTTATTTTAAAAGTACTCGTTCTGGAGAGTACTTTACGCACTTAGTTTTTAAAAATCCGACCTTTTTTGGAGAAGTTCTGATTTTTTTAATATTGGTCGATATCGAACTTTGAAGTTCGATGTATCGAAGATGAAAATCGATATTGACATGCGGTTTGCGTTAAAAATCTTAGAATTTTAAATTCTTTCCAAATCTGTAATAAAAATGTGGGTTCCCCGTTTGAAATATACAATTTAGGGGGGTGGTGCCCCCCGCCCCCGGTCCCCCTTCGGGGCGCCGAAAGTGAAAACCCCCCAAAAAGATGTCCCCCTCCAATTATGCGAAAACGTGTTTGAGCGTTTTTCGAAAATCGAAGCTGTTTCCGAAATATTCGCCCCTGATCCTTTTTTATTACACACCCTGTATAGGTGTTGCAGTAGAGGGGGACGGAGACGCGACGGCCGACGCGGCGTGCGACGAGACAGGTCAAGACTTGAGCTGGAGCGACAAACAGGCAAATGATGAGGAATGTTGTGCGTTACCGATTTCTCAAATAATTGACTGTATCTCAATTAATTGACGATATCTCAATTAATTGAGCGATGGTCAATTAATTGAGCGATCGTCAATTAATTGACCGACCGTCAATTAATTGAGCGATCGTCAATTAATTGACTGATGGTCAATTAATTGACTGATGGTCAATTAAATTGAGCGATGGTCAATTAATTGACCATCAGTCAATTAATTGACGGTCGGTCAATTAATTGACGGTCGGTCAATTAATTGACGGTCGGTCAATTAATTGACCATCAGTCAATTAATTGACGGTCGGTCAATTAATTGACCATCAGTCAATTAATTGACCATCAGTCAATTAATTGACCATCAGTCAATTAATTGACGGTCGGTCAATTAATTGACCATCAGTCAATTAATTGACCATCGCTCAATTAATTGACAGTCAGTCGATTAATTGATCGAGGTTGAGATTGATTGAGATTGGATTGATTGAGATCCAACCGACTTCACTCAATTTCTCAGAAATTGTCGAAGACTACCCTCGGGCATCCCCTCACTTCCTTTCACGAATCGAGTGTAGGCAATTCCGCGAGGGCAATCCTGGAACAGCTCGAGCGACCATCTATCTACACAATTTTAAGCAAAAATTATGTCATTTTCCAATTTGATTTCTCTTTCTGATCAATCACTGACCTACCGACTGCTTCGCCCTGGTGACCCCCCTCTGAAGCGATGGGCCGGCGGCATATATTTAGACCCTACACGGTTACAGACTACCATGCTACGTCGCGAGCCCCCACTCACCCGCGCATCCTACCTTCCGCACCTACCCCCACCACCATCCTTTGCTTGCACTGTCCCATACCTTTTTTTCCTCGGCAGTCAACAAACCTTATATTTTTTGGGAGTATATGCTTTTATATACAAAGGGGAAACCTTTTCTTTGCTACTGGTCTCCAGCCATCTCTTGCTTTCGCCTTTTCCTCTTTCCCTCCCCATCGCGGACAATCAATTGCTATCGATGTATAGAACTATCCAATGCTATCAATATAAGACACATGCATTGATGCTTTCTCAATTCTCATCCTCGTCTCTCCTTGCCCACCTCAGTGCGTGAAATATGAACCCGTTAAATTATTTAACATAGATGTTTGGACCCCCAACGCACAATTCTAAAGAATGTGTTAATGTTGTTTGAATTTTTATTCATCCATCTGTTTGTCTTGATGTTGATGCTATTTCCATTCACACTTTTAATCGTTAACATCTGATTACCACCCTCCAGTAAGTGTAATTGAAATGAGAGCCGTAAAGACTAAATAATAAGAAAAAGTACTTTAAATTGAAAAATTTGAAAAGGGTAAAAGTGAACAATAATAAACGGGATTTCAACACAGTCAATTAATAATTACAAAATTTTAATAACGCTATAAGCAATGACGCTGACGCTAAAGCTAAATAACGCGAAAAGCATTTGAATTCCTAAGATATCCTAAATATATGTATGTACATATAGAGGTCAAAGATCACCTGGGTGAATCGAAAAATAAAATTAAGAAAAAGGATATTAGTAAAAAAAGAATTTGATGAGAGAGAGAGAGAGAGAGAGGGATGAGGGATGGAAAGAGCGACAAAAAATGAAGGTTCCAGAAGAATAGGAGAAAGAGAGAGTTTTCTTTTACGCTCAAAAGAAAGTTGCAAAATTTGTACAGCGCATGCGGGGAAAGACTTTCCATTTTTTCCCCAGGACTTTGCGAATGAGAAACAAATGTATGCCATGATTCGAATTTTATTTTAACGATCGAAAGTCTCTCCAGAGACCGCTGCAAGATCAAGTGAAACGGATGTGACGGATATGTAGATCTTTTTAATCGACGTTTGACAAATTAGTAACCAACATTTATTAACATTACGTTGAGAGTGCAAAACAAAAAAAGGTACCTGACGGACAGATGACCAAGGTAATTGCGATATCTTTGCACGTTCGGCGTAAAGGGCTCCAATCTTGCAATATGGGGGGGGGGGAGAGGAGGATTTGAGTGCAATATTATAGACTGATTGACGACGCGATCGTAGGAAGAAAAGCGCAAGAAGGGAAAGGCAAGAGCAAAAGACCGAAGGAAACAGGTAAAGAACTGGCCATGGAAGGGTCCTTACAAAAAAGTATATACTCTTCAGTATATGTATATTGATGGGTCCTATATACGCCGAGAAGAAGCGGACTGCAGTTGAAGAAGGGTTTGTGGGGGTAGGTGCGGAAGGTTGGATGCGCGGGTGAGTGGGGACTCGTGACGTAGCATGGTAGTCTGAAACCGTGTAGGGTCTAAATATATGCGGCCCGGCGATGGTCCGGAAGTAAATCAGGATTTGATTGATGAATTCTTTTGAGTAATAGTTTCTCAAATAGTTTGCCCAAAACAGGTAATAGACTGATATGTCAATACGAAGATGGGGAATATGGGTCTTTACCGGGTTTTAAAATGAGATGTACGTTTGCTTTTTTCCATTGTTGAGGAAAGTAGCCTAATCGTAATACTGAGTTGAAGAGAGTTGTGAGTAAAACAACTCCTTTTCTGGGAAGCTCCTTTAAGATAGCAGCAGTAATTTTATCCGGGCCGGGAGCTTTATTGTTTGAAAGTTTAGTGATGTGAGAGATTAATTCCGCAGGTGAGAAAGGTTTGATCGGTCTTTCCATTGGAAGAGCTGATTCTAATTCATCTTTTATTTCAGTAGAAGGTGGATCATTGTTATTAGGCAAAAAGACATTAGTCAAGTGGGCTGCAAATGTGTTCGCTTTTTCTGACGGAGATCTTACCCATTTACCATTTTGGAAGAGTGGAGTGGATTTAAGTTTGGGTCGGGAAATCTATTTTGTGATTTTGTATAATGAGTAATCAGTATCCTGAAATGGGGATAAATTTTCGATGAAATTGTAGAAAGATTCAAGTTTTTGTTTCTTTTTTGCTTTTGTGATTTCATGCGTAATTCGATTTAGATTTCTTTTGTCACTCGGGTTCCTGTACTTTTCCCATCTACGTCTGATTCGTCTTTTCTCTATAATTTTTTTGCGTAACATCAAAGGAATATTATCAGGTTTTATGATGCTATTTTGATTTGGAGTTGATGCACTTGTTGCACAATAGACCTTTTCTACGGAGTGATCTAGATAAGAGTCCACTTCCGTTGCAGTTTTTAGCGATTGATTCAATTCTAGCTCTGAATCAAGAACTTTTCTGAATATATGCCAATTTGTAAGCTTATTATAAAGCCTGACCATTTTTGTTTTAAATACTTTGACACTCTGACAGCCTCTTAGAGGTAGTGTGTTCAAATCACTTCTTTTAATCTTCAAACTTGATTAATCTAAATTGAATTGGTTTTGAAATAATTGCTTGTATAACTCTGTTTAGTTATTTTCCCCTAAAAATGTTATCATCCTCTTTGATGAAAAATATAACATTTCATGAGGAAATTTCAAGCACAGGAAGTCTGCGTCCAGTTACTATAACAAAAGCCTTAATATATATATATTTGTTTGAAACCAATTTCAATTTAATCTACCTGACTTTGAATTTTGAAGTTGTTAGTAGTGATGAAAACGAAAAGCTCATTGATTGATTTGGTGCATGAAGGGGGGTCAAAAACAGAAGTTTTCACCCATAAAATTTGATCAGTTTTTTCTTCTTTTCTTCTTAATTTATTGACTTAGTTAAGAAAATCTAAGATTATTTTTAAATTGACTTGGTTCAGATTTTTGTCTGCAAGTCGTTTGTAATCTTTTTCCTCCAGTGGTAATTAAAAGTTCTGAAGTTCTTTTCGTTGTAAAAAAGAATTAGTAGAACTATGTGATATTTTTACCACTTTTCCTTCAAGATGAGAGTAATTTATAATTTATTTTATTCGCCATTTACCATCATTGTCTTTATTTATTTTTCAATTCATTTACTTATTCGAGTACGTTGCACAGCTCTACAGATCGTAAATCTACGCTCAAAATATATATAAAAACGGTGCATGGCTCTACAGAGCGTAGATCTACGCACCCTTGCATTTCACTCCTAAAATTTGTCTCTAAATAATGGTGCACAGCTCTACAGCTCGTAGATCTACGATCAAGGCCCCTCTTAAAAGATGTGCGCAGCTCTACAGAGCGTAGATCTACGCACCTAAAATTTTACTCTTGAGATAAAATCTCACAAATATGGTGCACAGCTCTACAGAGCGTAGATCTATGCTCCCTATGTTTTTCAAAATATGATGACATCCCAAAAAAAGAGAGCGTAGACCTACGCACCACTTTTTCTCAGTGAACTGAAAAATAGTGGTGCGTAGATCTACGCACCACTTTAGAAATCTTCAGATTAATATAGGTTACACAGTCAATAGAGCCCCAAATGTATTTATTGAAAAGGAGGAACAGGGCTGTGAAAGTCCAAAACTCTAATTGAGCTTTCCCTTGTCTTGAAAGCATCAGTAAGAAAGCGTAGATCCACGCTCTGTGGCAGAGATCTCTGACTTTAAAAAAATTATTGGGCATAGATATATGATCTCTCCAGAAAAAAACATCCCCTTATACCCAGTCAAATAAATAAAAAAAAATAGTTAAGTGTGGGTACTTACCAATTCCTGATTGATCGACACGAATAATAACATTTGAAGTTGCACAAGTTGAAAAACAGAGGCTCTGAACTAAAGACATACATTTGCCACACAGCAAATATATCTCATGCCCAGAACTACTCTGGCATAGTTCTCTGAGCACTATAGGTGCTCAACAATCAACATAGTGACTCGAGTCGCTTTTGCAGCTGAGACTCACGAAAAAAAAAATAACACTGAGGTGACCGAGGGATGATGGAAACTCACTAATATTGAATTATTGTCAGTTGAAAGACGCATTAAATGGAACCTTATCTACTCTCACCGAGTTATGAAAATTGGAAAAATGCACTCGTTTTCTCTCCCTCAGATCCCACAAAACTCCAGGGCAAAGGGAACACCGACCCCGTTCCACCTGGGGCCAAGACAGGGGGCTCCGGATAATATGTGAATTTATCCCCTGACCAAATATTTGCCGCATGCCCTTAGAATCCTCTTGAGGCCCCTGATAATGAATAGGTGCTCAAACGATTATCCCAAGCCCATTTAGAAACTCTCAGATGAGAGAGAAATTCAGAGACTTCTGTGCACTGAATGAGACAAGAAATAGTAATAGAACAAAGCGGACTATCGTTGCGGGTGAACTGACAACAGACTGGAATTATTCACAACCAGACTAAAAATTAAGATTGAATTTCAGAGTTTTAAAAAATCTACTGCCTACTACACAATGCAACTCTCGGGTCAAATCAAAGGTCCTTCAGAATTGGTACGAACTTTGACTCCAAACTATCAAGCTTCATTTGAGAAGCATTGACTTCTAAACACTGACAAATCCCTGAAAGATCCTTAGGCTAGTCGGAAAGTGAAATAATTATTTGATGTCTTGCAGGTATGTAATACTATTGAGCTTTTACTACTGATGAAAAACAAATAACAACATGATAAGGAATGTGCAAGTGAATTGAACCTTTTTCTTGTCCACTGAGGACTCGCTTTATATCAATTTGTCAACAGTGTGCAACAGTAGGACATTGTCGAATGAAGGACGATTCAAATTAGTAAAGAAACCGGGAAAGTGATAGCTGGCGTACAAATCAGAGAGAAATTCTATTCTTCCCCTGAACAAAAGGCATCTAAATTACCAGGTCACTGACCCTCCTTCACAGTTCACAAATTAATCACACGCGAGTAAAAAAACTTGGCCGTTGATCGACTCGGCGATTTAGAATAAGAAGGAGATATTAATGGATTACTGATGTCTCTAGGGTTTAAAAGATCAGGCTTGGAAGCGTGTGTTTATTTCAAGCGTAAAAATGATATAATATTAATTATTGCCGTTTATGTAGATGACATTTTAATTGTTTATAATGACGTAAAAGAAAAAGATAAGGTAAAGACTGAACTGGCCAAGAACTTCCCATAAAGAGTTGGGAGAACTAAACAACTGCTAGGACTGAATATAGAGTGAAATGATGAAACCGGTGAAATCAGAATTGACCAAAAACATTATGTTGAACAAATCCTGCAAAGGTTTGGTATGCAGGATTGTAATCCGGTATCGACACCATTAGAAACAAAGGCAAGATCGGAATTAAATAAAAACAGTGAGGAGATAGGAGAGAACTTTCCTTATCAAAATTTGATCGGCTCACTCATGTACTATCGACGACAAGAAGATTGTCGCGGATGACTTTTTTTTTCGAGTGACTACTGAGCGACGAACTGCGAGATCACTCACACATATGCACGAGGGGATAACAGAGGACTCGGGCGATCGGTTCGGCCAGCTTGCTGCTAAATTCTTGATCTCACTCACACACCCCTAATCATCAACATGTCTCATGTATAATCTCATCACTCACACACTCCAAGTTTCCGAATTATCTATTTACCACCACTCTTCGCCCTATCTTTTGGTTTGGACGATCGACTTCCTGAGTTTTTCTTTTTAATTCATGAAATCTCCAAGTCGCGCAGTCTTTCGTTTCTTCGGAGGAGAATTACAAGGCCTCGTCAGAGCCAGAGACCTGCCGGCAGCGGCCTATCAATTTTGGAGTTGGAAGGGGGGGGGGGATCTCACATGAGCATGGTTTCAAAAGGGCTTCAATCTGACTCGTGTAAAATATCGATGAGAGGGTGAGCAGCCCCATTCGTTCGATTCTTTTCACGAGTTTAAATGGTATAAATACAAAGTTACTCTATTTCGCGCTACATCACTGCGCACTCTCTTTCTGTATACCAATCAAACTTTTTATGCGCTTGGAATTGGTGTCCCCCACTCAAAATTAGAAGTTTCCTGTTTTCTATGAAATACTCCTCTGAGGAAAGTTTTGTTAAATTTCCGTGTTCTCATCTCTCTTTCCTTCCTCTTTATTTGAGATTACTTTTGCGCTCTTTACTTGCGGAAGTAAGAATCACTTTTTCTTCGCACTGATTCGCACTGATTCAGCCTGCCCCCCCCCCCCCCCGATACTTTTTAAACGGCTTCAAATAATGATCGAATGATATTGCTCAGATGGTCTCCCTCCTCCCCCTGAGATACGGGGGGGGGGGGGGGGTCCTCGCCTTCCCCACCCGTAGCTAGCAATTTTTAAACGATGAACTACATTCATTAATAATTATTCCATGGATAGAAAGATCGTAGTACTCTGAAACTCTTTACGAAAATTGCTGGTCTATATCGTTTTATTTTTTTTTTTTTCGATACATCGGAGGTTAAGGTTCCATAGCGGCACATTTTCAAAAATTCGTATCTTCCATTTAAATCTTTGAAATTCAAGATACAACGGAATGAAAATGTTCTACTTAACAAGCACTCATAGTTAAAATAAACGGTGGTAGTCCCCAAAAGTTAGTCGAAAGAGTATTTTTGTGCCCCCGTTTTTGCAGATTCGTTCATTGGGAAAAAATCGTACAACTACCGTCAAACAGGCTAAAAATCGTCTGTTTTGCCCTTAGGATAAATTTCAATTTTTCAAAAGCCTAAACCCTGTCATTTGAACCGAAAAATGGGCGCTTAACACAAAGTCTAAAGAGTAAACAAGAGTCCCATAACGAGGTGTTAGACAAATGAGGCACAATCGAACTAAACAGTGGCGTCATTTGTTGGGGGGCATTCCTCCCCCTCAAGGATTTGAAATCAGGCTCAAAAACGGGAACAAATTATGTTGATGAGCCAAAAAAAAGTCAGATCCCCCCCAGCCGGCTCTGAGGCTCTAAAATTATACTGATGAGCAGGGAAAAAAAAAAAAAAAAAAAAGAGGTTTTCAAAAATCAGATTTTTGCCCCCCCCCCCCCCCCGCCAAGCCAGACTCGAAATGACGCCCCTGGAACTAAAGTCTAATGTCGATATCGATTTGACGGTCCTTGATTGGCTGGCACAGGCCTGGGCCCAGTGAAATTGCCCGAATGAAGATTTAACACGATATTTTCAACTTTGCCTCATTTAAAGTTGAATTTTAAGAAAATTAGTATGACTTCTTAGCCTCGGAAAGCTTTGAATGAATTTTTGAGGTTATAACGAAGAGATTGATGTGTCATACACTTCACTTTCTTAAAAAGTTAACAGAAGAATATAAATGTGAAAATAAAAATTACGGGTAATTTTTTTTCCGTGTTTTCCACCCCTCGCACAAGTTCGGTCGAGTGTGTGATGTAGATGTAGTTGGTAGTTGTTTCATCGAGTTTTCTTATTTCAGTTGCATATGGTTTGAAATGCACCTAGAACTCATTGACTGGAGAAAATACGCCGATTTCATAAAGAATACCAAAGATTTAACCACAAACATAAAATATAATGCGAAGTGTAACGGCTCACCAGCGGTTATGAAGCCGGAAAAAACGACTCGTAATTTTATTTTCAAATTCATATTTCCCTGAGCAATTTTCGATGAAATGATACGTGCAACCCATCAATCATTTCATTATATTCTTATAAAAATATTATTTGAACTCTCCGTAGATTCCAAGCATTATTTGTTTCCTGAACATATTATTTAAAGTTCGAGACGAAATTGTAAATCCCATGTTTTTTCCGTGAGAGCGATTTATCTGGACCCAAGCGATTAGGAAACTGCAGAAAGTAGGACAAATATATTCCAGCGAATCAGAGGCCCTCAAATCGATATCTACCTTCGATTATTGCCACGTTTTCCTAGCATTTTGTTGGGACTCTCGTTTCCTCCTTGCGATACAGCCAAGCCTGCCAAGCTTTGCATCAGTAATTGTGATCATTATTATTATTTTTTTTTTTTTTTTTTTTTTTTTCTAAGCTCAAATGAAAATTTTGAAGGAGGGCCGAAGCCAAGAAAGGGAGGGGGGGGGGAGTTGACTGAAAGATGTTGGTGGTTGGCGCTTGAGTTTGACAACTATAGCTGCTCCTGAGAATTATTGGGGGGAAATTGATAAAGAATATGAAGAAAAATAGACTGACAAAACCTGTTGACTTTCGTCGTTAAAATTGTTTGCATCATATTCATTCACGAAGAAAACGCGAAGTAAAAGTGCGTAAAAAAGTCAACAACTAATGTTTAAAATCGAAGTCCTATGCAAGGTCCCCCTTGAAGATGTCTCACTGAGAAAGTTATCATGATTCATGAATTGGCTCATCTTCTCCCCCCTCCCCCCGACTGTCAATATGTCCTCGGATACACCCGTTTACGATTACAATATCTGAAAATCAAAACAAAAATACTCGCAAAAATATACAGAAAAGGGTGTCGCGTGCCGACTGGTCAGCGCATTGCCCGGCGCGGCGCGGTTCACATCTCTTATCTCTTCCCGTGCTTCGGGCTCGATCCAAACACGGGACACGGGCAGCCGAAACGAATTCTTCTGCCGAAGGGTCGCTCGAGCAGTGAGCCACCGACGCAGGTAGCCCGGTATCTTCCTTTCCTTGAGTAACTGGTGCGTATGTGTGAGTTTTTTCGTGGCCCGACGCACAATGAGCTTAAATATTCGGCGACAGTCTTCTTGTCGTCGATAGTACCTCTCAGTGTGTACAAGACCGGACATATCTTACGCACTCAGTTTTTTGAGTCAATTCAACAAAAAGCCGAGTGAGGAAAATTGGCAACAAGCCAAGCGTGTTCTGAGATATGTCAAGGGCACAATTAATTTGGGATTGTTTTTCAATAATTCGCAAGATGAAAATTCTATTGGTTTCGTAGACGCCGATTGGGGCGGAAACCAGATTGACAGAAGATCTTATACAGGTTTCGCATTTAAATTGGGCGACAGTCTCATTTCATGGGAATCTCGCAAACAAAAAACCGTTGCACTTAGCTCCAGCGAGGCCGAGTATATGGCCATCACTGAAGCGGCTAAAGAAGGAATATTCTTGAGAAATCTGTACAAGGAACTCTTCGATAAAACTTTAAGTGTGAAATTATTGAATGACAATCAGGGAGCACAAAAGTTGGCGGAACATAATACCGCCCACAATCGTACCAAACATATTGATCTGCGACACCACTTTATAAGAGAAACATTGGAAAATGGAGTGCTAAGCTTAGAGTATCTACCAACGGAGGAAATGGAGGCAGATGTCCTCACAAAACCGTTGAGCGCTCAGAAACACAAGTTCTGTGTTCAAAAATTATTAGCTTGACTTTCAAATTCCTTGAAGGTGCAGATTTATAATTATCCGAGTTTCTTTAGGTTAAGTTTTTTTAATAAGGCTTAGACCTTGACTAGATTTAGTGAACTTTATATTTTTTATATCATTTTCTTATATCGTTGTAATTTGATAAATTTTTTTTTTGATGTGTCACAAGTTTAAGAGAGGGTGTTAAAATGGCAATTATGCCATCGGTAAACTTGGCAACATCCAGCTCTGAGTTAAAATAGAATGTGTCAGCATATGCTGCATTTTCCTGCAAAGTTTTTTCTCTTCCTTTCTAGAGTTAGTTCGCGCTATACGCTCGCACCTATGTGTTTATAAAATAAAAGTACTCCCTCCGCATCGAGGTGTCCGATGTACTCAAATCGTTGTTTTTACTATTTGCTCACAAAATCATAACAATGTATCACCGAAACGTCATTCTCAGAACTCTCCCCTTTTAAGAAAGTTGACAAAAAATAATAGTGTAAAATGTATGTTGGAATAATATTTCTTAACTTTGTTTTTATTTTTTGATCTGCTCAATGTATGATGGTGGTAATCAGGAAACACGAGTAAGGAGCTCTGCACTGTGATAGTAACATCAATAAACAAAAATAAAAAGTCCTGTACCACCACTTTTTTTTTTTTTTTAAATATCAGATTTTCGAAGAAAAAGAGAAGAAGAAACAAGTTCCTTTTTTGGTTCTAGAAGGACACCGAAAGTTCCTCATGGGAACTGGCCCTTTGGCCAAAAGTTTATTTATTAACATGGATCGGTGCCGCTGGTCGAGCTGAGCAAAATTTCTCACGGCACGAAAAATCGTCATCCGGATGTTTCCCCGCACTTTAAAGCTCAAAGTTGAAAAATAACCGAAAAAATCGCCTAATTGTTAGTATCTTCATTCTCTGAAACAGACGGTCTGACGGGTCGTCACCGTGCCCATGCCTGTCCCTCTATCTTTAAACAATAACCACTATACCGTCCCTTTCCGGGAATGGAGCCTCGCACGGGGGTAAATTTCTTTCGTTATTTCAACTTTGAGCTTTGAATTGCGGGTTAACATGTTTGGTCGGGGGCGTCAAGAGGGGGGGGGCTGATGGGACAAAATGCCCCGGGCCCCCGCTCTTAGGGGGCCCCCAAATCATGAGAAGGGGTGGAAAAGGAAAGGAAAGGAAAAGGAAGAAAAAAAAAAAAAGAAAGCAGGGAAAAAGCGAAGAGGGGGATATGAAGAGTAAAGAAAAGGGGAAAAGAGAGGGAAGGAGTAGTGACTGATGACATGGTGCTTGAAAGTGGGGTCGAAAAGGAAGAGACTGCGTAATTTCACGGCCTGTGGTGAGCCGAAAAAATTGGGGGCCCCCGCCCCCCGGCCGACTTGAATTTCCCTTTAAAAAACAAAAATGTTAAAGTTCAATCTAAATTCGGATCAGATTTGAAGTGTGCCTGCTTTCAAATCCATAAAAACCATCTGTGCCCCTTTTTTTTTTGGTAGGTTCGCACTGTCTCAATTTTCGGTTCAGGTTCGGTTCGGGTTCAAGCCATTTTTAAAATTAAGGTTCACGGTTCGGTTCAACATTTTTCAGCGGTTCGGTTCGGTTTTTGGTTCACGGTTCGGTTCGGTTCGGTTCGACTCCCTGGTGAGAAGAAGGGATAGAGGAGAAAGAAGCAAGGTTAGTTATGAAGGAATAGGGGAGGGAGAAACGAGGTCAGTACGTTTAGTCTCCTTCTGTTCAGGGGTGCAAAATGTGCCCAATCTAGCGATCCGCGGATCACGTGAAAGTGAGGAAATTCTTGTAGTCCAGGAAACGGGGAGCTAATTGGACCCTAGCTTGCAAAGTTTGCGGACTTATATGGGAGAGTCGATTATTATGTATTTTGGGTCGCTGAATCCGAATCTGAACTTTGCGTACGAATCAGAGGGGCGGAAAGGCCGTCATTTTCCAAAATGGCGGTCAAAATCACGTTTTTTTGCCTTATTTTGCTCATAACTCGCGTATTATTGGTCAAATACAAAAAAACCTTAGTACAAAGTTAAAGTTCGTTCAATTTACAACCAAAAAGTAAAAGATCATTATTTCGTGAAGATCAAAACTGAATGCGCTATGGAGCCGCGAAAAAACGTGAAATCCGTCTATTGCGGCGCATGACCGCTAAACGCCGCCTTGCGTCCCTTGCGCCGGCCATCGCGCGCACGCTCCTCACCTCACCTTGGCAATATGTGAATAACAAATAAAGAAGAACAAATTACTTCAATTTGGCGTATCTTCTTTGGGCTCCAAGTTGTGTTACTCCATTTTACACCATCCAACAGGTCGAGTAGGCAAATTCATTTAAATGTGGTAATGTATGGTATCAACTTTAAAAAAAATGTCAATCTGCGCCTAATTCACTCCATCGTTCCGTGTGCATTCGTTTATTTTTACCTTCATCTTCACTCTGCCTCCATCCTTTTGAGTCTCTGAGTGGCCCAGCTAGTCCGTACTTTCCACACGGAGGAGAGGGGGGGGGGGTCAGAGCGGGTTTCGGGGGCTTTTCCTTCAGTTTCGCGTTCATTTTTCAGATTCATGGGTTTCAAACAGAGTGGCTCTGGTCTATGATTCATCAAAACTAGCACTTGGACATATGATTGCTGCACTCACTGTTTCAATTTACGCAATATGCACTGAGCATCTGAGCCCACTTTTTCGGCATCGGCAGGCACTGCAACCGACGCGGCACGCGGAGACAGGACATCCGTCTTATAGTCCCTTCATGGAAATATTGAGTAGGGATTGCCGACACGAGCTCGACGAGTTCTGATTGGTCGTTGGTTTTAGGCTTTCACGGACTCGAGCAGGAGTCGACGATATCGAAGGCTCCGCACAACAGAGTCGATGAGAGGAAAGAGGAGAAGAGGAACGTATGGGAATCGACCGCAATGTCGGCAATGCGCATGCCCATCACCTGGTCTTCTGTCGAACTTAACCTTCGAATACGTTCACGCGGTCGATTCTTCCAAATGCATAAAGCGTCCTATCGGTACTCCCGATACACAATATTTCCATCAAGAGACTCCAGTCTGTCTTTAAACAAAATCTGAATCTGACGACTAAACAGGGATCACTGGATCGGTCCACTTTTAAATTGTTTTTGACCATGGAAAATGGATTGTTTCTCAATATGAAGCCAAAGTTGGACTTAGAAACCAGTACTAAGACAATGATTTCTGCGGCAGCATTTTTGATAGACGACGACGCTGCGCCTGATGATTATCCTCTTTGCCCTTGAAGAATGCTTCAAAGACTTAACATTTGGATGAGTGGGTTTTTTATTCCTCTCATTCCACAGAAACTTTTCTTCGGAGAAATATGGAATCGTTGACCTATCAAGAGTATGCCTGATGAAACCAAGCAAGGTTGTGAGAATTGGGGAAAATATTGGACTTAATTACTCGTTTTTCGATTACATGTACTTTAAAAAAGTAATTGAGACGAATCCAAGCGGCGATGAGCAGCACTAGTACCGATTTCAATTCCATTCATTGCCGTTCGTCAAATACCACATTTTTCTTTGAAATCAGTGTATCTGCTTACTGCTGTCATGATCCAATTCAATTATTTTTGAAAAGAAATCGATTTTGTACTCAGGTTCTAGGGGGGTATATCTTCAAATTACCAATCAAAAACAATAGTTTAATTTGACGGGTAACGCGATATGATGGACAAAACGTAATTTTTGCATAAATCTAAAATGGACACGTCAAGATTCCAAACGAAACGATGCCGAGAAGATTCACCGTCAACTACATGCGCTTAATTTTTCAGTTTGGAATTTGAAAGTTCCGAGTATCTCTCAAAAAATCTTGAAGTTCGAATATTTTATCGAATCTACATCTTTACACATGTTATAAACCATAACCTCGCGGCGCAGCGTCATCGTCGACCGACGATGCAGCCGCAGACATCATTGTCTTAGTACTAGATTCCAAGTCCAACTTTAGCTTCATATTGAGAAAGTAGCCTTTTGCTATAGTTGAAACCCTTTTAAAAAGTGGACCGATTCAGTGGCCACTGTTTAGTTGTCAGCTTCAGATTTTATTTTAAGACGGATGTCCTAAAATTTCACGGAACGTTGTCTCCGCGTGCCGCGCCGGTTGCAGTGCCTGCCGATGCCGAAAAAGTGGGCTCAGATGCTCAGTGCATATTGCGTAAATTGAAACAGTGAGTGCAGCAATCATATGTCCAAGTGCTAGTTTTGATGAATCATAGACCAGAGCCACTCTGTTTGAAACCGATGAATCTGAAAGTGAACGCGAAACTGAAGGAAAAGCCCCGAAACCAGCTCTGACCCCCACCCCCTCTCCTCCGTGTGGAAAGTACGGACTAGCTGGGCCACTCAGAGACTCAAAAGGATGGAGGCAGAGTGAAGAAAAAAGGTAAAAAAAAACGAATGCACACGGAACGATGGAGTGAATTAGGCGCAGATTGACATTTTTTTAATGTTGATACCATACATTACCACATTTAAATGAATTTGCCTACTCGACCTGTTGGATGGTGTAAAATGGAGTAACACAACTTGGAGCCCAAAGAAGATACGCCAAATTGAAGTAATTTGTTCTTCTTTATTTTTTATTCACATATTGCCAAGGTGAGGTGAGGAGCGTGCGCGCGATGGCCGGCGCAAGGGGCGCAAGGCGGCGTTTAGCGGTCATGCGCCGCAATAGACGGATTTCACGTTTTTTCGCGGCTCCATAGCGCATTCAGTTTTTATCTTCACGAAATAATGATCTTTTACTTTTTGGTTGTAAATTGAACGAACTTTAACTTTGTACTAAGGTATTTTTTTTTATTTGACCAATAATACGCGAGTTAGGGCAAAATAAGGCAAAAAAACGTGATTTTGACCGCCATTTTGGAAAATGGCGGCCTTTCCGCCCCTCTGATTCGTACGCAAAGTTCAGATTCGGATTCAGCGACCCAAAATACATAATAATCGACTCTCCGATATAAGTCCGCAAACTTTGCAAGCTAAAATCCCCTGTTGCCTGGACTATTGGGATTTTGAAGAAATTTGCCCAATTTTTTTTTTTTGAGACTTTCCAGAAAAGCGGCCCCAAAATTTTGAAAATATCGTTCATTTGGCGTACGCACGGTGTTTAAATGTTGAAATAAGCAAACAAACAAACAAAAAAGTAATCACTTTTCAAATTTTTGTGAGGAAATTTGTCGAGAATTGTGAGGAAATTCTTCCCGGATCGCGTGAAACTTCCGATGTTTTTGAACACTTTGCACCCCTGCTTCTGTCCTTGGTAACAAGGGGAGGTCACAACTGGGCCACCTCAGTCATCATTCAGATTTTGCATGAAGGTGTGCTTATCAACGCCTCGGTGTCACTTTTTGAGAACGGGCCCTCAAAAGCTCAAAAAAAGCTCTCAAAAGTTTGCCGTGTTTATAATGCGAGAGTTCTGCTCCGTATTCATTGAAGACGTATTTGCGCGGTCGGCTACGGAGTGCACTTTCATTTATGCAACCGAGGTTCGAGTCCCGCTACCGAACAGAAATTTCTTGTGCTTGTAATCAGTCCAATCGTCTCCCAATTCCTCTCTTTTTCCATTGTTTTATTTACAACTGTTTTGAACTTTTGGTTCTCGTACTACCCTAGTAAAATAAAAAATAGACTGCTTTCCGGATGCTTATTATCCCCCGGACACCAAAACCCTGACGCTCAATTTGACGCTCAGCCTGAGAACATCCTGAGGATGCTGACCTGATAGCCAACAGACATCAAACGTTATTGTCAGGACACAAACAAATTCCCTCTTTCACAAAAAAAATAGAAGAAACCAACAGCCGTTAATTTGAACGCGAGGGAATTTTTTGTGTTGTGACAACTAGTATGAAAACCACAAGTTCAAATAACCAGCTGAAAATGAAACGTTGGAAAAAGAAAGGAATTGGGAGAAAACTTGACCGATTATCAGTACCAAAAAAGTCCGTTAGGTAGAGGGACTCGAACCTGGGTCGCATAAATGAAAAGGAACTCCCTAGCCGACTTCGCCGATACGTCTTCTATTGTTCCAAGAAAATTTAAGCCTAAGATGGACTTATAATTATTGTGAGTTTGCAAGCTCTCGAGCGCTAGGCATTACTGGCTCGGGAGTTTTCAACTCCCTATCAATTATTAGTCCATCATAGGCTTCAATTTCTTGAAACAAGCACTTAAAAGGATGAAACTGGACTCGCCTTATTCGTTGAGAGACTGCATGCACTCAATTCGACAATACTTAACCTCCGCCACCATTGAAAGAGAGAGACATACTTGGAATTACAGCTTTTTGATCCCGTACACATGAACATTCCATGAATACCTACATCCTCCGGGGGAATCGTAAGTCTGTGAACCACACCACACCCGGAACTGCCCCCCCCCCCCCCCCCGGGCAATCACTCAAAGAAGCAGCGCACCTCCCATTCCATCCAAAAGCATTCTCTACTACCAATCTCACACCAAAGCTCAATACCTGTAACAAACACATTTTAACAAATGCGTGCTATACTCCCTTCCATGCGAATGCATATTAAAACAAGAAAGTAGGAGATAAGCCCATATTACTCCTGCTACATTGATTATCTCTTGCTCTCTGATTTTGTGTTGTCCTAACTTGCACGGTTATGTAATTGCATTTAATTTTTTTTTTAATCTTCTTCCAGATACAGACTGAGGACAAAAAAGATTCAAGCGGGTCACCAACTAAGAAAGCTAAACTAAGCAATTAATTATTAAGTTATTTGACAGAAGCGTTAAATTTTCTCTGAGATGAAAATACAATCAGCTGCATTTCCAGCAACTGAAATTCATTTTCTAATTGATGTTTAAGATAACCCTTTCCAGCAACCAATATATGTACCATTTTCTGTAGCATGGGTTTCGATCGAATTTAAATGGACATTTTGCAAAAACATGTGTATTTTCTGAGTGGATCGCATTTTTTGGCATACTCCTTTCAAGGTTTAAATTTCTTGTCAAAGAACACATTCTTGTTTTTCAATTTTTGTATTCTAATTTCATCTTTCTTGTCTGCGCCACTTGTTAAGGGGAGATTGTAGGTTGAAAATTTTTTTTTTCCAATTTTTTTTTTTTTTTAATTTTTTTGTTCAGCATATCCTCACGATCATTTTCATGTATCATAAAAGGTTATTTAGGTGATATAAAGCGTAAATATTCAATAAAACATGCAGAAAGGTAATTTTGAGTCAAATTTTTAGGTCAGTTGTTTCCCTAGTTTTATTTTTTACTTGCGAATGTTTTTAACAAATTTTCAAGTATATCTGGCAACGCTGGCGCAAGAGTTGACATGGACAGGTGCTGCGCTCTATCGCCAACGACAAGAAGCTCTTGCGGCGGGATTCGGAACTATCGTGAAGGAGGCATGGGGCATGATATAAACAAAAGTCATAACCCCAGTTCTCGAATGTTTACGATTTTTCTCGTGTCGGTTTCGGAAGTTCTGATTATTGTTTATGTGCGTTCATCATGCCTCGTCTCAAACCTTTTGGCCGGAATAAGTTTAAAAGCAATAGATACACTCTAAAAAACAAAAAACCGAAAGCTTCGGATGTGTTAGATGTAAATCAGCCCGGCCCATCAGACGTTCCTCCGCGGACTCCGTCCAGGATTTCTGAGGCTTCTACCCACTCATCTTCTTCAAAAAAAAAACTAAAGTATTTGGATCTGTGTACCGAAGATACTGAATATATTCCCGCGAATAATAAGTCGGGTAACATTATTATAGACTTGTCAATTTTAAATGATGAAATAGTCAAGTATCTGAAGTGTCGCGAATGTGATGGTGAAGTGGAACTATGTGAACTTTCTGCGAAACGAAATGGACTCAGCAGCCAATTAAATTTAAGTTGTAAGTCTTGTGATTTTGAACATTCATTTTATACCAGTAGGAAAGTGAACGGCAAACTGTTCGATGTCAATTTACGTTGCGTTTATGGCTTCCGATCCATAGGGAAAGGGAAACAAGCGGCCAATATGTTTTGCTCTCTTATGAATCTTCCCAAACCCCCTTCTCGTTTCCAGACTTATTCTGCCCCTATTTATAAGAGTGTGAAAAAAGTAGCAGAAGATTGCATGGTAGAAGCAGCTCATGAAGCTAAGAGAGAGAATGGTGATAACCCTGAGATTTGTGCTGCTTTCGACGGAAGCTGGCAAAAACGCGGCCACCAGTCATTGAATGGAGTTTTTACCGCTACAAGCGTCGACACTGGAAAAGTTCTGGATATCGAGTGCCTCTCTAAGTTTTGTGCCAAATGTAAGAACAAGCCAGAGCTGGAAGGACATGAGAACTGCCAAAAAATTTTGAAGGAGCAAGTGGAGGGATGGAAGTGGCCGGAGCTGTTGCAGTTTTTCAAAGGTCGGAGGCAAGTCGTGGCCTCAAGTACACTCAATACTTGGGTGATGGCGATAGTAAGGCATTCAAGAAAGTATTAGAAGCCAAACCGTATGGAGACACAGAAATAAAAAAACTTGAGTGTGTGGGACACATCCAGAAAAGAATGGGCGCTCGTCTGCGAAAACTTAAATCCGATTTCAAAGGAAAAAAATGCTCCGATGGTAAACCTCTCTCCGGCCGGAATCGATTAACAGATGCAGTCATCGATCAATTACAGACTTACTATGGACAAGCAATAAGGAATAATCTCCAGAATGAAGATGACATGAGGAAAGCTGTATGGGCAATATATTTTCATAAGCTATCAACGGATGATGATCCGCAGCATGGACTGTGCCCCAAAGGAACTGACTCATGGTGCAAGTATCAACGAAAAATGATCACGAAAGAAGAGTATTCACACAAACACTCAATTCCAGCAGCAGTGATGGCTGAAATAAAGCCTACATTTCGAGATCTCTCAAATAAAGAGCTGCTCCAAAAATGTCTCCATGGGCGAACCCAAAATCCAAATGAATCAATAAATAGTATGATTTGGAACCGGCTACCTAAAACCGTCTTCGTGGGATTAGAAAGTTTAAAAATTGGTGCACTAGATGCTGTTATTAGTTTCAATACAGGTGATCTCGGTAAGGTGAAAGTTTTAGAAGAACTCTGTGGAAGTGCGGGCAATAATTGTGTGTGCGGACTAAAAGCAGCGGATAGTGCAAGAGTTTTGAAAGCTGAAGCAGCAGTCATGGAAGTTGCAAGGAAGGCAAGAGAAAGGATGAGGAATTTGAAAAGGAAAAAAGAAGATCAGGAAGGAGATTGTGATGAGTATGGAGCAGGGCTGTTCTAAAAACTTCCAATGAAGAGCCACAAGTAAGCCTGTCATAGGTAGGAAAAAAAACAGATTATTTTGATAAAAACATTGCAAACTTTAAACAGCTCTCCTGAAAACTTGTGTTTTTTCTACTTTAGGTACACGTAACTTTGGTTCTATTTCACTTAGAGAGCTCATTTTTTTTTAAAATGTTCAGCATGAAAAGAGCAACAAAGTTAACTAACTTTAAGTGCACTAAACTTTACCTTTTTTGTTCTATTTCCTTCCAACTCACTGAAAATATCAATTTTCAAAGAATTTTTTAAAAAGGAAATAAAAAATAAAACAATGCAAGATAAAAAAAAAAAATTAGTTAGTTTTGTTTAAACATACTTGAGGGAACATTTTAAAAAAAACCAGAACTCTCTAGGAGCAACAGTTCACTATTTATGTGTACCTAAAGTAGAGTCGATTTGCATGGTCTACATAGGGCTTACAATCTCCCCTTAAGTTGCTAATTTCTTTGTTATTTTTGTTTTGTACTTGGGACTTGTCCCGTTGATAGTTAATAAATAAATAAATAAATTCCAAAATGCGTGCTGAAAGGGTTAAGTAAAAACAAATAAAAAATAATTTAATACCTTACTATTCCTAGTTATTTCTGTCCTTAACAAATTGATCCTTTTACCTTGAATAATTGTTGAATACTTTTCAAAGCAACATTTGTGTGAAATGTATTGTGCTATAAACTGGGTCTCATCGAGAAAAAAAAATCATTAAATTTTACGGATCGATATGCAATGAATTTTTAGAGAGAGAGAAAGAAAAAAAGGAGAAAAAGAGATGAGAGAAGCGTAAAATCAGTAATTCAAAGCTCAAGGTTGGGGACAGGCGATAGAGCGCATCAGCAACTTGAAGACGCTTGCGGATCAGAGTTCGGCAACACTGCCCACTGTTTCAGAGGTGTAGGCGCGACTCAACGATTCTTTGGCGAATTATCAATTTACATTCTTTCAAAATAGCTACGGACTTCCGGAATGGCTCAAACAGTTCCTCTCACTTGCTATTTTTTGGCGTCTTTTTCAGAATTTTTGCTATCCCCCTCAATTTTCCATACATGGCCTCCAAAGATGGGGGGGGGGGGGCAGCATCACGCTAGCACATTATCAGGCCATACAGGGTGTAAAAAAAAGGAGCAGCTCCGAATAACTCGAGTTTGGGTTCGAATTTCAAAAAACGCTGAAACACGGGTTCCATTATTTTGAGGGGGACATCTTTTAGGGGGGTTGCCAAATTCCAGGCCCCCCCCAGGGGGGCGGGTACGGGGGTCACCGTCCCCCTAAATCACATTTCTCAAATGGCGACCCCTAATTTTTATTACATAACTTTGAAGAACATCAAATTCTAAGCATTTTGGCGCAAACCGCAGGTCGATATCGTTTTTCGTGTTCGAGATATCGAAAGTCAAAGTTCGATTTTGACCCATTTTCAAAAATTCATAACTCCCACTAAAAAAGTCGGAATTTAAAAAACTATTAGCTTAAAATGCTCTACAAAACAAGTCCTTTTCAGAAAAAAATACAACTGTCCAGGAAATTTGAATTTTAGGCTCCGAAAAAAATATTCAAAATTTTCGAAAATTTTGAATCGGCGATATTCTTGTAAAACGGCCAGAATCGACAATTTTGGCTTAAAACCTGTTGGCTGAGTCCAAATGAGCGATGCAATGCTCTCTAAAGTCCCCGAAACCCCATTAAAGCCCGAGAGAGAGGTGTTTCCTAACTCTAAATTTAGGAGTGTTCTCAATACTGAGTTTGATCATTTTAAAGGTGATTTTGAGACTTTCTCGAGCTTTTAAGCGCTTTGCATCGCTCATATGGACTCAGCCAACAGGTTTTAAGCCAAAATTGTCGATTCTGGCCGTTTTACAAGAATATCGTCGATTCAAAATTTTCGAAAATTTTGAATATTTTTTTCGGAGCCTAAAATTCAAATTTCCTGGACAGTTGTATTTTTTTCTGAAAAGGACTTGTTTTGTAGAGTATTTTAAGCTAATAGTTTTTTAAATTCCAACTTTTTTTGTGGGAGTTATGAATTTTTGAAAATGGGTCAAAATCGAACTTTGACTTTCGATATCTCGAACACGAAAAACGATATCGACCTGCGGTTTGCGCCAAAATGCTTAGAATTTGATGTTCTTCAAAGTTATGTAATAAAAATTAGGGGTCGCCATTTGAGAAATGTGATTTAGGGGGGCGGTGACCCCCGTACCCGCCCCCCTGGGGGGGCCTGGAATTTGGCAACCCCCCTAAAAGATGTCCCCCTCAAAATAATGGAACCCGTGTTTCAGCGTTTTTTGAAATTCGAACCCAAACTCGAGTTATTCGGAGCTGCTCCTTTTTTTTTACACCCTGTATATTCTTGTATGAAACTGTCACGCATTCCGAAAATAATGACGAGGCACCAGTTTGTCAAATGTTATCGGAAAAACATGACACACTTGCGATATGTCAGTTCTTCTCAATGTGGCATACATCAGGAGTAGGCAAATTGTCAAGAAAGAAATGTACATAAGATGCATGAATCATCTCGTAACCTGAGAATCTTTTCAAGAATTTAGAGAAGTTTCTGTGTTAATTTTAACGCTCTGTTCGTGTTTTGACGACGCCGACGGCAACATTTTGGCAGGTAAAATAATGGTAGAGACACCTGCAGAACAAGCTCGAAAAAGCCTAATATCATTAATCGGAGGGCTCACTACGGAACAAAAAATTCAGATACAAGATTATGAGGCTGAAAACCCCCTCTTTATCGATGAGGAATCAGAGCAAACTGACGATGAAGAAGATGAAGATCTAGTTGAAAATTGCAACCACAGAAAAATACTGTTGAAACGAAAGAGAATAAAAGAACAGCTGCTAAGGAAAGTGAGACTGAGGTTGATAAATTCATCGGATCACTGATTGAGGAAGTACAGGGATTTGAAGACATTAGAGGATATTGTAGCGGTGGAAACCCTTTTTACTCCACGAAATTCAGAACAGACTTCCTTAGGACTTTAAAGTACTTCCCCTGCTGGAGCAATGTCATGTTAGACTTTTTTGATAGTCCGCGAAAAACAGCGACGTCTGCATCTGTCGAGGGGGACTTCGGTCATTTAAAGAAACGCATTTTAAAAAACGAAGTTTCTCCAATGCGAGCCGACGCATTTATTGTTACTCATCTTCGCGCAATTCAAGGTTTAATGAAAGTCACAAAGTCGAAGTTGGAAACAGCAGATCCAGGTTCCAAAAGATCAGACCAGGTAGGTAACCGACAGTCAACAGACGCTCCGGTTGTGGAAGAAGAGAACGTGAACGACCCAGAAGAACTCGAGGAAAGACCAGAGGCAGGTATGGAAGAAGAAAACGAGGAAGAACCAGAAGCAACTCAGCATAATAAAACTGACGATGAATGCGAGACATGGCGCGGCCTGACGAACGATAAGAGCATTCCGTCTCTGTCTGCTAGTAAACGCAAGAAAACCCCAAAGAGAAAAGAAAGGCGGACAAAATATCGGAGAGCGTCTCCTAAGGTGGAGCGGTTGATCAGAACCTCAGGAAAAATACCAGCAGTAAAACAATATTGTTGAATGGTTCCATTTCTGAGCCTCTCTCGGTTGGAGGCAAGACAATCCTCTTACAAAGATGTTGCTGCTTTGATTCTCTTGTCACCGCTATTGCACTTGCCTGTACAGACCATGAAAGCTACAAAGAGTCCCTAAAGGATGAAAATATTGATATTCTCCTATTTGCCAAAGACCTTGCACAAAACGGGCCGAAAAAGCATCTACTTCACCAGCGGGGGCAGCGGGTCCAAATTTTAGATTCCCTCTTTGAATCGACAGCAGAAAGAGGGAATGTCATGACAATCGACGCGACTTGTAACATCAACGCGAAACTGGTGGAATATCTCCTGTTTGAATATCCATCACTGCCAAGGAAAGGCAATTGCGACACTTGCCAGGAGGTCAACTTACACCGGCGGCCGAAACCGACCTTTTCGACCTTCGGGAGGCGAGGGGAGGGAGTATTAAGACTTTACTCTTCATTTATAAGGATACGAGGGGGCAACTGGGCCCATGGGCGGAACCAGCAATTTGGCAACTGTGGATTCTTCCCATTTGAATATATGAGAAACAATCGATCCTTGAGGGGGCCATGGCCCAATTTCTAATCGATTGTTCCTCATACATTCAAATGGGAAGAATCCACAGTTGCCAAATTGATGGTTCCGCCCATGACTGGGCCAGGTTTAATGGGTGCCATGCCCCCAAACTGGAGGGGCAGGTTCAACTTCCACCTCCGCATCCAGATGATATTCAAGCTCAAAAAAACACCCCGCCCCCGTGATGGTCATCGAACACGGAAACGCTTGTAAGTTTCTTCCAGCCAATTGAATGTCATGAAATCATCTCGCATATCCAGTCTACAGAATTGGAAGTGCTTAGAGTCGAGTGGGCCGCTCACTTTTACTAGAGCATTGGTTCCAAGAGATTCCGCGAAAACCTTATTCGCCTAACGGGTACACCTTTTGTCTCAAAAAAATCGTCCAAATTCAACGTCCAATTTTCGGATTTTCTCAATGTAGGTTCTTACAGCCGACCCACAAAATAATTTGTCTGTTGAGTGAAGGGAATAGACAGTTTGTTGATTTCGTTCGACAATGTTAGGCGTATCTGTAAATCAATAATACAACTAAAATCTAAACACATTGTAGCCTCGTTTATGCGAGAAATCTGAACCCGGGTTGAGATGCAAACTTCGGACACTTCGGTTTTCGCTGAACTCGAGTTCAACTCGACCCTGATTCAAACCCGAGTCGAGTCGGTGAACTCAGGTTGTGAGTTTACGCATAAACACCTCGGAGTTCAGAACCCAGGTTCACTCGGCATCGATGTCATCAACTCAAGCGAGGTTAAACACGCGGCTTATGCAGTCGCACTTGTCCGCACCGCACCAAGCATCGCCGCCATTTTTGTCAAAAATGTAAACAAACATAGAGAAGAAGAAGAAAGAAATCCTTTGAACTCGAGTTCAAATACTCGGGTGATATGCGCAAATCCGAGTTGGACCTGGGTTGACTCAACCCAGGTTGAGATCTCTCGCATAAACAAGACTATTAATATGAAGATAAATAATGGGCAATCTCATTTTGTCCATTAATTGTATCTTTTTTGGCTAAAATATGTTGATGTTTATAGGAAGAGAAAAAGTGCACAGTGAGTCATGTAATAAAAGGATAAATTTTCATCGGCTCATTCACAATTGTACGTTCTCATTATAGAGCGGACGACTTTTTCATTTTATTGTAATGTGTCTCATTCAAAGAAAACAGAATTGAAAATAATGATGAAATCCATACTTGTAAATTAATCTTTCAAAACCATCGACTGAGCATCACAAATGTGTTTGCAGTTCCATCGCCCTTACAGATGTTATACTTTTAGTTTTCCCATCTCTTTGGCTTGGCTTGGACTTGAACCGTCCTCCAGATTCAGCTTGCAATTCAAAAACACACCTTGAGCGTTTATCTCCTTGTGTATTTCTCAATCCAAGCTAAGTCAGTAAGATGTCAAGGGAAGTTTCTGAATAGCACCCGTAATGTCTGATTATATTGAGAATATTCAGAAAACAGCGGAATAAAAGTGAAAAACAAGTGAAATATTCCGTCAGTATTTTTATTGAAAAAGTGTAACAGGCTACAAGATAAAGTATAAAATTAACAGCATTAGCAAGGACGTTCAATTTTCTCAACCGGAAACAGAGAAAAAAAAAACGGGCAGTTACTAGGATAACTGGAGCATTAAAACTTGTTTATAACCATGAAAACCGTCTATCGCTTGGTAAGATTTATAACTTGTCGTAGGTCCTGCTCTACGAGAAAGT
>VMOF01000013.1:39376773-39429463 GCA_011764245.1 Trialeurodes vaporariorum | reverse complement strand
CCACTGATCGATACTGCCGCCAAAGTACATATCAGTGCTTTGACGTTGAGCCATATTATTGCTGATTGCTTCACTTATTCGATTCACACACTCCGATTTTTACAAGCTTATTGTACATTGCTATCCAACACAATTGGGGTACTCACAATTGGGGTTCGGAACTCCTGATATTGAAAGTGGGATATTGAAAGGGAGCAGGGGGTAAGAAAATAATCCATGGGAGTGTGGGCATCCACACAAGACTTTGGTTAAAATTTGACCTTTTTAGCTGCAATTTTTTCACGATTCTCTCTGGAAAAAAGTTTCTTTTGAAGACATATTATTATTTGACCAGCATACCAAGAGTTTTGAGGGTACGGAGAGGGGAAAAGAAAGATTATAAAGAAAAGGCAAACTTATGATTTTGATGAAAAGTCCTCACCAACTTTAAAAAAAAGAAAAATCCCATCATTTTCCTCTGCGACGTTATTTGAGGAATACAAATTACCGGAAAGGATTTCTTTCAACTGGGTAGATGAGCTTTGTACTTGAAGGGGGGGGGGGGGTGCGTTGTTCGTTTGGAGATTTTTCTCGCCTCAAAAAACAGCAAAAAAACAAAAACAAACAAAAAAGGGTTAGAAACAAAAACAAGTTGCACAGAATTCCGTGAACATCAACTTTCAATCAAAGGTACCGTTCTAGAATTCATCCCTTCATTGTCTCGATGCAGAAAAGATTATGGATAGCAGCACTTCCCAATATACATAGATATACTACATCACAGGACAATGTAATCTTTTTTGTACGGATGCAGTAAATGGTTGAATTCTAGAACGCTACCAATAAGGGAAAAAATCGTAACGAGCTGTCACCTTCTAAAAAAAATTTGGTGACCAACTGCTCACACTGCACGCCCCCCCCTCCCCCTTGAACACCCCTGGATGCATCTGCTAACTTCTTAGTTTTCCACAGAATTCAACAAAGCTTCGCACAGCCCCCCCTCTTCCGAAAAACCACGTAAAAAATTCATTTATTACTTTTTCTGCCAACGAGGCTGTTCAGAATAGTCCGTAGTCGGCGAGTACCCACCCTCGTGGGCGCTAATAGAAGAAAATTGTCAAGAAATGAATCCAGCAGCAGATTCACGAGTGAGGAAAACCCGGCACTAGCCTTCTTCGTGAGAAATGCATGCGCCGAAAACGAAGGAGGAACGTGTATCAAAGTGTAGAGGGCCCAAACATAGGGACCCTAGCCGAAATGAGAGAAAGGAGTGGATATGGAATGTTGTCAAAAAGCCGACGTGCGAATCCCCGATAAGCCGGTAAGGAGGGAGGGGGGTATTGTCATTGTCCCGCACGCGCGGTCGTCGCTCACTCGTGGAGCGTGAAAAGTTGTAGGGGCGTTTCGGCAACTAGGAATCGTCTATCAAACAGTCACACCGTCCGGTGTTTGATGAATGCCGAATTGTTGCTCATTTTGAAGCGCGACGTGGTGGCAGAATCAGGAAACTTTTGCTATGGAATCACCTTAAGGAACGGTATCACAAGTATACATAACGTGCATGTCACTATCGCACTCCGTCACCGTTTTGCATGATGATGAATGCGGTGGTGGAAACATTGTCACCGAGTCATCAGCGCCGCTCTGAGAGTTTGATATACTCTTGGTGTTACTGAGTTGAACGCATCAGCGCCGCTCTGAGAGTTTGATAGTCTTGGTCGGGGATGGGACACTGTCGGAAGAAATACATCTGCTGCATTTTGTTTATTAAAAACGCTCTCTAAAATTCTGGGGCTTTGAGAGCGGTTAATGTTTTGGGGGGGTGGAAACTATTTTTGGCATTAACGGCGAGAGCGGAGGTGAAAAAGGGTTAACCCCTGAGATCGACCAATTACTGGTCTCCAACCTCGCAGTCCATGAGGACAAGGGTGCCTCAGTGCTCCCAGATAAGTCAATAATTTCCACAGAGGAATTCATAGTTAATAACTAAAAAGAAAAAACCCCAAAAAAAAAAAATGGGTAAAAAAAAGGGGGGAAAAGAAAAAAAAGAAAAAAAAGAAAGAAAAGAAAAGAAAAAAAAAAGACAAAAAAAAGACAAAAAAAGACAAAAAAAGACAAAAAAAGAAAAAAAAAAGAAAAAAAGAAAAAAAGAAAAAAAAGAAAAAAAAGAAAAAAGAAAAAAAAAGAAGAAAAAAAGAAAAAAAAAGAAAAAAAAAGAAAAAAAAAGAAAAAAAAGAAAAAAAAGAAAAAAAAGAAAAAAAGAAAAAAAAGAAAAGAAAGGAAAAAAATATCATCGGTTTTCCATGAGAATAGAACACACTGTGTCATCAATATCTGGAAAATTGGAACCCAGAAGCACTTTTACTGCCTAATATTTTTCCTCATAATATGTGTAATCTTTGCTTGACTCGTACAGCGAGAAGTGCCATTCTAACTCGTCAGGAAAATGCGACAGATTGAAGTATTGACCCACCGACTCTGGAAATTTTCTACGGCAGAGAACAAGTTCTCGCATAATAAATTTTACAAACCGGTGCTCGTCGGTTACAACTACTTCCTCTATTCACGCTTTGCGTATCGTGAACAGAAAAAATCTGAAATCGTCCAGTGTCAACACTGCTTTCAATCTATCACACGTTTCCTGACCGAAGAGGGCACTCATCTCATCTTGTTGAACATTGAGATTCACATCTGCCGCAACAGTCTCTATAACTTTCATTACCATTTCATATTTAAATTTTGTTGGGGGTGACATTATAGAAAAAATTGAGATCATACGATCCACGTCAAAATTTTTAAGGCATAAATTCGACAAGGAACGTGGAGAATTGTTGATAAACATCATGGTTTTTAACTGTGTGCATAAATTACAAAAAAAGAAGAACATTAAAATTATTTCATTCTTGAAAACGTGCGGGCAAATTTCATTTATTTTTTTTTATTTTTTTATTTTTTTTTTATTTATTTATTTTTTTTTATTTTTATTTTTTATTTTATTTTATTTTATTTATTTATTTTTTTTTTTTTCAGTTGATGGTGATAAGCAGAAAGACTTAGGTGACATAGTAGAAACACATTCTTATTTTTTATTTTATTTTTTTTTTCTGTCGCTAAAGAAAAAAAAACCAATTTAATATTGCCTTCCCCTTTTTTCTCTTAAGTTTTAGAAAACAGTTTTTTCTTTAGTGGCAGAAAAAAAAGAAGCATAAAGTAAATAAATCAATTCAGAGAGCTTACCTGTAAACACAAAATAAAACTGCACAACACGATATAGGTTATACGATTATGATCATATGCAAGTTATGAGTTGCTAGTACAATAAGTTTACAACTTTTTTTTTTATGATCGAATGCAAGTTTTGTTCGAAAAGCAAGTACATAAGTAAACGATTTTTTTTTTTTTTTTTTTTTTAAAAAAAAGTAGAGATGAGACCGTTCTTTGTTCGAAAAGCCAGTACAAGTAAACAAGAACATTTTTTTTTTTTTTTTTTTTTTTTTTAAGCGTGCCGTATATATACGGTGCGCTTCTTGTTTTCATTTTCATATCTAATATATAAGTCCAATGCTTTGCTTATGGCAAAACCTTGGCGGGAAAGGTTTGAAAAATTAAAAACGTGTTTTCTTAAAACTGGTTTCATTAATCGTTAATTTATTGCTGCAATCCAGGAGGTCTCGGCGTCTATTTTCTTAAAATTGTAAAAGTTTTGGTATTCCTGTTAATTTCAATAAGTTATTAAGCGTCAAAGTCGAATTCCTTCAAACGAGAATTCCATACAGGTCCAGCAACCTAAGTCATTTGTGCCAACCTATGAGTCAAAATTCAAAGGCAGGAGGGGGGTGGAAACATCTCCCGCAGGAACCCTCTTTGCCCCTCCCCTTTTGGGGCTCCACCGGTCACAAGATTTCTTCACGGTGCATTAAGCGGTCGTAAATGTGTCAAAATCTGCTTGACGAGGGTACATCGATAAGAAGCGACGAGGTATTGATGAAGAGCGGGAGGGGTATAGAAAAGAGAGAGGCTCATTCATATCCTTAAGTAGACTGTTTAGTGATGACGTCACGATCAGAATTAGTTCCAAACAAATGCTCTATCTCGCTCACTCTCGTGGATTTACCAGATCCAAATTTTCGAACGCGAATTCATGCTAGTTAACCAACAGTTTTCTCAAATTTTATTGCACCATTAGATTCCACTTGCCTTAAAGTATCTTTTCACTGTAACATAATTCCTAAAAGATCACAAGCGAATTTACAATCACAGTTATACCGAAAGACGTTCTACGTTTTGTCCTTGTCTTACTCACGGTCTCTTATGGTAGTATCACCGCCATGACACTCAATCATTCTAACTTCTCTTCGTATCGAAGCTATTGTTCGAGGTACAACACATGCCGTGATGGTGCTGATGAGCCTGTATCCTAGAATTTTGTGCTCTTAAGAAACTGTGAGTGTGACAAGGACAAAACATAGGACTCTCTTCGATATAACTGTGATTGTGCATCGATGCGCGATGTTTCAAAAAGTTTGTGATAGCGGGCTCATATTTTATCACTGAGAAAAAAGTGGCTGTTAAAACTGTAAGAATAGAACCATAGATGATTTCGCCTTATTTCAATCATGAGACCTATCGTTGCTGTAGTCAGCGCGCTTTAATCTACACGAATTCCGATTGTCTCTATGGAATTTCGATTATTTCTATGGGAAATAAAGCGCGGGAATATATATCCAATCGGAAAATTTTTTGAAACAATCGGAAATTTTTGTAAGGGACGTGGAACCCAATGGTGTGATAAACACAACGTGTAAAGAACGTGTTGTTTACTAGCACTTGTATTTGAAAATTTGGACTGTGTTTCGTATGGGAAAACCCACGAGAGCGAGTGAGACGGGGCCTTTGTTTGGAACCAATTTTTTTCATGACGTCACACTAAACAGGTCTTTGCATCGAAACATTTGAAATTCTGGGGGATCGGCAAATTGAAAGCCCCTCAATGAGCGTCGATGGAATCAAGGGATTTTTGAGGACATTTTTGGCGTTTTGTTGAAAAATAGGTGTTTAAAATCCAGAACACAGGGAGCCAGAGGGGTTAAATTCGCATTAATTGCTCTAAAAAGTGAGAGGGGCTGTCACGTGTCTTCCACCCCTGGACAGCTTCCTCGCTGCGGCTATGGAATTGACTCTGGAATAACTTATTTACCTATCCTAAAAAGTTCGATGCGTGTACAAAATTTTTCACTGGAACCTTCTTCAAATTTTGGAAACTATAGGTCCATATGGAACTTTGCTTTTCCAACACGAAAAATGATATCGACCGACGGCAACAGAAAAAAAAAAAATAATATGACAATGCGTTATAGTGAATAATGGCATAGTTTTAACTGTAAACTTTCGATACTTTTCAAGAAAATAAATGGGGAGAGGGGGAATTAAAATCCACAAACCTCTTAAACCTCCACACCTACTAATCTATACCCCTAGAATGCTTGATGTGTAAAGGGCACTTGAAATGGTTAGTTCTGTATATTAACGGATTATTGTTTCATGAATTCGCAAGTGTTCCATTTATGCATATTACGTATCTACATCGTGACAATCGCAACAAGTGCTGACAGCACCTAAAACGGAAAAAAAGATAAAAAAAACTGTTTATTATTTAGAATCACGGCTTTTCCGAATATGACACTTTTTGACTTCAAAAGAACGCAACCTCATGTTTGATCCCTGAACAAGCCGTTTAAAAGGTGGAGGGATTTAGAAATATCTATTGTCTATAGTTTATGTGGGTAAAAAAGATCGAGCCTTATCAAATAATTTTCTCTTTTCAGCTTTCAATGGGTTTGTTGCAAACTTTTGCTACAGTGCTATAGAGTTTTGATTCTGATGTAAAATTGTCTGAAAATTACATTGGCGGCATCAAATAGTCATAAAATCCACTAATAAACCCAAAAAACGCATTATAAAGAAAGCCAAAATTGCAGTCGTAAAGCCGAACAATCTGTGCACGCGCACGACGAACATCAGAGATAGGTGACCCATTCTCCCCTTTTTCGTTAAGGGGGGGGGGGAGAGAGAAAATATCTCTACAGTCAAACTGTGATTTTAAAAATGTGCATGGTCAAGATGTTGTCTTTTGTGAAGGGGCGGGGGGGAGCAAAATATCAAGAACAGGGTGTTTCAAAACTTGAGTGCCAAACTAATGGAGTGTATTTTTGGGGTCAACATACATATATATAAGACTTTATTTTCCTACATGAGTATGTGCTGCAAATGTTTCTCTTCTGAGCTAGAGCCCTCCAAAGTTTTGAAAACAAAAAACAAAAAACAAACACAAAAAACAACGCCTTTGACTCATCTCCTTATAGATACATCTGATCTAAATTTATTTTTTTCATAATTTCTCACCAAATAAGCTCAATTGGACAGCACTTGTCACAAAAGAACCGAGTGACATTTTTGATAAAATTGAGTTATTGATTGATAGAGCTAGCAATACTGAATCTCGAAGCAACAAGTGCTTCTTCTGTAATAACAACTATTTCCCGTCAAAATTCCAGGTAAAAGTGAGCTGGTGAGCCTCATTGATGTCATTGTCCATATGATGAAATAAAATGAGAACTTGGTTCCTTTGGCTGATTAGGTTGAACCTTAATCCGAGTCACGTAAGGAACCAACTCCGACTTGGTTCCTTTCAGTAGCGGCTCGTGCGATTTGGCAACCATGCTTTTTTACCATTTAAACCTATGCAAAAGTATCGATATCTTGGGGGTGCATTGCACCTCCTGAAGATCGATTGTTTTACATAGGTTTAAATGGAGGGATTCCACTGTTGCCACATTGCACGAGCCGCCACTGGTTCCTTTTATAGAATTGGGAACGGACTTAAGTCCGGATTAACGGATTTTAAAATAATCAACAGTGTAAACCAACTCTGCCGTTTGGTTTCTCTTAGAGTTTCGTTTTTCGTGATTATGCCAAAAAAAAGAAGAAAGGAACCAAGTCACTTTAAACGCTAAAAATTAAGTACCTTTCCTACATAGTAAATTCCACTTTTCCGGTGTTGAAATGCAAAAACACAACACGGTAGTTGAATGGAATCAAAACGTAAGTAATTCCAAGTTTTTTGTTTAAATGCTAGCTCTTCAACTTTGGACTCAATTTACTCGAGATCAGCTCCATGTTGAATGCTGTCTAATTATTATCATTGCTAACAAAAGCATTAAAGCTGTTCAGACTTTAGTGGCACGCTTTTCCAACACCTGCGTGTTGGAATTTTCCCTGCTTGTTTTTTTTTTTTTTTTTTTTTTTTTTAAAGTAGAGATGAGATTGTTCTACGCACTTCAAGAATCGTTTTCAAAAATCACGAGTTAGCTACAATGAACAACCGTTTTCGGAGAGTTTTAGAAGACTGATTTTTGGAGGAGTTTCATTTCTGAAGGAAGCCTCTATCTAGGTCAAGTTGTCGTAGTCCCACAAACCCCGCCCCTTATTTCCCCTAGTTCTCAGGAAAATCAGAACCCTCTGAAAAAATGATGCCAGATTTAGGTGAAATTAAAAAAACCCAGAATAATTTGGGCAAATGCCTACGAATCTACGATTTTGATATCTTTTAGATGATTGAAAATAGAAAATTTGCTTGTCTTTTACTTACCGTTAATTTTTTTTCATTATTGTTCTAAGCTCCAAATGGATGAAACGTGAAATTAGGACGATAAATGTAAAATCAACCACTTCACTTTTTTTTCACCCTCATACAAGTCATTCAAAGTTCATATTTTGCGCATATGAGATAGGATGTTTTGCAAAACGCTTAAATAAGGAGTCGCGTCGATGAACGGTGATCGTTATCATTCAGCATTACAGACATGCCAGCAATATATGATAAAAAAAATTAGCGCCTTCATTTTCGTTCGATACAACCCCATATCGGGCCTGTGGGAAGTGTGATCACCATTTGCCGGTCTTTAAACGGTCGTAGGACTAGAAACATGCTTTATCGTGTCAGCGAAATGGAATTAATTCCACAATAATTATGTATTGACAACTATGTAAATACTGTCAGTGGTGTCCACCCCCACCTTGTATTTCTCCACCTCTCGTGATGTTTGGTATAGTGGGGGTTGGCAAATCATCATCGATACAGTCACACGCCCCTGGCAACCGAGTAAAATCCAACGGATGAGAAAAAAAAGAGGATTCCCTATCGATGGTAATAAAAAAAAAGGAAAAAAAAGAAAGAAAGATAAAAAAGAAGAAGAAGCGTGCGACAGAGATGCCGATCTAACACACCCGGTCATAGCACCCCTGTCTACCTGTTAACAAAAGGTAAAACCGTTTAGTGTAGACGAAAGACAACACCTTTTAATTGTTGACCACCACACCTAAGATCCAACGGTTTAATTAAAAGGATCGCGCAAAAAAAAAAAAAAAAACATTCAAAAATAATGAAATATCCTGGTCTATACGGAGGGAGGGGGGGGGGGGGCTCCTGGCACCACATACAATATCCTAGTAGACAATACCGGTGGATTTACGTTGGAATTGCATAAGCGTGGCAGAGGGGGGTGGCCCCCCTGCCACCCTCAAGAACCTCAAGAATCGATTGTTTCTCAAACTTTTAAATAGGAGGAATTCGTGGTTGTCAAATCGCTGGATCCGCCCATGTATGGGGGTGGTAATCAGTTGCCTACATGATAGCCGCAGAGTTGGGCAAATAGGAGTGTAATCGATTACACGTTTACTGGGTAATCGGTAATCGTCAAACCTTTGGATGGTAATTAATTGTTTTTTTTTCACTGCTGAATAATAAACTTTAGGGTGTTTTCGATTAGAATTTGATTCTTCTGCAACTAATATGCTAGGTGGCTTGTAAAAATTCAGGCTTGATTACCATAAAATCACTCTTCGAACAGTGGCGTCGCGTGCAATCTGGCAACACTGTATTATACCCATTTAAACTCATGTAAAAGATCGAACTCCGGGGGTGCACAGTGCACATGGTAAATTCGATGTATTGAATGCTTTTAAATGGAGAAGGCACATGTAAAACAATCGAATACTGGTGAAGCGCTGCTTCACTTTCTAATCGATTAATTTACACACGATCAAATGGAGGGATGACATTGTTGTCAAATTGTACTAGCCGCCACTGTCTCATTGATAGCATTGAACAATAGACGGTCTGTCTTTCCTAAATGTTTGGACGGGAAGAGAGCCTTTTTTTGAAATGAAAGTTCAAGTCATTGTTGATTGGTGATTGGCAGTCAGATGTTCACCGTTGACTGGTGAGTTCTGTGTAACCTCCAGGGATGCGGACCTCCCCCAAAAAAGAGGAGGTCCGGGTCTGGGTCCGGACTGAATCGTGAGCGAAAGGTCCGGGTCCGGGTCCGGGTCCGGGTCCGGGTCCGGGTTCTGCATCTTCCGTCGGACCGGGTCCAGGGTCCGGACCTGGGTCCAGGACCGGTCCGGATCCCTTTTGTTCAAATTAAAAAAAAAAAAAAAAACCCAGGAAAAGAAAAAAGTGAAAACGTACTCAAATTTTCAAAACGAACAAAATTCACAGAAATAGAAAATAAGGGCGTACCTTTAGTTTTACCAGAGGTCTTGGTTATTTCTCAAAAGGAGAATGAACCATTGTCTGTTGTGATCGAGAAGACTTGCTCTGGGAGAATATCATACTCTTGCAACACTTCCAAGACTTCTTTACGAATATTTGCACCCGTATGCCTCACCATGAGTTCTTTCACTCCGAGAGTCATTAAACAAATTTCGTCATTTTCCACGATTTGACAATTTATGCCAAGAAAGCCTCTTTCGGCTCTGGTGGCAGCATCCACTTTCAGATAAATCATTTTTGTAGCGCAGATCTCCTTAATTTTGGATTTCAATTCTCCGGCTTCCAAATGGATACGATTGGCCACTGTTTCGCGGCTGATTGTAACTTTTTTCCCAAAACTGGCTAATATTGGGTCAATTATTTCGCGAAACCCCTCGTCTTCGACAAGAATCAAAGGGCGACCAGATATTGTTGTTAATTTTACACATGCTTTCACCAGTTTTTCGGGATCCATTTTTATTTTTACTTCTGTTGTTTGTAAAAATTCCTCATCTAGACGCCGCTGTTTTTTCGGAGGAGAGGACGCTCCAACAATGCATGGCCCTAACCTTTTCTTCCCACTACTTGCTTGTGTGTAATTTGCCACTTCTCCTTCATACTTTTTGGTTATGTTTTCATGAAAACGGTATAGGTGTCTAATTAAGTTTGTTGCATGCTTACCCTTCAGCACATTTCCGCACTCTTTACATGTACTGACATCTTCTACTTTACTATAATTACAATATCTATGAATAGGATGAGACATTTTGATATTTTGACACAAGAATTTGAAAATAGAAAAAAAATGGACTTATAAATTCACAACAATTCCTTCATGAAAAAATTACAACCATGGCAACACTAATAACTGCATGCCTTGTTGCCACGTCTCTATCAACGATACACACATGATCTTGTCTTTTAAAATTTTAACTCTTTTAAAACTTTTTAGAGTCAGAATTTTTTATTATTATTTAATTTCCCGGACCTCGATCCGAACCGGGCCAGGGTGACATAAAAAGAGCGGTCCAGGTTTGGGTCCGGGTCTGAAGATATTTTCAAAAAACGGTCCGGGTCCAGGTCTGGGTCCGGTCAGAAATTGGGGTCCGGACCCGGTCCGGGGTCCTGGACCCGGACCGGTCCGCATCCCTGGTAACCTCACTCGAGAAAAGGGGCGCAGCCCTGCCGGCCGTTGGTTTTAGATCTCATCGTTCTAAGTTGTATAATTATATGAATAAAAGTTATGCAAAAAGTTCGTCGGTTTTTTTTATTGAACGATAATCTGATTCTAGTGAATCTCCTATTTTAACACCTTTATTAGAGAGAAATGAGTGACCCAGGTTGGTACCAGTGGCGGCGCGTGCAATCTGGCAACAACGTATTCTCTCCATTTAAACTTATGTAAAACAATCGATCTGCAGGAGGTGCAATTGCACCCCCAAGACATCGATACTTTTGCATAGGATTAAATGGAAAATTAGCAAGGTTGCCAAATTGCACGAGCCGCCACTGGTTGGTACAACAATAATAAACTTCTGCGGGCCGATCATTTACTTCTTCGTTAAGGGGAGAAGGAGGTCATATGTTAAACCATGTTAAATATGCTTCCCTTCTGGTGCATTTTTCTCAGGAACTATTTGACCTACAAGGCTGCAATTTTGCATGAAGTTGTGTATGAGTGTTGGCTATAAGCAGGACTAGGATTTTTAAAATTCATTGAAAACTTTTTTTTTTTTTCAAAGTTGAAAGTTTGGTTGATTTTTTCACATTTTTTTTGAGCTTTGAATGTCTATAAAATAAAAAGTAAAAGAGATACTCAAAATATCCTAGTCCTGCTTATAGAGCTTGTTCTGAGGAAAATTTTAAAAAAAAAATTATAAAAATAGCATTACTGGTTCCTGAGAAAAATGCACCGAAAGGTAAAAAAACCAGGTTTTTCAGTATCGCGAAAAGAAAAAACTAAAAATCAGCTGACCTAATGAGGAGTCTTCAACTTCAAAAATTCATTAAAAATTGATTTTTTTTCTAAACTATACAATGTATCATATCATTTTAAACCTGAGAACGCCCTCTTTCAAATAAAATTAAAAAACAAAAAAGCCATTTTTTTTTCATTTCAGACCTCCTTCTCCCCTTAAATCGATCGATAAGACTGTGTATGAGTGATCCTATTGGTCGAGTATTGTAAAACTTAGCCGTTGTTATGGTAACCATCGTTATAGTGTCCGTTTTTTAAACGTTACTCATGAATAGCCTTTATAAAACGAGGCTCTTAACGATGGTTACCGTAGCAACAGCCAAGTTTTACAATTTTCGACCAATAGCATCACTCGTAGACATTTTTAACGATCGGTTTAACGATAAAGTAAATGATCGGCCCGCTGGAGAGGAACTCGGTATAAGAATAGAGGACCGAGCTATGCTGCAAAAACAATCTATAAGTATAACACATGGAGCTTGCGACGCGGCGTTCTTCCTTTGCACGGCATAATTTCTCTGAAGCAAAAGTCTGCAACAGCCTCCTCAGTTAAAAACTCCTCTCTGAATTTTAGATCAGTGCTGATCTGGATGACATTCCGATTGTTGATTTGGATTTGAGGAAGGAAGAAGTGATTAAGGAAAAGTTTGAAGAATTCAAAACAAATTTCGAGAAGACTTACAACTCCGAGAAGGAAAATGATTTCAGGTACAAAGTTTTTAAGGATAACTTGAAAGAGCTTCAACTGATGAACGATCGAGAAGCCGATTCGCAAAGATATAAAATTACTAAATATGCAGATTTGACGCGTAAGAATCTTGTTTTTATTTCCACCACTCTTTTTACATTTATTGACTCTAAGGGGGCTCTTGCTAACATTTGCTATCAGCGATTAAAATAGAAAAATTCTTGAGTAAAATCCAGCGAAAATGGAGCTTTTGCAAGGTTTTGCTGCAGGCAAATGGACTATCGATTCTAGTGTAAATTGCTGCGAAAATAACGATGACACCATTAAAAAAGCCTATTAAACTCACTCTTCGCAGAGAAAACTCAACTTGAAGTTTCAGGTGGCCACACTTGCATGTATGCACCAGGGCTGCCGTTTTGCGTATAATCAATGCTATTTTTCTATTCACCGATGATTCCACCGGTTGAGAAAAGATTACTCAGTCCATTTCAATGTATGACTGTAATGCACGAAAATACTGTCATCTGTAATCTTTCCTTAATCGGTGGAAACTCCGTTGATTAATCAAAATATCCGCAAGTTTTTTAAAGTCATCGACGACTCCACCGGTTGAGAAAAGATTACAGATGTGAGTATTTCAGTTGATTATAGCCATGCACTGAACTGAACTGTGTAATCTTTTCTCAACCGGTGGAATCATCGGTGAATAGAAAAATAGCATTGATTATACGCAAAACGGCAGCCCTGGTATGCACCAACATCGGACTCGCACCCCCAAACAAACAGCCGCCATCTTGCTTGTTGACAATCGCCGTAAAGGAGCTGTCGCAAACTTTTGCTACAGGCTTGTTTATAGTTGATAATGGGGTAAAACCCTGTAAAAATAACGATTAGCGCACTAAAAAATCACGAATACCACTCCTAAATTCACAAAATGCTTTCAAACGCGAGACCTCAATGGCGGCCAAGGCCGCTCAAATCTAATGGCAATTGTTTGCTTCTTCTTCTTCTTCTTGTGTGGTGTTGTGAGAACACCTCGTGTAGATGGCGCTGATTGAAGATATGGAAACCCAATGCAAACCGTGGCCCCGGCCGCCATTACGGTCTCGCGTTTTAAAGCATTTTGTGAGTTTAGGAGTGGATTTCGTGATTTTTTAGTGCGCTAATCGTTATTTTTACAGGGTTTTACTCCATTATCAACTATTAATAAGCCTGTAGCATAAGTTTGCAACAGCTCCATTCACGCATATCGGTGTATCGCCGCTACGAGCCTTCCGAAAGGAGAACGGCTGACTGAAACGAACGTTGCATAAATATAATTAATTTATCTAGTCGTGTTAGTTTTGTGTGAACATCATGTGAAAGTTTATTGTTAGATTCGCAGCTGTTTGTTTGGGGTGCGAATCCGAGGTTGGTGCATACATGCAAGGGTGGCCACCTGAAACTTCAAGTTAAGTTTTCTCTGCGTGGAGTGTGTTTTAGACTTTTTTAATGGTTTCATCGTTATTTTCGCAGCATTTTACAGAAGAAATGATAGTCCATTTGCCTGTTGCACAACCTTGTAAGAGCCCTATTACGATGAACACATTAAAATGGATGAAATTCACTTATACCGGGTGAGCCAGAGCACCCGTACCAGGCATTTTTCTCGAAAACTACTGAACCAAATGATATGAAACAAAAAAATCAGATAGGGAATCGACCCCAAATTTTTCATTTTTGATATTTTCAAAAGCCCCCGATAACCCCTTGGGGCGTATTTGGGGGGGGGGGGGGGTTCAAACACATTTTTCAAGTTTTCTCGAAAAAACCTCCAATAAAAGTATTAAAATTAGTTTATAATCTTAAAGTAGAGGCAATTGCCGACATTTTTGCTCCGATCAATATTTTGAAAAAAACCCAGTTTTTGGAGTTATGGGGGATTTTTGGAAATTTTTTGAGTCGGCTCTTTTGGCCACCCTGTTGAGAATTTTTCAAAAACTATTACAGATTCTGAAAGAACAGATCAAGACCTTTCAATTGATGTGCCACATGTTACCTTAAAGTTGAAAAATAAGGTGTTTTTTGCCAAATCGAAATTTTGGGGCTTCAATTGGCTCAAACTATGGAATCGCGCCAATTCTGCAATTGAAGCACCAAAATTTTGATTTGGCAAAAACACCTTATTTTTCAATTTTGAGGTAACATGTGGCACATCAATCGAAATTTCTTGATCTGTTCTTTCAGAATCTGTAATAATTTTTGAAAAATTCTCAACAGGGTGGCCAAAAGGGCCGATTCAAAAATGTCCAAAAATTCCCCCATAACTCAAAAATTGGGTTTTTTGGAAAATATTGATCAGAGCAAAAATTTCGGCAATTGCTTCTACTTTAAGATTATAAACTAATTTTTATACTTTTATTGGAGGTTTTTTCGAGAAAACTTGAAAAATGTGTTTGAACCCCCCCCCCCCCCCCCCCCCCTAAATACGCACCAGGCTATCGGGGGCTTTTGAAAATATCAAAAATGAAAAATTTGGGGTCGATTCCCTATCTGACTTTTTTGTTTCAAATCATTTGGTTCAGTAGTTTTCGAGAAAAATGCCTGGTACGGGTGCTCTGGCTCACCCTGTATAGACTCTTAAATGTCTTCAACGTTTAAGGCGTCCTGGTGAAGCTACGCAAGTATACCATATCATAGGAGATTTCTGTCTAATTTGAGACTTTCTTGTGTTAGTCCAGCACAGATATATTTGAATGCTACATTAAATGTAGGAGAAGGTTTTTTCATTGATACCTATGTATTTTTGGTCGCTGAATCCGAATCTGATGTTTGCTTCCAAAATTTCTGAGAGCTAAACCCGCCATCTTGAAAAAATGGCGTAAAATGTAGGATTTTTGCATAAATATCGATATGTATCGTTTATTATCGATTTTTCGGCCAACATACCCCAGTAGTTTTTTAAAGATCAAGTAAAAATACACAACTTTAATTAGTATCTTTTTTTCTGTAGAATGCAATTTGTTGCCGCTAGAGCGCGGCGAAATTTTAGTTTAAAATCGTAAAATACGATTTCCCGCTATTTTTCATAAATGACACGCATGCAAACGCGCGTTTGAGCATCGGGGCATCAAATAACGCGCTCAGCACATGTTGGAGTGTTTGATGTATCGGTTTTCTTATTCATATCGATATATCGCAGTCCCGTAAATTGCGATGTATAGCTGAATAACGCTACATAAATTAGCATAAAAATAGAGCTGTAATGAAATCGAAATCGTGTGTAACAGCGAAATTTCGCAAGGTCATACAGTCGAAATATTAATAACTGGTTTTCAATCATCATGCGATATTTCGAAGTATTCAACTCCCTTCGATATTTTGTAAGCTTTTCAAAGCAGAAAATGAATTTTGGACAAAAATGCAGAGAAATCAAGTTAGTTTCCGAAAAGCAATCATCACATTAGAAATACGTGACTTAAAATTAGTTTTTTCTCCCAAACCTTTAATTCACTCGTCTTCTTGCTCATGATAACTTCATGTAAAAAAAATTTAACGTGTCAGCAATGTCAGATTCAGCGTTTTGAAAAAAATCGTCCGAAGGCGGATAGTTATTTGCGTCATGCGTACGAGGCACGACGGATCTAATATCCTCTAAAATGAATTTTGCTGCCGTTTCGACGATGCGTTTTCTTTCTTTTTTCCTTGATTTTCTCTCTCTTTGTACCACGCGTCATTCAGAACTTTTACGAGCCCGGTATCGGGGAAGGAAACCATAGTTTCCATAGGGGAGGTTTATTTACTATCACTTTATCTGCACCATATTTAGCAATCAGTTGAGCCTTTACTGTTCGTGTTTCCGGCTTAAATTCACCCTTAACTTGAGCAATTAATTCGATTAAAGTGAATTGGCACTCGTCTGAATTCTTACCCAAAAAGTCGTAAATATCCTCCATAGCCTCACTGACTTTGTCCGAATTGGGCCGTCCTCTTTTCGGTGCGGTTGTGATTGGAGGAAGATGCAATAATGTCACACAAGAGCTGTGATATGGCGCGTCTGCTGCCATCAAATCCGATGTTAACTGAATTCGGTCCACGGTACTTTGGGCACTTCCGCCCCAATCATCGTTCCGTGCTTTCGCGAGTCCCATTTCTTTTACTTGACCTCTCACGGAAAATTGACTAACGCTTTCGGGATTTTCTGCACTTTTCTTACGTTGAGCTGCGTAGCGAACGCATCATTTATCTCAGACCCATTAAAAAAACAATTACTTCCGAAATTGAAAGTAGGTAGGTGTTGCAGACAGCGTGGCAGGCGATCTCGATTGTTCAAAAAGTTCACTTTTACGAACATGCGCCGCGATCATTCTGAAATTATTTTAATTTTTCCTACATTGTTCATGCACGATCACATCGGTAAGACCTGTCAAAAGTTCATGACATCTGTCTTTCCGAATTAGACTATATGGTCTCGCGAAACGCGTTAATTTCACGTTCTTTCACAGTTGCGACTTCTCTTTGCTTCAAACATTTTTCACACACAAAACATACACTTTTAATATACAAAGCCATGTTGGTACACTAAGATATACACTGGCAGTTGGCACACTACATTGTAAAGACACTAAGAAAAACTCTCAAGAATGTTTCTCACTTGAGTTACTTGTGTTCACTAGTTTTCTCATTGAGGCGGAAAAAGCGTCCAAAACATCATGGAAAAATACGGAAAAACAGCAGAAAAAGTGGGTTTGCATATGATATCGCCCAAAATTATACCGCTTTCCGAGGTGGTGGCACGAAGACTAACTCTTCTAGCTCCCAACAACCCACGAAAATCAAAAGCTACATTTTCTAGTGTTGAAATTTATTTGTTTTATCAATTTTTAATAACGTTTTACCAATTTAAATACATGCATTTAAAATCGAATAGTAACACAACATCGCAACTGCGACGTGATAACAACGCTGAGTAGACGTAAAAGCATCATAAAAATCTTAGTCGTTGCTTCAGAGCGAGACCTCTTACAAATCAATAAAAAGGAGGAATTAGTTCAATCAGGGGTGCATGGCTCCCCCCTTAACGCTCATCATTTGCGTGCAGTTGAATACTTCGATTTATCGCATGATGATTGAAAACCAGTTATTAATATTTCGACTGTATGACCTTGCGAAATTTCGCTGTTACACACGATTTCGATTTCATTACAGCTCTATTTTTATGCGAATTTATGTAGCGTTATTCAGCGATATATCGCAATTTACGGGACTGCGATATATCGATATGAATAAGAAAACCGATACATCAAACACTCCAACATGTGCTAAGCGCGTTATTTGATGCCCTGATGCTCAAACGCGCGTTTGCATGCGTGTCATTTATGAAAAATAGCGGGAAATCGTATTTTACGATTTTAAACTAAAATTTCGCCGCGCTCTAGCGGCAACAAATTGCATTCTACAGAAAAAAAGATACTAATTAAAGTTGTGTATTTTTACTTGATCTTTAAAAAACTACTGGGGTATGTTGGCCGAAAAATCGATAATAAACGATACATATCGATATGTATGCAAAAATCCTACATTTTACGTTATTTTTTCAAGATGGCGGGTTTAGCTCTCAGAAATTTTGTAAGCAAACATCAGATTCGGATTCAGCGACCAAAAATACATAGAAATCAATGAAAAACCCTTCTCCTACATTTAATGTAGCATAGACTCCCTTTTTCATCATATCTGCCCTGGACTATGTGTGTTCCTATTAAGAAAGTGGCAAATTAGATGGCGCCCCCCTTCCTCCCCTCTCGGTGAAACCTGCTTAGCTCCGTCACTTTAGAGCTAAGATGCCGTAGCTATGGTATCGGAGGGTAGGAGATCCGTATTTATCCTACACTTTGTTTTTTTGGTTTTTCTTTCAATTATCTTTTTTGTCTCGTTTTCGTGCTTTAACGGGTTGTGTTTGTGATAAGTATAGTTATTTCAAGCGAAAGTTTCGTTCAGTTTTCGGAGCTCCTTCGCCGTCAGTGGAAGAATTTTCGATTCTGATAAACGTGGGGGGGGGAATACACCCTACGAACGACGGGAGATTTTTCTCTTTAAAGAAGAGATTTTGTTGGTTAAATATGAAGAAAGTTTATACAAAATACTCTTACCTTACTAAATTACAGTAGAAATGAATGTAATTGGGCTGCGTTGCACATGTTTTAGCTGTTGGCGATTTATGGGTAGATTCAGATGTGAAAACCTGAAAAAGTACCGATGGTAGCACTAAAAACTCACAAAATCTACTGCTGAAGTCATAAAATGCTGTTAAATACGCGAGCGTAATGGCGGCGCGGCGTTGGGCACGAATAATGGGATATTCCCATCTAATAATACTGTAACTCCATCAATAAATGACCAATAATAAGAGACGACTTTCCTTTGGCACCAGGCGTCACGGTAGCATTGATCGGATGTTGATCACTGCTCTAGTGTCTAATTACTCTGTGAAGCATCCTTGTCAGCATAGAGCGAGTGTGCGACGAAATTAAGATAGAAATTTCCCATTATTAGGTACTACCCTCAGCCACCACTGCACTTATTGAGTGTAGGAGTGGATTTCGGAAGTTTTTAGTGCTGCCCTTGATATATTTTGAGGTTTTTTACACCATAATAGACTATTAAATAGCTTATCGCAAAAGAGCGCAACAGCCCCATTAGTCATTAAAAATTAACATTCCTATAATAGGTAATTATAACGATGGAGCGGAGTCAGTTCCCAATTCCCTTTTCAGGTTAGTTGTTAATTTTTTTCCTGACATTTTTGATCACAGATGAAGAAATGTGGCGGCACACAGGATTCGTCCCAGATGGTTTCGAGCTTTAAGTGTTAGTATTTCTGCATCCATCAAGTGACATCTGATTTTTCCGAAACTTTCTCCTAGAGCAGGACCTACGACAAGTTATAAATCTTACCAAGCGATAGACGGTTTTCATGGTTATAAACAATTTTTAATGCTTCAGTTATCCTAGTAACTGCCCGTTTTTTTTTCTCTCTTTCCGGTTGAGAAAATTGAACGTCCTTGCTAATGCTGTTAATTTTATACTTTATCTTGTAGCCTGTAACACTTTTTCAATAAAAATACTGACGGAATATTTCACTTGTTTTCCACTTTTATCCCGCTGTTTTCTGAATATTCTCAATATAATCAGACATTACGGGTGCTATTCAGAAACTTCCCTTGACATCTTACTGACTTAGCTTGGATTGAGAAATACACAAGGAGATAAACGCTCAAGGTGTGTTTTTGAATTGCAAGCTGAATCTGGAGGACGGTTTAAGTCAAAGCCAAGCCAAAGAGATGGGAAAACTAAAAGTATAACATCTGTAAGGGCGATGGAACTGCGAACACATTTGTGATGCTCAGTCGATGGTTTTGAAAGATTCATTTACAAGTATGGATTTCATCATTATTTTCAATTTTGTTTTCTTTGAATGAGACACATTACAATAAAATGAAAAAGTCGTCCGCTCTATAATGAGAACGTACAATGGTGAATGAGCCGATGAAAATTTATCCTTTTATTACATCACTCACTGTGCACTTTTTCTCTTCCTATAAACATCAACATATTTTAGCCAAAAATGATACAATTAATGGACAAAATGAGATTGCCCATTATTTATCTTCATATTAATAGTCTTGTTTATGCGAGAGATTTCAACCTGGGTTGAGTCAACCCAGGTCCAACTCGGATTTGCGCATATCACCCGTGTATTTGAACTCGAGTTCAAAGGATTTCTTTCTTCTTCTTCTCTATGTTTGTTTACATTTTTGACAAAAATGGCGGCGATGCTTGGTGCGGTGCGGACAAGTGCGACTGCATAAGCCGCGTGTTTAACCTCGCTCGAGTTGATGACATCGATGCCGAGTGAACCTGGCTTCTGAACTCCGAGGTGTTTATGCATTAAACCTCAACAACCTGAGTTCACTGACTCGACTCGGGTTTGAATCAGGGTCGAGTTGAACTCGAGTTCAGCGAAAACCGAAGTGTCCGAAGTGTGCATCTCAACCCGGGTTCAGATTTCTCGCCTAAACGAGGCTACAATGTGTTTAGATTTTAGTTGTATTATCAATTTTCAGATACGCCTAACATTGTCGAACGAAATCAACAAACTGTCTATTCCCTTCACTCAACAGACAAATTATTTTGTGGGTCGGCTGTAAGAACCTACATTGAGAAAATCCGAAAATTGGACGTTGAATTTGGACGATTTTTTTGAGACAAAAGGTGTACCCGTTAGGCGAATAAGGTTTTCGCGGAATCTCTTGGAACCAATGCTCTAGTAAAAGTGAGCGGTCCACTCGACTCTATGCACTTCCAATTCTGTAGACTGGATATGCGAGATGATTACATGAAATTCAATTGGCTGAAAGAAACTTACAAGCGTTTCCGTGTTCGATGACCATCACGGGGGCTGGGCCTTCATGAGTTTGAATATCATCTGGATGCGGTGAAGGTTGCTGTGGTTGAGGTGGTGCGTTTCCCTGTTCGATGACCATCAGTGGGGCAGCGTGTTCTTTTGAGGTTGAATATCATCTGGACGCGGAGCAGCTTGTGGAGGTGGAGGTGGAAGTTGAACCTGCCCCTCCAGTTTGGGGGCACGGCACCCATTAAACCTGGCCCAGTCATGGGCGGAACCATCAATTTGGCAACTGTGGATTCTTCCCATTTGAATGTATGAGGAACAATCGATTAGAAATTGGGCCACGGCCCCCTCAAGGATCGATTGTTTCTCATACATTCAAATGGGAAGAATCCACAGTTGCCAAATTGCTGGTTCCGCCCATGGGCCCAGTTGCCCCCTCGTATCCTTATAAATAGAGAGTAAAGTCTGAACACTCCCTCCCCTCCTCCCGAAGGTCGAAAAGGTCGGTTTCGGCCGCCGGTGTAAGTTAACCTCCTGGCAAGTGTCGCAATTGCCTTTCCTTGTCAGTGATGGATATTCAAACAGGAGATATTCCACCAGTTTCGCGTTGATGATACAAGTCGCGTCGATTGTTATGACATTCCCTCTTTCTACTGTCGATTCAAAGAGAGAATCTAAAATTTGGATCCGCTGGTGAAGTAGATGCTTTTTCGGCCCGTTTTGTGCAAGGTCTTTGGCAAATAAGAGAATATCAATATTTTCATCCTTTAGGGACTCTTTGTAGCTTTTATGGTCTGTACAGGCAAGTGCAATAGCGGTGACAAGAGAATCAAAGCAGCAACATCTTTGTAAGAGGATTGTCTTGCCTCCAACCGAGAGAGGCTCAGAAATGGAACCATTCAACAACATTGTTTTACTGCTGGTAATTTTTCCTGAGGTTCTGATCAACCGCTCCACCTTAGGAGACGCTCTCCGATATTTTGTCCGCCTTTCTTTTCTCTTTGGGGGTTTTCTTGCGTTTACTAGCAGACAGTGACGGAATGCTCTTATCGTTCGTCAGGCCGCGCCATGTCTCGCATTCATCGTCAGTTTTATTACGCTGAGTTGCTTCTGGTTCTTCCTCGTTTTCTCTTTCCATACCTGCCTCTGGTCTTTCCTCGAGTTCTTCTGGGTCGTCCACGTTCTCTTCTTCCACAACCGGAGCGTCTGTTGACTGTCGGTTACCTACCTGGTCTGATCTTTTGGAACCTGGATCTGCTGTTTCCAACTTCGACTTTGTGACTTTCATTAAACCTTGAATTGCGCGAAGATGAGTAACAATAAATGCGTCGGCTCGCATTGGAGAAACTTCGTTTTTTAAAATGCGTTTCTTTAAATGACCGAAGTCCCCCTCGACAGATGCAGACGTCGCTGTTTTTCGCGGACTATCAAAAAAGTCTAACATGACATTGCTCCAGCAGGGGAAGTACTTTAAAGTCCTAAGGAAGTCTGTTCTGAATTTCGTGGAGTAAAAAGGGTTTCCACCGCTACAATATCCTCTAACGTCTTCCAATCCCTGTACTCCCTCAATCAGTGATCCGATGAATTTATCAACCTCAGTCTCACTTTCCTTAGCAGCTGTTCTTTTAATCTCTTTCATTTCAACAGTATTTTTCTGTGGTTGCAATTTTCAACTAGATCTTCATCTTCTTCATCGTCAGTTTGCTCTGATTCCTCATCGATAAAGAGGGGGTTTTCAGCCTCATAATCTTGTATCTGAATTTTTTGTTCCGTAGTGAGCCCTCCGATTAATGATATTAGGCTTTTTCGAGCTTGTTCTGCAGGTGTCTCCACCATTATTTTACCTGCCAAAATGTTGCCGTCGGCGTCGTCAGAACACGAACAGAGCGTTAAAATTAACACAGAAACTTCTCTAAATTCTTGAAAAGATTCTCAGGCTACGAGATGATTCATGCATCTTATGTACATTTCTTTCTTGACAATTTGCGTACTCCTGATGTATGCCACATTGAGAAGAACTGACATATCGCAAGTGTGTCATGTTCTTCCGATAAAATTTGACAAACTGGTGTCTCGTCATTATTTTCGGAATGCGTGACAGTTTCATACAAGAATATATGGCCTGATAATGTGCTAGCGTGATGCTGCCCCCCCCCCCATCTTTGGAGGTCATTTATGGAAAATTGAGGGGGATAGCAAAAATTCTGAAAAAGACGCCAAAAAATAGCAAGTGAGAGGAACTGTTTGAGCCATTCCGGAAGTCCGTAGCTATTTTGAAAGAATGTAAATTGATAATTCGCCAAAAAATCGTTGAGTCGCGCCTACACCTCTGAAACAGTGGGCAGTGTTGCCGAACTCTGATCCGCAAGCGTCTTCAAGTTGCTGATGCGCTCTATCGCCTGTCCCCAACCTTGAGCTTTGAATTATTGATTTTACGCTTCTCTCATCATCTCTTTTTCTCCTTTTTTTCTTTCTCTCTCTAAAAATTCATTGCATATCGATCCGTAAAATTTAATGATTTTTTTTTTTTTTTCTCGATGAGACCCAGTTTATAGCACAATACATTTCACACAAATGTTGCTTTGAAAAGTATTCAACAATTATTCAAGGTAAAAGGATCAATTTGTTAAGGACAGAAATAACTAGGAATAGTTAGATATTAAATTTTTTTTTATTTTTTTTTACTTAACCCTTTCAGCACGCATTTTGGAATTTATTTATTTATTTATTAACTATCAACGGGACAAGTCCCAAGTACAAAACAAAAATAACAAAGAAATTAGCAACTTAACAAGTGGCACAGACAAGAAAGATGAAATTAGAATACAAAAATTGAAAAACAAGAATGTGTTCTTCAAGAAATTTAAACCTTGAAAGGAGTATGCCAAAAAATGCGATCCACTCAGAAAATACACATGTTTTTGCAAAATGTCCATTTAAATTCTATCGAAACCCATGCTACAGAAAATGGTACATATATTGCTTGCTGGAAAGAGTTATCTTAAACAGCAATTAGAAAATGAATTTCAGTTGCTGGAAATGCAGCTGATTGTATTTTCATCTCAGAGAAAATTTAACGTTTCTGTCAAATAACCTAATAATTAATTGCTTCGTTTAGCTTTCTTAGTTGGTGACCCGCTTGAATCTTCTTTGTCCTCAGTCTGTATCTGGAAAAAGATTAAAAAAAAAATTAAAAGCAATTACATAACCGTGCAAGTTCGGACAACACAAAATCAGAGAGCAAGAGATAATCAATGTAGCAGGAGTAATATGGACATTATCTCCTACTTTCTTGTTTGAATATGCATTCGCATGGAAGGGAGTATAGCACGCACTTGTTAAAATGTGTTAACAACAAAATGTGTGGTATTGAGCTTTGGTGTGAGATTGGTAGTAGAGAATGCTTTTGGATGGAATGGGAGGTGCGCTGCTTCTTTGGGCGGGGGGGGGGGGGGGGGGGGGGGGGCAGTTCCGGGTGTGGTTCACAGACTTTCGATTCCCTCCGGAGGATGTAGGTATTCATGGAATGTTCATGTGTACGGGATCAAAAAGCTGTAATTCCAAGTATGTCTCTCTCTTTCAATGGTGGCGGAGGTTAAGTATTGTCGAATTGAGTGCATGCAGTCTCTCAACGAATGAGGAGAGTCCAGTTTCATCCTTTTAAGTGCTTGTTTCAAGAAATTGAAGCCTATGATGGACTAATAATTGATAGGGAGTTGAAAACTCCGGAGCCAGTAATGCCTAGCGCTCGAGAGCTTGCAAACTCACAATAATTATAAGTCCATCTTAGGCTTCCATTTCTTGGAACAATAGAAGACGTATCGGCGAAGTCGGCTAGGGAGTTCCTTTTCATTTATGCGACCCAGGTTCGAGTCCCTCTACCTAACGGACATTTTTGGTACTGGTAATCGGTCAAGTTTTCTCCCAATTCCTTTCTTTTTCCAACGTTTCATTTTTAGCTGGTTATTTGAACTTGTGGTTTTCATACTAGTTGTCACAACACAAAAAATTCCCTCGCGTTCAAATTAACGGCTGTTGGTTTCTTCTATTTTTTTTGTGAAAGAGGGAATTTGTTTGTGTCCTGACAATAACGTTTGATGTCTGTTGGCTATCAGGTCAGCATCCTCAGGATGTTCTCAGGCTGAGCGTCAAATTGAGCGTCATGGTTTGGTGTCCGGGGGATAATAAGCATCCGGAAAGCAGTCTATTTTTTATTTTACTAGGGTAGTACGAGAACCAAAAGTTCAAAACAGTTGTAAATAAAACAATGGAAAAAGAGAGGAATTGGGAGACGATTGGACTGATTACAAGCACAAGAAATTTCTGTTCGGTAGCGGGACTCGAACCTCGGTTGCATAAATGAAAGTGCACTCCGTAGCCGACCGCGCAAATACGTCTTCAATGAATACGGAGCAGAACTCTCGCATTATAAACACGGCAAACTTTTGAGAGCTTTTTTTGAGCTTTTGAGGGCCCGTTCTCAAAAAGTGACACCGAGGCGTTGATAAGCACACCTTCATGCAAAATCTGAATGATGACTGAGGTGGCCCAGCTGTGACCTCCCCTTGTTACCAAGGACAGAAGCAGGGGTGCAAAGTGTTCAAAAACATCGGAAGTTTCACGCGATCCGGGAAGAATTTCCTCACAATTCTCGACAAATTTCCTCACAAAAATTTGAAAAGTGATTACTTTTTTGTTTGTTTGTTTGCTTATTTCAACATTTAAACACCGTGCGTACGCCAAATGAACGATATTTTCAAAATTTTGGGGCCGCTTTTCTGGAAAGTCTCAAAAAAAAAAAAAAAAAAAAAAAAAAAAAAAAAAAAAAATTGGGCAAATTTCCTCAAAATCCCAATAGTTCAGGCAACAGGGGATTTTAGCTTGCAAAGTTTGCGGACTTATATCGGAGAGTCGATTATTATGTATTTTGGGTCGCTGAATCCGAATTTGAACTTTGCGTACGAATCAGAGGGGCGGAAAGGCCGCCATTTTCCAAAATGGCGGTCAAAATCACGTTTTTTTGCCTTATTTTGCTCATAACTCGCGTATTATTGGTCGAATACAAAAAATACCTTTGTACAAAGTTAAAGTTCGTTCAATTTACAACAAAAAAGTAAAAGATCATTATTTCGTGAAGATCAAAACTGAATGCGCTATGGAGCCGCGAAAAAACGTGAAATCCGTCTATTGCGGCGCATGACCGCTAAACGCCGCCTTGCGTCCCTTGCGCCGGCCATCGCGCGCACGCTCCTCACCTCACCTTGGCAATATGTGAATAACAAATAAAGAAGAACAAATTACTTCAATTTGGCGTATCTTCTTTGGGCTCCAAGTTGTGTTACTCCATTTTACACCATCCAACAGGTCGAGCAGGCAAATTCATTTAAATGTGGTAATGTATGGTATCAACATTGAAAAAATGTCAATCTGCGCCTAATTCACTCCATCGTTCCGTGTGCATTCGTTTATTTTTACCTTCATCTTCACTCTGCCTCCATCCTTTTGAGTCTCTGAGTGGCCCAGCTAGTCCGTACTTTCCACACGGAGGAGAGGGGGTGGGGGTCAGAGCTGGTTTCGGGGCTTTTCCTTCAGTTTCGCGTTCACTTTCAGATTCATCGGTTTCAAACAGAGTGGCACTGGTCTATGATTCATCAAAACTAGCACTTGGTCATATGATTGCTGCACTCACTGTTTCAATTTACGCAATATGCACTGAGCATCTGAGCCCACTTTTTCGGCATCGGCAGGCACTGCAACCGGCGCGGCACGCGGAGACAACGTTCCGTGAAATTTCAGGACATCCGTCTTAAAATAAAATCTGAAGCTGACAACTAAACAGTGGCCACTGAATCGGTCCACTTTTAAATGGGTTTCAACTATAGCAAAAGGCTACTTTCTCAATATGAAGCTAAAGTTGGACTTGGAATCTAGTACTAAGACAATGATGTCTGCGGCTGCATCGTCGGTCGACGATGACGCTGCGCCGCGAGGTTATGGTTTATAACATGTGTAAAGATGTAGATTCGATAAAATATTCGAACTTCAAGATTTTTCGAGAGATACTCGGAACTTTCAAATTCCAAACTGAAAAATTAAGCGCATGTAGTTGACGGTGAATCTTCTCGGCATCGTTTCGTTTGGAATCTTGACGTGTCCATTTTAGATTTATGCAAAAATTACGTTTTGTCCATCATATCGCGTTACCCGTCAAATTAAACTATTGTTTTTGATTGGTAATTTGAAGATATACCCCCCTAGAACCTGAGTACAAAATCGATTTCTTTTCAAAAGTAATTGAATTGGATCATAGCAGCAGTAAGCAGATACACTGATTTCAAAGAAACTGCTGGTATTTGACGAACGGCAATGAATGGAATTGAAATCGGTACTAGTGCTGCTCATCGCCGCTTGGATTCGTCTCAATTACTTTTTTAAAGTACATGTAATCGAAAAACGAGTAATTAAGTCCAATATTTTCCCCAATTCTCACAACCTTGCTTGGTTTCATCAGGCATACTCTTGATGGGTCAACGATTCCATATTTCTCCGAAGAAAAGTTTCTGTGGAATGAGAGGAATAAAAACCGACTCATCCAAATGTTAAGTCTTTGAAGCATTCTTCAAGGGCAAAGAGGATAATCATCAGGCGCAGCGTCGTCGTCTATCAAAAATGCTGCCGCAGAAATCATTGTCTTAGTACTGGTTTCCAAGTCCAACTTTGGCTTCATATTGAGAAACAATCCATTTTCCATGGTCAAAAACAATTTAAAAGTGGACCGATCCAGTGATCCCTGTTTAGTCGTCAGATTCAGATTTTGTTTAAAGACAGACTGGAGTCTCTTGATGGAAATATTGTGTATCGGGAGTACCGATAGGACGCTTTATGCATTTGGAAGAATCGACCGCGTGAACGTATTCGAAGGTTAAGTTCGACAGAAGACCAGGTGATGGGCATGCGCATTGCCGACATTGCGGTCGATTCCCATACGTTCCTCTTCTCCTCTTTCCTCTCATCGACTCTGTTGTGCGGAGCCTTCGATGTCGTCGACTCCTGCTCGAGTCCGTGAAAGCCTAAAACCAACGACCAATCAGAACTCGTCGAGCTCGTGTCGGCAATCCCTACTCAATATTTCCATGAAGGGACTATAAGACGGATGTCCTGTCTCCGCGTGCCGCGTCGGTTGCAGTGCCTGCCGATGCTGAAAAAGTGGGCTCAGATGCTCAGTGCATATTGCGTAAATTGAAACAGTGAGTGCAGCAATCATATGTCCAAGTGCTAGTTTTGATGAATCATAGACCAGAGCCACTCTGTTTGAAACCGATGAATCTGAAAGTGAACGCGAAACTGAAGGAAAAGCCCCGAAACCAGCTCTGACCCCCACCCCCTCTCCTCCGTGTGGAAAGTACGGACTAGCTGGGCCACTCAGAGACTCAAAAGGATGGAGGCAGAGTGAAGATGAAGGTAAAAATAAACGAATGCACACGGAACGATGGAGTGAATTAGGCGCAGATTGACATTTTTTTAATGTTGATACCATACATTACCACATTTAAATGAATTTGCCTACTCGACCTGTTGGATGGTGTAAAATGGAGTAACACAACTTGGAGCCCAAAGAAGATACGCCAAATTGAAGTAATTTGTTCTTCTTTATTTGTTATTCACATATTTCCAAGGTGAGGTGAGGAGCGTGAATTATAATTCCGGTTCACACGGAAGGGTTTTTAAAAAACAATTTATTTGTTACACAAAGAAATAATATAAATCAAAGGTTTTACAAGTAGTGAAAATTGGAAATGAACTACAGGGGTTACAACTTCTCAGCGCGATATCTAACAAAATTATGAACACTTGGGCAGTGGAGCTGAGTGATTTTATACAGAGAGATAAACAAAGATAAGGAATTCGGCAGAAGGACACATGAGTGATTAGAGTGGACTATGGAACATTCAAATTATGATAATTATTAGATAAGGAAATGGGCTAGATGCTAATTGGAATAATAATGAGTAATCAGAATAATAGGCAGTCAAAGTTTAGGAGATATGATATTAAGTACTACGTGATGTTTAATCACATATGATAAGATGGTGGAGGTCTGACATATAACTCCTCCGCCCTTAGAACTTAGCTACAGCTGGCAATGCTACATTATCTTGAATAAGAGGATGTAGTTCAGCCGGTGTAGATAACCTGTCACTTTTGTTTTCCGGATTTTCGGTAGGGAAAATTCGATATTTGAATACATAGAGAATCATTAAAAGAGCGATTAAAATAATAAATGCGACGCTGATTAAAAATATTGAGAGATATTTTGTGTCTTTTGGAACAGATGTTATTTCTAATGAATGATGACGTAGGATAGTTGAAGGGAGGTTGACCCTGAGGTCTTCTAGGTTAATTTCTGCTGTTTGTGGTTGCAGATTAGGAAGGTTGAAGGGATTAGCTTCGATAAAAATGGGTTTAGAAGTACTTTTCAAGAAGAACGGAATCGATCGATTCCTAAAATAAACCTGACAGTTGTCATTTTGTATTAGATAGATTCCACGGAGTGTCCTTTCTTCAGTGTGTTGCGGGCATTCCAAACGGATTTTCTCGTTTTCGGGAAAAACGGCCAGATATTGGTTAATCTCAGGAACAGGCTCCAAGTAGTTTACAGAGGTGTCAAGGCGTAGCTTCACGTGTTGGCATGGTTGAGTATTTCCGGACGTGAGGATGGCTTCTTCGCATTCCGCGTTGTGATGGTTGTGGATAGGCGAGTCCGCGCATTGGTATTCATGGAGTTGAGTGCATGGCCCTGAAAGTGCTATAATGCCTTCATTATTTTTGAGTACATATCTGCTGTTTGGAATTACGGTACCATATTCTGACTGTACAATAGTTGGTATTGGGAGGAGATGATATAATTCATAGTTCGTTTTATAATTTATAGGAAGGGATAAAAAGTATATTATCCTTTCGGATTCAATCTTACAGTCGACAGACATGATTTTTTCAAACAAGGGGATATTTTCTAACGTTAGTTCTATCGGAAATTTTCCATTATAAAATTTTTGTAGTTTCTTTAATTCTTGGAACAAATCCTTTGGTTTTATTATACTTGGGTGTAATTTTTGAGTCAAACAAAATGTTAATGAATTTTCTATTTCTTCTATTACGTCTAGGAGGTTATTAAATAGCATCGAAAATTGACTTAAAATTTCTCCTATTATTATTCTATTAAGTATTTCTGTTCTGTTAGTGGTAACTTGGGTCATCTCTTGTAACCTGAGTTTCAAAATTTCTTCGTTATGTCTAATTTTATCTATATTTTTATGATAATCTTCGATTAAGTCTACACTAATACTATATTCTTTTTCTATTTGATGATTAAGGTTTTTTTCGCCTAATTCTAACTGTTCTAATGTACGATTATACCTTTCACCATCGTTATGGTCTAGGTTGCCAGTTACAAACTTTATCCCTGACCCAATGACATTGATTAATCCTCGTTTTGACCTCTTTCGAGCAAATTGTTGATACACTTTTCTAAGGAATTTTTGTATACGGGTATTATTCCGTACTTTTGGAAGTAAACTCGGTACAACATAAAGGATAAGATGGGGAATTCCTAGGGGTGCTTTAAGTTGTCTTGAAACTGATCTTGTGTTTCTTTCGTTAACTTTCTTGGGATTGAGGAAATTAAGTTTGTCTTCTACTTTGTCAACAGTATAATTGACCGTTTTGATGTAATTTCCCAAGAGGGTTGTGTCAGTTGCATTAAGTTTTTGTAGAATGTTGTAGTATTTTCTCTTTAAGGAATAAAATTCTTCAGACAGGGGTTTAGTTTCATAATAATGCACGAGTGTATGTTTTGTCCGTTGTAGTTTAGCTGGTCCTAAGTCAATGGGCAGTATTCCTGGATTGGATGTAATGTTTTTGATGTCAGCGTAGCCTATGGTGCACAAGATGGACCTGGAACAGGCAAGACAGACTGTTGTTTCTTGGGTCTTTTAACTTCGTTTAGGTGCAGTTTTTCGCCAACTTTACGGGCACGATTTTCTACAGTTATGGTTTTCCTATCGGGGTTTACATTTTGTACATTTACGGGGGTGAATTTAGGTGTGGTCTTTTGTCTGCCACGATCGTTACGGAAGAAGGCCTTTTCTGGAATAGTTTTCGGGAATTCTTCGCGTTTACTATTTTCCTTTTCGAGCATTTTGTCCTTTCAGGTTTCTAACTGTATTTTAGTTAATTTATATAGTTCTTTACATTTTAATTTATGGTCTTGCACATAGGGTTGGAGAGGTTGATTGGAATCATAAAAAGTGGTGAATTGCTGTGTTTCTAAGTGTCCTGAGATCACTTCTTGAGGGGTTAATTTAGTTGAAGAATGGATGGAGTTATTATATGCTATTATTGCATATTTCATTAGATCGGAAATGGAATCATTTTTAAATTCGTCTCTTAACCGGAATATCTTACAATGTTCGATGATGGTAGAGTGAAAGCGTTCTACAATGCCGTTCGATTGAGGATGGTTTGAACTTGTGATATGGAGATCTATTTTATGAAGAGACAACAGTTCAGTGAGGGGTTTTCCTCTGAACTCGGGACCTTTATCTGATACAATTTTCGGGGTAACCCATGGTGAGAAAAGAACATTAAAAGATTTTTTAACACTGCAATAGTTTGTTTTGACACTAGAGGGTAGGCTTGGCCGTATTTTGAGAAGGAGTCAGTGATTGTCAAGAAATCAGTTTTTTCTATACTAAAGGTGTCTACATGGATAATTTCAAAGGGTTTAGATGCGGTAGGAGTTCTATTAAATTCTAGCTTAATAGGATTCCTATCGTATTTACATTGGTTACAAATGGTACAATTGTTAATAAAATTGGTCACTGTTTCTTTCATATTGGGCCAGTAATACAACTTGGATATATGACTTACGGTCTCAGTCACACCACGGTGGTTGGTTTTTCCGGTGTGATATGTTTTTACCATTTCATGTTGTTCCTCTTCTGGTTCGATATCGATTAATAACATTGTATGTCTTACCAGATCAATATGAGAGTTTTTGAAGTGAGTTTGTAAAATGGTTGTAAATGGGACATAAAGACTATCTGTTTCGAAAAAGATTCCATACTTAACTTTTGGTTGTATGTATTCTTTTACGAATTGTACTAGACTCGGTTCTATGTTGTTTTTAGGGATTTTGACAATTAATCGTTGTTTTTTTTGTTCAAAGATCACCTGAGGGGGTTCAATTTCCAAATTTGGTTCTTCTGTAGTGGAATGCGTCAAGCTGTGGCTTGATATTGCGCAACTTGTCTGTTTATCTTCAAACATCTCTTTCCAAGCATCGCACGCGAATGCAGCGATTCTGAAGATAAACACACATCTTGAGTAATATCAAGGTGTGGCCATTTATGAATGTATATAAGACATTGTTCTCAATAAACTATGCAGTTACTCTATTCGAACTCGGTCTCATCATTTTCAAGCAGTAACTCCACACTTCAGTTTCAGATATTATTATTTGATTTTTCTTAAAGTTTACGGCAGTATCAGCTATTGGTATACCAATTAAGGGTTCCTCTGTAGAAGAGTGGATAGTTCCGTTATCGTCTGATTCGGCTTCAGGTGTTTGTGTATGTGTACTATTTGAGGGGAGATTTATTAAAGCGTCCAATTCTTCCTGATTAATTGTGTCTGTTTCATTCGGGGCATTTGCTATTCGCGAGATTAAATCGTCATCTTCTAAATCTTCAAAAGTGAGAGTATGGAGGTTAAGTTCAATCCTGGATAAGGCGTCAGCGTTTTTATTCAGACTGCCTTTTTTGTAAACAATTTCGTAATCAAATTCTTCTAGTTTTAATCGCCAACGGACTAGTTTTGAATTGGGTTCTTTTAAATTGAACAGCCATTGAAGAGGTCGATGGTCTGTCACAATCTTAAATTTTCTTCCAAAAAGATAGGGCCTAAAATACTTCACGGCCCACACAATTGCAAGTAATTCCTTTTCTATGGTGCTGTATCGGGTCTCTGAATCGTTCAGGGTTCGACTCGCGTAAGTAATGGGTAAATCTACTCCTATTTTGCCTTGTGAAAGGACGGCTCCTAATGCTAAATTACTGGCATCGGTGGTTAGGATAAAAGGTTGATTGAAGTCTGGGTATTGGAGGATAGGATCGTTAGTCAATAGGTTTTTACACAATTCAAAACACTCTATATACTTTGGGTCTTCCGGATCGATTTTAGCATCTTTCTTTAATCTTGAGGTAAATGGTTTTGTTAGACCAGCGAAATTTGGAATGAAACGTCGATAGTATCCAAGTAGACCTAAGAATCCTTTGATTTTTGTTGTGGTGTTATGCATGGGATAGTTTCTTATCGCATGATTTTATTAGTGTTAGGTTTTACTCCCTGTGGCGTGATGACATGGCCCAGGTAGTCTACTTCTTTTCGGAGAAACTCAGTTTTGTCTAATTGGTTTTTTAAAATTTAAAACTGCCGAAGTCTGTCAAAAACTAATTTTAGGTTTTGTATGTGTTCTTGTAGGCTGGTACAAAAAATTATTATGTCGTCAAGGTAAACCAAAAAATATTATTTTGTAACCCACGCAAAATATTATCCATTCCCCTTTTGGGAAGGTCGACGGAGCATTCTTCAGCCCAAAAGGCATCCTAAAAAATTCATAGTGACCGTTTTCTGTAGAGAACGCGGTTTTTGCAATAGAGTCAGGATGGACTTTAGTTGATGGAATCCCGATGCCAAATCCAGGGTAGTGAAATATTGGCACCTCCCTAGTTTATCCAGTAGATCCGTGATGTTCGGTAATGGATACTTGTCTCCTATAGTTTTGTCATTCAGTTTCCTATAATCGATTACTATTCGCCATTTTTGTTTCCCACTGGCATCTAGTTTTTTGGGAACGACCCAGATTGGGGATGACCAGGGAGAATATGAGGGACGGATTATACCTTGATCAAGCATTTTTGTAATTTGGGTTTGCACTTCCTGCCTATGAATATGTGGGTATCTATATGTTTTAGTAAAAATCGGTGTTTCATCTTCGGTTTTTATTTCATGTTTGATCTCGTGGGCAAATGTAAGGGAATCCCCTTCTACATGAAATATATCTTTGTAATCGAGGGTGAGCTTCCTTATTTCATCTAATTCTTCTACATTAAGATGATCGCTACGTTTTAAAGGGAAAAAATCAAAGTTACAAGTTTGAAGGTTATGGAAGTTTGTTGGTTTTTTAGTTTTTTTTTTCTTTTTTTTTGTCTTTTCATTTTTTTTTTTTAATGCTAAGAAGTTTTTTTAATGAAACGGATGGAATTGGTTTCTGAGGTGTTATTTTCATTTCTTTTGTCGAGTTGTTTACGACAGTACAGTAGGCGTATCCTTTCTCAGCTTTAACTATCCCAGTGGGGATTTCAACTAATTATCGATTTGAATTCGTGGGATTACATTGTCTCCGTTAGTTTCCTTTTCAAGTTTGACTTTGATTACTATTTCAGTTTGGGGGGGAAATGGTAATGGTGTTATTTAAATTAGATTGGGTAGTGTGATAGTAGATTGGTATTTCTGTCTCGGGTTTTTCAATAAGTTATTATTTAAATCTACTGTAGCGTTTAAATTTTTTTGATTATCAATTCCTATCAGAGCATCGAAATAATTGTGAAAATCGAAGAGATGAAATTTGAGGGATCCTGGTTTCTTAAACAACTTTGAATTGGGGATATGTGGCTTTCTTTGACTGAATTTGATCCATGGATTGTAGAGATGGTAATAGGACTAACCTTTATTTTTCTGCGAAGAATTTATGAGCTATATTTTTTTTTATAAATGAGTTGGTACTACCTGTATCAATTAATATTCGGAGATTGTGTTCAGGGATTATTATGAATGGTAGAGAGGTATTAGTGAGATTTAAATTTAAGGTTGGATGTCCGAGGCTTCTATGAGAAAAAACGTCGAAGGGTCTTCCTCGGCATTGTCAAGATAGTTTTCGGGTTCAGAAAAATTACCATCACTATCATATGCAAGACTTAGGGAATTATCGGGGGTCAATGCTTCTTCGATTGGGACGGGAGTAGCAGCATACATATCTTGCACTGTTTCATCTCGTCGCACAAGGGGTTCTCTCTCAATGTTAAAATTCTGAGGTTGTCGATAAACGTTAGCGGTACATACACTCATTGGGACTGGACGGTTCTTTGGGGACGTTGTTACTACCATTTGGGTCTTTGCTGCTGGTTATTTGAGCAGGTCTTTGAAAGTTTTGGTAGTTATTTTGATTGGGTCTTAGATTTTGATAATTTTGGTTCTGATTAGGTCTGTTTTGTTGTTGGTTTTTTTAGCGTTACCATTGTACGGTGGGCGTTGTGCTAGGGCGTAATTTTGATTGTTATTACGTGGTATGAATTTCTGATTATTGTTGGACGTCTGGGGCCTGGCGTTCTGGTTGAAGTTTTGTCTTTGCATGTTATTATTATTATTGGGTTGTGCATTGTTTCGTCTAGTACTCTCATGTTGGAAGTCGTTGGTGAGTAAACTAAGAGCTTCATTCATGGATCTAGGATCACGGGCCTTGATATAGTGATTGAGTGGTTCACGCAATCCGTTTAATAATGTTTGGAGGCCTACTTCGTTTAAGTATTCTTTTATTACTCGATTAGCATTTGCTGCGTCTGCGTGATGGGTATCTAAATACGAGTGTTGTAGATACAAATGGTTTTGAATACGCTGAAAGAAATCAAATGAGGATTCGCTCTGTATTTGTCTCATCTGTGTCATTTCAATGGTCAGAGTTGATGCTTTTCTTTTGTCACTATAAGTTTGCAACAGAGCTTCCTTTAGTTCCTGCCAGTTATCTATTCTACAATTAGAAATGTGAATCTGGGCTTTACCAGTTATTTTTGATAATATGCTGGACATTAAAAAGTCATTTTGGAAATTATCTACATTTTGCCTATCATAGAATCGAGCTATTAGTTTCTCACAAATACCTATGAATCGGGGAAGGAGATGGACTTCTCCTGTAAACTCGGGGATCATTTTTAAATATTCATTTTTCAGTTCAGGGATTTGTCTCCCCCCAAAAATTTCCAAAATTTTCCTAAATTCAAGACTGGGTCCCTTAGAATGTTATTTCGAGGAGCTGCTTCTTCAGCCATCTTGTTTGTTTATGGGGGACGGAGAAAACAACACTTGTAACTGGGGGGAGTACAAAAATAAGTAAAATTGAAAAATGAAGTTAATGGAAATAATAGAAACAATAAAGAGGAAAGAAAAATAAAGAATGGGAAAGTCAGAATATGATAAAAGTAACAAGGGTACTCACAGCAGATATAGTCGAAGGACTGGCTGCATTTTTGCACTTAACTGAAATAGAAAAATATTCCGCGATGGAATTTCTTTTAGTCGTAAGGCAAGAGTCTCACGGTAGGAGCTCTTCTAGGTAATTTGGTAGATTGCCCTTAAATCGTTGAAACGAACCAAAATCGTAATCGCGATGTTTTCGATTTTGTTTGGACAATCCTACCGACTGCGCCAATTATAATTCCGGTTCACACGGAAGGGTTTTTAAAAAACAATTTATTTGTTACACAAAGAAATAATATAAATCAAAGGTTTTACAAGTAGTAAAAATTGGGAAATAAACTACGGGGGTTACAACTTCTCAGCGCGATGCCTAAAAAAATTATGAACACTTGGGCAGTGGAGCTGAGTGATTTTATACAGAGAGATAAACAAAGATAAGGAATTCGGCAGAAGGACACATGAGTGATTAGAGTGGACTATGGAACATTCAAATTATGATAATTATTAGATAAGGGAAGGGGCTAGATGCTAATTGGAATAATAATGAGTAATCAGAATAATAGGGAGTCAAAGTTTAGGAGATATGATATTAAGTACTACGTGATGTTTAATCACATATGATAAGATGGTGGAGGTCTAAATATAACTCGTGCGCGCGATGGCCGGCGCAAGGGACGCAAGGCGGCGTTTAGCGGTCATGCGCCGCAATAGACGGGTTTCACGTTTTTTCGCGGCTCCATAGCGCATTCAGTTTTGATCTTCACAAAATAATGATCATTTACTTTTTTGTTGTAAATTGAACGAACTTTAACTTTGTACTAAGGTATTTTTGTATTTGACCAATAATACGCGAGTTATGAGCAAAATAAGGCAAAAAAACGTGATTTTGACCGCCATTTTGGAAAATGACGGCCTTTCCGCCCCTCTGATTCGTACGCAAAGTTCAGATTCGGATTCAGCGACCCAAAATACATAATAATCGCTTCTCCGATATAAGTCCGCAAACTTTGCAAGCTAGGGTCCATATAAGCTCCCCGTTGCCTGGACTACAAGAATTTCCTCACTTTCACGTGATCCGCGGATCGCTAGTTTGGGCACATTTTGCACCCCTGAACAGAAGGAGACTAAACGTACTGACCTCGTTTCTCCCTCCCCTATTCCTTCATAACTAACCTTGCTTCTTTCTCCTCTACCCCTTTCTTCTCACCAGGGAGTCGAACCGAACCGAACCGAACCGAACCGTGAACCAAAAACCGAACCGAACCGCTGAAAAATGTTGAACCGAACCGTGAACCTTAATTTTAAAAATGGCTTGAACCCGAACCGAACCTGAACCGAAAATTGAGACAGTGCGAACCTCCCAAAAAAACCGGGTCACAGATGGTTTTGATGGATTTGAAAGCAGGCACACTTCAAATCTGATCCGAATTTAGATTGAACTTTAACTTTTTTGTTTTTAAGGTAAATTCAAGTCGGCGGGGGGGGGGGGCCCCCCAATTTATTCGGCTCGCCACAGGCCGTGAAATTACGCAGTCTCTTCCTTTTCGACCCCACTTTCAAGCACCATGTCATCAGTCACTACTTCTTCCCTCTCTTTTCCCCTTTCTTTACTCTTCATACCCCCCCTCTTCGTTTTTTTCCCTGCTTTTTTTTTTCTTTTTTCTTTTCTTCCTTTCCTTTTCCCTTTTCCCTTTCCACCCCTTCTCATGTTTTGGGGGCCCCCTAAGAGCGGGGCCCGGGGCATTTTGCCCCATCACCCCCCCCCCCCCTCTTGACGCCCCTGACCAAACATTTTAACCCGCAATTCAAAGCTCAAAGTTGAAATAACGAAAGAAATTTACCCTCGTGCGAGGCTCCATTCCCGGAAAGGGACGGTATAGTGGTTATTGTTTAAAGATAGAGGGACAGGCATGGGCACGGCGACGACCCGTCAGACCGTCTGTTTCAGAGAATGAAGATACTAACAATTAGTCGATTTTTTCGGTTATTTTTCAACTTTGAGCTTAAAAGTGCGGGGAAACATCCGGATGACGATTTTTCGTGCCGTGAAAAATTTTTGCTCAGCTCGACCAGCGGCACCGATCCATGTTAAAAAATAAACTTTTGGCCAAAGGGCCAGTTCCCATGAGGAACTTTCGGTGTCCTTCTAGAACCAAAAAAGGAACTTGTTTCTTCTTCTTTTTTTCTTCGAAAATCTGATTTTTAAAAAAAAAAAAAAAAAGTGGTGGTACAGGACTTTTTATTTTTGTTTATTGATGTTACTATCACAGTGCAGAGCTCCTTACTCGTGTTTCCTGATTACCACCATCATACATTGAGCAGATCAAAAAATAAAAACAAAGTTAAGAAATATTATTCCAACATACATTTACACTATTTTTTTTTTGTCAACTTTCTTAAAAGGGGAGAATTCTGAGAATGACGTTTCGGTGATACATTGTTATGATTTTGTGAGCAAATAGTAAAAACAACGATTTGAGTACATCGGACACCTCGATGCGGAGGGAGTACTTTTTTTTTATAAACACATAGGTGCGAGCGTATAGCGCGAACTAACTCTAGAAAGGAAGAGAAAAAACTTTGCAGGAAAATGCAGCATATGCTGACACATTCTATTTTAACTCAGAGCTGGATGTTGCCAAGTTTACCGATGGCACAATTGCCATTTTAACACCCTCTTTTAAACTTGTGACACATCAAAAAAAAATTTATCAAATTACAACGATATAAGAAAATGATAAAAAAAATATAAAGTTCACTAAATCTAGTCAAGGTCTAAGCCTTATTAAAAAAACTTAACCTAAAAAAACTCGGAAAATTTATAAATCTGCACCTTCAAGGAATTTGAAAGTCAAGCTAAAAATTTTTTGAACACAGAACTTGTGTTTCTGAGCGCTCAACGGTTTTGTGAGGACATCTGCCTCCATTTTCTCCGTTGGTAGATACTCTAAGCTTAGCACTCCATTTTCCAATGTTTCTCTTATAAAGTGGTGTCGCAGATCAATATGTTTGGTACGATTGTGGGCGGTATTATGTTCCGCCAACTTTTGTGCTCCCTGATTGTCATTCAATAATTTCACACTTAAAGTTTTATCGAAGAGTTCCTTGTACAGATTTCTCAAGAATATTCCTTCTTTAGCCGCTTCAGTGATGGCCAAAACTCGGCCTCGCTGGAGCTAAGTGCAACGGTTTTTTGTTTGCGAGATTCCCATGAAATGAGACTGTCCCCCAAATTTTAAAATGCGAAACCTGTATAAGATCTTCTGTCAATCTTGTTTCCGCCCCAAACGGCGTCTACGAAACCAATAGAATTTTCATCTTGCGAATTATTGAAAAACAATCCCAAATTAATTGTGCCCTTGACATATCTCAGAACACGCTTGGCTTGTTGCCAATTTTCCTCACTCGGCTTTTTGTTGAATTGACTCAAAAAACTGAGTGCGAAAATATGTCCGGTCTTGTACACACTGAGAGGTACTATCGACGACAAGAAGACTGTCGCCGAATATTTAAGCTCATTGTGCGTCGGGCCACGAAAAAATCACACATACGCACCAGTTACTAAAGGGAAAAGGAAGATACCGGGCTACCTGCGTCGGTGGCTCACTGCTCGAGCGACCCTTCGGCAGAAGAATTCGTTTCGGCTGCCCGTGCCCCGTGTTTGGATCGAGCCCGAAGCACGGGAAGAGATAAGAGATGTGAACCGCGCCGCGCCGGGCAATGCGCTGACCATCGGCACGCGACACCCTTTTCTGTATATTTTTGCGAGTATTTTTGTTTTGATTTTCAGATATTGTAATCGTAAACGGGTGTATCCGAGGACATATTGACAGTGGGGGGGAGGGGGAGAAGATGAGCCAATTCATGAATCATGAAACTTTCTCAGTGAGACATCTTCAAGGGGGACCTTGCATAGGACTTCGATTTTAAACATTAGTTGTTGACTTTTTTACGCATTTTTACTTCGCGTTTTCTTCGTGAATGAATATGATGCAAAAAATTTTTAACGACGAAAGTCAACAGGTTTTGTCAGTCTATTTTTCTTCATATTCTTTATCAATTTCCCCCCAATAATTCTCAGGAGCAGCTATAGTTGTCAAACTCAAGCGCCAACCACCAACATCTTTCAGTCAACTCCCCCCCCCCCCCCTTTTCTTGGCTTCGGCCCTCCTTCAAAATTTTCTTTTGAGCTTAAAAAAAAAAAAAAAAAAAAAAAAAAAATTAATAATAATGATCACAATTACTGATGCAAAGCTTGGCAGGCTTGGCTGTATCGCAAGGAGGAAACGAGAGTCCCAACAAAATGCTAGGAAAACGTGGCAATAATCGAAGGTAGATATCGATTTGAGGGCCTCTGATTCGCTGGAATATATTTGTCCTACTTTCTGCAGTTTCCTAATCGCTTGGGTCCAGATAAATCGCTCTCACGGAAAAAACAGGGGATTTACAATTTCGTCTCGAACTTTAAATAATATTTCAGGAAACAAATAATGCTTGGAATCTACGGAGAGTTCAAATATTTTTATAAGAATATAATGAAATGATTGAGGGGTTGCACGTATCATTTCATCGAAAATTGCTGGGAAATATGAATTTGAAAATAAATTACGAGTCTTTTTTCCGGCTTCAAAACCCGCTGGTGAGCCGTTACACTTCGCATTATTTTTTATGTTTGTGGTTAAATCTTTGGTATTCTTTATGAAATCGGCGTATTTTCTCCAGTCAATGAGTTCTAGGTGCATTTCAAACCATATGCAACTGAAATAAGAAAACTCGATGAAACAACTACCAACTACATCTACATCACACACTCGACCGAACTTGTGCGAGGGGTGGAAAACACGGAAAAAAAATTACCCGTAATTTTTATTTTCACATTTATATTCTTCTGTTAACTTTTTAAGAAAGTGAAGTGTATGACACATCAATCTCTTCGTTATAACCTCAAAAATTCATTCAAAGCTTCCCGAGGCTAAGAATTGATACTAATTTTCTTAAAATTTAACTTTAAATGAGACAAAGTTGAAAATATCGTGTTAAATCTTCATTCGGGCAATTTCACTGGGCCCAGGCCTGTGCCAGCCAATCAAGGACCGTCAAATCGATATCGACATTAGACTTTAGTTCCAGGGGCGTCATTTCGAGTCTGGCTTGGCGGGGGGGGGGGGTGGAAAAAATCTGATTTTTGAAAACCTCTTTTTTTTTTTTTTTTTTTTTTTCCCTGCTCATCAGTATAATTTTAGAGCCTCAGAGCCGGCTGGGGGGGGGATCTGACTTTTTTTTTGGCTCATCAACATAATTTGTTCCCGTTTTTGAGCCTGATTTCAAATCCTTGAGGGGGGGAATGCCCCCCAACAAATGACGCCACTGTTTAGTTCGATTGTGCCTCATTTGTCTAACACCTCGTTATGGGACTCTTGTTTACTCTTTAGACTTTGTGCAAGCGCCCATTTTTCGGTTCAAATGACAGGGTTTAGGCTTTTGAAAAATTGAAATTTATCCTAAGGGCAAAACAGACGATTTTTAGCCTGTTTGACGGTAGTTGTACGATTTTTTCCCAATGAACGAATCTGCAAAAACGGGGGCACAAAAATACTCTTTCGACTAACTTTTGTGGACTACCACCGTTTATTTTAACTATGAGTGCTTGTTAAGTAGAACATTTTCATTCCGTTGTATCTTGAATTTCAAAGATTTAAATGGAAGATACGAATTTTTGAAAATGTGCCGCTATGGAACCTTAACCTCCGATGTATCGAAAAAAAAAAAATAAAACGATATAGACCAGCAATTTTCGTAAAGAGTTTCAGAGTACTACGATCTTTCTATCCATGGAATAATTATTAATGAATGTAGTTCATCGTTTAAAAATTGCTAGCTACGGGTGGGGAAGGCGAGGACCCCCCCCCCTCGTATCTCAGGGGGAGGAGGGAGACCATCTGAGCAATATCATTCGATCATTATTTGAAGCCGTTTAAAAAGTATCGGGGGGGGGTCAGGCTGAATCAGTGCGAATATGAAGAAGAAAAAGTGATTCTTACTTCCGCAAGTAAAGAGCGCAAAAGTAATCTCAAATAAAGAGGAAGGAAAGAGAGATGAGAACACGGAAATTTAATAAAACTTTCCTCAGAGGAGTATTTCACAGAAAACAGGAAACTTCTAATTTTGAGTGGGGGGCACCAATTCCAAGCGCATAAAAAGTTTGATTGGTATACAGAAAGAGAGTGCGCAGTGATGTAGCGCGAAATAGAGTAACTTTGTATTTATACCATTTAAACTCGTGAAAAGAATCGAACGAATGGGGCTGCTCACCCTCTCATCGATATTTTACACGAGTCAGATTGAAGCCCTTTTGAAACCATGCTCATGTGAAATCCCCCCCCCCCTTCCAACTCCAAAATTGATAGGCCGCTGCCGGCAGGTCTCTGGCTCTGACGAGGCCTTGTAATTCTACTCCGAAGAAACGAAAGACTGCGCGACTTGGAGATTTCATGAATTAAAAAGAAAAACTCAGGACGTCGATCGTCCAAACCAAAAGATAGGGCGAAGAGTGGTGGTAAATAGATAATTCGGAAACTTGGAGTGTGTGAGGATGAGATTATACATGAGACATGTTGATGATTAGGGGTGTGTGAGTGAGATCAAGAATTTAGCAGCAAGCTGGCCGAACCGATCCCCCGAGCCCTCTGATCCCCTCGTGCATATTGTGAGTGATCTCGCAGTTCGTCGCTCAGTAGTCACTCGAAAAAAAAAGTCATCCGCGACAATCTTCTTGTCGTCGATAGTACATGAGTGAGCCGATCAAATTTTGATAAGGAAAGTTCTCTCCTATCTCCTCACTGTTTTTATTTAATTCCGATCTTGCCTTTGTTTCTAATGGTGTCGATACCGGATTACAATCCTGCATACCAAACCTTTGCAGGATTTGTTCAACATAATGTTTTTGGTCAATTCTGATTTCACCGGTTTCATCATTTCACTCTATATTCAGTCCTAGCAGTTGTTTAGGTTCTCCCAACTCTTTTATGGTGAAGTTCTTGGCCAGTTCAGTCTTTACCTTATCTTTTTCTTTTACGTCATTATAAACAATTAAAATGTCATCTACATAAACGGCAATGATTAATATTACTAGGGGGCTTCGCCCCCTCGCCGCTCCGCGGCGCAACCCCCGAAGGCGCTTCGCGCCAACATTGCGGCGCTGCGCGCCGTTAAAAATCAACAGGCAAAGTATGATAGGGGTATATAATTGAAAAAACGGCACAAAAGGGGGGGGTGCGTAGGGGGTTGGATTCAAGGGCCCGGTGCGGCGCGCCGATCGGGCTGGCGGAGGAGGCAGGAGGCTCCCCCTCCCCGGCTCATTTACCCCCCGTCGCCACGTCTGTCAGCAATTAGTCACGGCACTTCCGGGCACACACAAAATGGACAAAATCTGAGATTTTAGAGAATCCCGGGGTTTTTTGAAAGAATGTGCGAAAGAATGTGTGAAAGAATGTGTGGAATGTGTGAAAGAATGTGTGGAATGTGTGAAAGAATGTCCCTTAGATTTGTCCCTTAGATTTTTATACTATAGTAAGATATCATTTTTACGCTTGAAATAAACACACGCTTCCAAGCCTGATCTTTTAAACCCTAGAGACATCAGTAATCCATTAATATCTCCTTCTGATTCTAAATCGCCGAGTCGATCAACGGCCAAGTTTTTTTACTCGCGTGTGATTAATTTGTGAACTGTGAAGGAGGGTCAGTGACCTGGTAATTTAGATGCCTTTTGTTCAGGGGAAGAATAGAATTTCTCTCTGATTTGTACGCCAGCTATCACTTTCCCGGTTTCTTTACTAATTTGAATCGTCCTTCATTCGACAATGTCCTACTGTTGCACACTGTTGACAAATTGATATAAAGCGAGTCCTCACTGGACAAGAAAAAGGTTCAATGGGGCTATTGCACACTTTTGCTATAAGCGATTGAATAGTCGATTATGGCGTAAAAACCTCAAAAAATAACGATGGCGGCAATAAAAACTTCCAAAATCCACCCCTAAACTCAATAAAAGCAGTTATTTGCGCGAGCGTAATGGTGGCCGAAGGCACTAACAATGGGAGATTCCTATCTCAATTTCGTCACTCTTTCTATGCTGACAAGGATGATTCACAGTGTAATTAGTCATCAGAGTGATGATCCACATCCGATGAATGGTACCGCTACACCTAGTGACACCGGTGTCAAATGAAAGTCGTCTCTTATTGGTCACTTCTTGATGGAGTTTCAGAATTGTTAGATGGGAATCTCCCATTGTTAGTGCCTTCGGCCACCATTACGCTCCCGCAAATAACTGCGTTTATTGAGTTTAGGAGTGGATTTTGGAAGTTTTTAGTGTCGCCATCGTTATTTATTGAGGTTTTTACGCCATAATCGACTATTAAATCGCTTACAGCAAAAGTGTGCAATAGCCCCATTCACTTGCACATTCCTTATCATGTTGTTATTTGTTTTTCATCAGTAGTAAAAGCTCAAAAGTATTACATACCTGCAAGACATCAAATAATTATTTCACTTTCCGACTAGCCTAAGGATCTTTCAGGGATTTGTCAGTGTTTAGAAGTCAATGCTTCTCAAATGAAGCTTGATAGTTTGGAGTCAAAGTTCGTACCAATTCTGAAGGACCTTTGATTTGACCCGAGAGTTGCATTGTGTAGTAGGCAGTAGATTTTTTAAAACTCTGAAATTCAATCTTAATTTTTAGTCTGGTTGTGAATAATTCCAGTATGTTGTCAGTTCACCTGCAACGATAGTCCGCTTTGTTCTATTACTATTTCTTGTCTCATTCAGTGCACAGAAGTCTCTGAATTTCTCTCTCATCTGAGAGTTTCTAAATGGGCTTGGGATAATCGTTTGAGCACCTATTCATTATCAGGGGCCTCAAGAGGATTCTAAGGGCATGCGGCAAATATTTTGGGCAGGGATAAATTCACATATTATCCGGAGCCCCCTGTCTTGGCCCCAGGTGGAACGGGGTCGGTGTTCCCCTTTTCCCTGGAGTTTTGTGGGATCTGAGGGAGAGAAAACGAGTGCATTTTTCCAATTTTCATAACTCGGTGAGAGTAGATAAGGTTCCATTTAATGCGTCTTTCAACTGACAATAATTCAATATTAGTGAGTTTTCCCTCATCCCTCGGTCACCTCAGTGTTTTTTTTTTTTTCGTGAGTCTCAGCTGCACAAGCGACTCGAGTCACTATGTTGATTGTTGAGCACCTATAGTGCTCAGAGAACTATGCCAGAGTAGTTCTGGGCATGAGATATATTTGCTGTGTGGCAAATGTATGTCTTTAGTTCAGAGCCTTGTTTTTCAACGTGTGCAACTTCAAATGTTATTATCCGTGTCGATCAGTCAGGAATTGGTAAGTACCCACACTTAACTTTTTTTTTTATTTATTTGACTGGGGATAAGGGGGTGTTTTTTTCTGGAGAGATCATATATCTATGCCCAAGAATTTTTTTTTAAAATCAGAGATCTCTGCCACAGAGCGTGGATCTACGCTTTCTTACTGATGCTTTCAAGACAAGGGGAAAACTCAATTAGAGTTTTGGACTTTCACAGCCCTGTTCCTCCTTTTCAATAAATACATTTTTGGGGTCTATTGACTGTGTAACCTATATTAATCTGAAGATTTCTAAAGTGGTGCGTAGATCTACGCACCACATTTTTCAGTTCACTGAGAAAAAGTGGTGCGTAGGTCTACGCTCTCTTTTTTTGGGATGTCATCATATTTTGAAAAACATAGGGAGCATAGATCTACGCTCTGTAGAGCTGTGCACCATATTTGTGAGATTTTGTCTCAAGAGTAAAATTTTAGGTGCGTAGATCTACGCTCTGTAGAGCTGCGCACATCTTTTAAGAGGGGCCTTGATCGTAGATCTACGAGCTGTAGAGCTGTGCACCATTATTTAGAGACAAATTTTAGGAGTGAAATGCAAGGGTGCGTAGATCTACGCTCTGTAGAGCCATGCACCGTTTTCATATATATTTTGAGCGTAGATTTACGATCTGTAGAGCTGTGCAACGTACTCGAATAAGTAAATGAATTGAAAAATAAATAAAGACAATGATGGTAAATGGCGAATAAAATAAAATTTTAAATTACTCTCATCTTGAAGGAAAAGTGGTAAAAATATCACATAGTTCTACTAATTCTTTTTTACAACGAAAAGAACTTCAGAACTTTTAATTACCACTGGAGGAAAAAGATTACAAACGACTTGCAGACAAAAATCTGAACCAAGCCAATTTAAAATAATCTTAGATTTTCTTAACTAAGTCAATAAATTAAGAAAAAAAAAAGAAAAAACTGATCAAAATTTTTTGGGTGAAAACTTCTGTTTTTGACCCCCCTTCATGCACCAAATCAATCAATGAGCTTATCGTTTTTATCACTACTAACAACTTCAAAATTCAAAGTCAGGTAGATTAAATTGAAATTGGTTTCAAACAAAATATATATATTAAGGCTTTTGTTATAGTAACTGGACGCAGACTTCCTGTGCTTGAAATTTCCTCATGAAATGTTATATTTTTCATCAAAGAGGATGATAACATTTTTAGGGGAAAAAAACTAAAAAGAGTTATACAAGCAATTATTTCAAAACCAAATTTAATTTAGATTAATCAAATTTGAAGATTAAAAGAAGTGATTTGAACACACTACCTCTAAGAGGCTGTCAGAGTGTCAAAGTATTTAAAACAAAAATGGTCAGGCTTTATAATAAGCTTACAAATTGGCATATATTCAGAAAAGTTCTTGATTCAGAGCTAGAATTGAATCAATCGCTAAAAAATGCAACGGAAGTGGACTCTTATCTAGATCACTCCGTAGAAAAGGTCTATTGTGCAACAAGTGCATCAACTCCAAATCAAAATAGCATCATAAAACCTGATAATATTCCTTTGATGTTACGCAAAAAAATTATAGAGAAAAGACGAATCAGACGTAGATGGGAAAGTACAGGAACCCGAGTGACAAAAGAAATCTAAATCGAATTACGCATGAAATCACAAAAGCAAAAAAGAAACAAAACTTGAATCTTTCTACAATTTCATCGAAAATTTTTCCCCATTTCAGGATACTGATTACTCATTATACAAAATCACAAATAGATTTCCCGACCCAAACTTAAATCCACTCCACTCTTCCAAAATGGTAAATGGGTAAGATCTCCGTCAAAAAAGCGAACACATTTGCAGCCCACTTGACTAATGTCTTTTTGCCTAATAACAATGATCCACCTTCTACTGAAATAAAAGATGAATTAGAATCAGCTCTTCCAATGGAAAGACCGATCAAACCTTTCTCACCTGCGGAATTAATCTCTCACATCACTAAACTTTCAAACAATAAAGCTCCCGGCCCGGATAAAATTACTGCTGCTATCTTAAAGGAGCTTCCCAGAAAAGGAGTTGTTTTACTCACAACTCTCTTCAACTCAGTATTACGATTAGGCTACTTTCCTCAACAATGGAAAAAAGCAAACGTACATCTCATTTTAAAACCCGGTAAAGACCCATATTCCTCATCTTCGTATTGACATATCAGTCTATTACCTGTTTTGGGCAAACTATTTGAGAAACTATTACTCAAAAGAATTCATCAATCAAATCCTGATTTACTTCCGGACCATCGCCGGGCCGCATATCTTTAGACCCTACACGGTTTCAGACTCCACAAACCCTTCTTCAACTGCAGTCCGCTTCTTCTCGGCGTATATAGGACCCATCAATATACATTTACTGAAGAGTATATACTTTTTTGTAAGGACCCTTCCATGGCCAGTTCTTTACCTGTTTCCTTCGGTCTTTTGCTCTTGCCTTTCCCTTCTTGCGCTTTTCTTCCTACGATCGCGTCGTCAATCAGTCTATAATATTGCACTCAAATCCTCCTCTCCCCCCCCATATTGCAAGATTGGAGCCCTTTACGCCGAACGTGCAAAGATATCGCAATTACCTTGGTCATCTGTCCGTCAGGTACCTTTTTTTGTTTTGCACTCTCAACGTAATGTTAATAAAAGTTGGTTACTAATTTGTCAAACGTCGATTAAAAAGATCTACTTTTCCGTCACATCCTTTTACTTGATCTTGCAGCGGTCTCTGGAGAGACTTTCGATCGTTAAAATAACATTCGAATCATGGCATACATTTGTTTTTCATTCGCAAAGTCCTGGGGAAAAAAAGGAAAGTCTTTCCCCGCATGCGCTGTACAAATTTTTCAACTTTCTTTTGAGCGTAAAAAAAAACTCTCTCTTTCTCCTATTCTTCTGGAACCTTCATTTTTTGTCGCTCTTTCCATCCCTCATCCCTCTCTCTCTCTCTCTCATCAAATTCTTTTTTTACTAATATCCTTTTTCTTAAATTTTTTTTTTCGATTCACCCCGGTGATCTTTTACCTCTATATGTACATACATATTTTAGGATATCTTAGGAATTCAAATGCTTTTCGCGTTATTTAGCTTTAGCGTCAGGGCATTGCTTATAGCGTTTTTAAAAATTTTTTAATTATTAATTGACTGTGTTTTAAAACCCGTTTATTATTGTTCACTTTTACCCTTTTCACATTTTTTAATTTAAAGTACTTTTTCTTATTATTTAGTCTTTACGGCTCTCATTTCAATTACACTTATTGGAGGGTGGTAATCAGATGTTAACGATTAAAAGTGTGAATGGAAATAGCATCAACATCAAGACAAACAGATGGATGAATAAAAATTCAAACAACATTAACACATTCTTTAGAATTGTGCGTTGGGGGTCCAAACATCTATGTTTAAAAAATTTAACGGGTTTATTTTCACGCACTGAGGTGGGCAAGGAGAGACGAGGATGAGAATTGAGAAAGCATCAATGCATGTGTCTTATATTGATAGCATTGGATAGTTCTATACATCGATAGCAATTGATTGTCCGCGATGGGGGGGGAAAGAGGAAAAGGGGAAAGCAAGAGATGGCTGGAGACCAGTAGCAAAGAAAAGGGTTTCCCCCTTTTTATATAAAAGCATATACTCCCAAAAATATAAGGTTTGTTGACTGCCGAGGAAAAAAAGGTATGGGACAGTGCAAGCAAAAGGGTGGTGGTGGGGGGAGGTGCGGAAGGTAGGATGCGCGGGTGAGTGGGGGATCGCGACGTAGCATGGTAGTCTGTAACCGTGTAGGGTCTAAATATATGCCGCCGGCCCATCGCTTCAGAGGGGGGTCACCAGGGCGAAGCAGTCGGTAGGTCAGTGATTGATCAGAAAGAGAAATCAAATTGGAAAATGACATAATTTTTGCTTAAAATTGTGTAGATAGATGGTCGCTCGAGCTGTTCCAGGATTGCCCTCGCGGAATCGCCTACACTCGATTCGTGAAAGGAAGTGAGGGGATGCCCGAGGGTAGTCTTCGACAATTTCTGAGAAATTGAGTGAAGTCGGTTCGATCTCAATCAATCCAATCTCAATCAATCTCAATCAATCTCAACCTTGATCAATTAATCGACTGACTGTCAATTAATTGAGCGATGGTCAATTAATTGACTGATGGTCAATTAATTGACCGACCGTCAATTAATTGACTGATGGTCAATTATTTGACCGACCGTCAATTAAATGACCGACCGTCAATTAATTGACTGATCGTCAATTAATTGACTGATGGTCAATTAATTGACCGACCGTCAATTAATTGACTGATGGTCAATTAATTGACCATCGCTCAATTAATTGACCATCAGTCAATTAATTGACCATCAGTCAATTAATTGACGATCGCTCAATTAATTGACGGTCGGTCAATTAATTGACGATCGCTCAATTAATTGACCATCGCTCAATTAATTGAGATATCGTCAATTAATTGAGATACAGTCAATTATTTGAGAAATCGGTAACGCACAACATTCCTCATCATTTGCCTGTTTGTCGCTCCAGCTCAAGTCTTGACCTGTCTCGTCGCACGCCGCGTCGGCCGTCGCGTCTCCGTCCCCCTCTACTGCAACACCTATACAGGGTGTGTAAAAAAAAGGATCAGGGGCGAATATTTCGGAAACAGCTTCGATTTTCGAAAAACGCTCAAACACGTTTTCGCATAATTGGAGGGGGGCATCTTTTGGGGGGGTTTTTACTTTCGGCGCCCCGAAGGGGGCCGGGGGCGGGGGGGACCACCCCCCTAAATTGTATATTTCAAACGGGGAACCCACATTTTTATTACAGATTTGGAAAGAATTTAAAATTCTAAGATTTTTAACGCAAACCGCATGTCAATATCGATTTTCATCTTCGATACATCGAACTTCAAAGTTCGATATCGACCAATATTAAAAAAATCAGAACTTCTCCAAAAAAGGTCGGATTTTTTAAAAAATAAGTGCGTAAAGTACTCTCCAGAACGAGTACTTTTAAAATAAAAATACACCTTTTGCATAAAATTTACATTGTTGCCATTTTGGAGCCCGGAATATTTATCAAAATTATCGAACATTTTTAATTCGGTGTTTTCTTGAAAAAAGATCCAAATTCAAAGTATTGGCTCCGAAATTGTCCGTTGAGGGGTTTAAAGTATGCTAAAATACGCTATTAAATTGTCAAAAAACTCAGAAAAGCCTAAAAAAATGATGCGATCAAATTCTGAAATTGAGCCAAAAATGTGTTGTTTTAATTAATGATACGAGATTTTTAAGAGGTTTTGAGCGTATTTCAGCACACATTACCTGCTATTGGATAATTTCGGAGCTAATAATTTAAACTTGAATCGTTTCTCAAGAAAAAAGCGAATTTAAAAAAGTTCGATAATTTTGACGAATATTTCGGGGCCCCAAAATGGCAACAGTGTAAATTTTATGCAAAAAATGTATTTTTTTTTGAAAAGAACTCGTTCTGGAAAGTACTTTAGCTACTTAGTTTTTTAAAAAACCGACCTTTTTTGGAGAAGTTCTGAATTTTTGAATATTGGTCGATATCGAACTTTGAAGTTCGATGTATCGAAAATGAAAATCGCTATTGACATGCGGTTTGCGTTAAAAATCTTAGAATTTTAAAAACTTTCCAAATCCGTAATAAAAATGTGGGGTCCCATTTGAAATATGCAATTTAGGAGGGTGGTGCCCCCGCCCCCGGTCCCCCTTGGGGGTGCAGAAAGTGAACCCCCCCCCCCAAAAAAAGATGCCCTCCTCCAAATAAGTGAAAACGTGTTTGCGCGTTTTTCGAAAATCGAAGCGGTTTCCGAAATATTCGCCCCTGATCCTTTTTTTTTACACACCCTGTATTTTCGTCCATGCTGTTCTCACCATCGGACTTACAGATAACAGACCCCAAAAGAATTTGCGCTATGGTGCGCGTCTTGTAAACACTCACCCTTCCCTTTCCCCCCCTCTTACCTCTTCCACTTGCCTCTCTCGTGCGCATTGCTTGCCCCGCTTGCTCGCTCGAGTTGAGGTTTTGGTCTTGAAATATTTTCGGCAGGAGTTTCGCATCTTTTATTTCATGCCTTGTGCCGCTCTTCTACCAAACCCGGGTTTCTGCTATGCCACCCTCTGCCCTCTCCCTGCGCTTAGTGCCCTTGTATATTGTTTATGATTATTTTTTTTCAGTGGGTCCAGGGGGGTGATCACGGAGGATCGTTTCGTTTCGGTATCGTTATCGTTATCGTTTGCATTAAATCAAATGGGCTTGCTTCTGCGCAACTCGATCGCGCAGGTGATCTCCTCCTCACCTCTTCCTACTTCAAACGATCGAGTAAACGACAGCCTCCAACTCATCGCTTCCTTTCGACCGTTTCAATCGTTACGAGAGGCTCAAAACGATTCGATCAGTTGAGACACCCATAAGGTTACACGTAAACGATAACGATAACGATAGCAAAACGAAACGATCCTCCGTGATCACCCCCCTGGTCCACCCTTTGCTTTATTCATTCCCATATCACCGCTTTTGCCTCTGCTTGCTCTCTTAACCAGAGATCAGTTTTTTCTTTGCCTCTCCATGTAGCTACTTGATCTCCTTATCCTCCTTCTTTAAAGCTGAATTTTGAGTCTGTTGAAGTGAAACTCAACATCAAAACTCGCGCACGCCCGCTTCGGGTTCTTACATAGTGGTATGGACCTGAGATCATGTAAATATTTAAACATTATGGCGATCAAGAAATTTTAAAAAGGGGAAGTAAGGTGTCAAGTTGGTCACAATCATAACTGGTCTCGTCTCTGGTTTGGAAAAATGGGAGAAAAAGTTTCAAGAAGTTGGATTAGTGAATTTTTTCTACTGAAAAAAAATAAAAACGAGGAGAATCTTGTTAGAAACTTTAGACACCCAGGGACGGATTTGGGGGGTGCAAAGAGGGCATCTGCCCGCATCGGCAAATTGTGGGATCGGCAATATTTAGTCTGTGATAGTAAAAAAAAGGGGAAGGAAAAAAAGGGAAAGAAAAAGAAAAGTAAAAGGAAAAAAACCCAGCCCCAAAAATTTTTACGGTGAAATAAAATGTCAAATAAAATAAAACTTACAAACATTCGCCCCCCCCCCCAAACGAGACACGACGAGCGAGGAAGCTGCTTCAGCCTCCAATTAAAAGCCATAAAGCAATGCAAAAAACAGAGACACAAGGGCTTGTCCAGAAAAAAATCCAGACAGGGGGGGGGGCATCATTTAGCGCGCAAATATCACTTTTTTACATTCAGGCAATCTATTACATTTTCCCTCTTACTTTGGCGTTTTTTGGGGACTGCATCTCTACTCCT
>VMOF01000013.1:39256773-39371773 GCA_011764245.1 Trialeurodes vaporariorum | reverse complement strand
TGCGCCCTCTTTCTTATTTTTTTATAAGTTTTATAATTTTTATCAATCGAAAATTAAAAAAAAATAAAACACGGAGTCATGCCATCACAATGATAACGGCCATGACTCGGCCATGTGTTGGGCCGATTTAAGTTCTTTCTTTGTTTTTTATATAAATATATATATATAATATATATATATATATATATATATATATATATATATATTATATATATATATATATATATATTTTATATATTATATATATATATATATATATATATATATATATAAACGAGAAGAAAAATGGGACACAAGGCTACGAAAACTTAAAAATTTTAGGTGAGACGTTTCGGACTAGAACAAGTCCATTTTCAATCAATAAAAACAATAAAAGACGAAAACGCAGTGAGTGCCTACAAGGTGATAGAGCAACTGACAAAAGCAATGATCAAGGAGGAAAAGACAAACATAGACCAAAAAGAACATAGAGTGGACTCACTCCAGTGGCCGTGGTTGGAAAAAATGATGGTATGCAACCCCCAACTTATCAACGTCCGCCCGGTAGTTGCAAACCATGTCTCTTTCCTTAACAATGCAGATCATTTCAATAAGTGATCTTGAAAAATCATTAGTCTCCCTCGCCAAAACCTTTACATTTTCAAAATCAAAATTATGCTGTAACTTATTCTGGTGTTGATGCAGGGCCGTCTTCTCATTCTGGTCATATTTATGACCATTCAACCTTTTACTTTTTGGCGAGTTTGACCAATGTACGCAATCTCACAATCTTTGCATGGGATCTTATACACTACCTCTGAAAGTTGCAAGTTATCACGTTTAGCTTTCAGTTTTGAGAACAAAAACTCTAAATTGTTAAAATTACAATTGATGACAGTGTACCCATAATGATCTAAAACAACTGCCAAATTCTCAGAAAGCAAGGGCACGTATGGCAATTTAACAATTTTTTTTTTTTTCAATTTTTTTTTTGATTTTGAAAATGTAAAGGTTTTGGCGAGGGAGACCAATGATTTTTCAAGATCACTTATTGAAATGATCTGCATTGTTAAGGAAAGAGACATGGTTTGCAACTACCGGGCGGACGTTGATAAGTTGGGGGTTGCATACCATCATTTTTTCCAACCACGGCCACTAGAGTGAGTCCACTCTATGTTCTTTTTGGTCTGTGTTTCTCTTTTCCTCCTTGATCATTGCTTTTGTCAGTTGCTCTATCACCTTGTAGGCACTCACTGCGTTTTCGTCTTTTATTGTTTTTATTGATTGAAAATGGACTTGTTCTAGTCCGAAACGTCTCACCTAAAATTTTTAAGTTTTCGTAGCCTTGTGTCCCATTTTTCTTCTCGTTTATATATATATATATATATATATATATATATATATATATATATATATATATATATATATATATATTATATATATACATATATACAAACAAAGAAAGAACTTAAATCGGCCCAACACATGGCCGAGTCATGGCCGTTATCATTGTGATGGCATGACTCCGTTTTTTATATTTTTTTAATTTTCGATTGATAAAAATTATAAAAACTTATAAAAAAATAAGAAAGAGGGCGCACCAAACGATACATCCAAGTAAAAGCAGTGATGCAGCAGGATTACCACAAAAAAAAAAAAAAAATAGTTTTCAAAACTTTTACAAAAATGGTTGGTACATAGAACTGAGACATTGGGTATCACTCCTAGAATTAACAGCTGTGGGAAACTTCTTAATCTGAATAGCTTCGTGGATTAACCTGGCTTGCATATTTTTCTCATTTACCAAAATAGAGGGATTATCAAAATCGAAAATATGATCGTTATCGAGAGCATGTTGGTGAAGCGCGGTTTTCTCATTTTTGTCGTACTTATGAGACTTAATTCGATCCTGCAAATACCTTTTTGTATGACCTATATACGTGCCAGGGCAATCTTTACAGTTAATTTGATAAACGACATTTGATTTTTTTACAGTAGGAACCTTGGCTTTAAGTCGAGAGAACAAACCAACAGGACGATTCTTGAAAACAGTTTGCATGCCAAAAGGCTCCAATTTCTTTTTTAACGTTTCTGACAAGCCAGAAACATAAGACATTTTAATTACTTTTTCAGCCACGAACTGCGTTTTGGGAACATTTTTAACCTTATTTTTAATCAAGAAATGACACTCCAAAGAGTAAACAAGAGTCGCAATTGAATGGAAGGCCTGCGTGGTCAACGTAGATAAGGGATCCGAACGCGGGCTGGCCTGGGCTGGCCTCTGATTGGCTGCAACGGGTGGAGCAAAAATGACTCGGGGAATAGGGAAAATAACACGGGATTTTCGTTCCGGGGCGTTTATCTCGAAACCTAAGCAAAATAGTATCTAAACAATTTATGCGAGTCGATTCAGCAGATTTTTCCAAACAATTTGGTAGGTCATAAGTGCCACTTTATTGCAAATTCGAAAAGACTGTTTCAGTTTAAAAGTACTCACAATAGTGAGTTACTCAAACACTGCTCGAACACACGCCAAGCATGTAATCACACTATTGTGCGTACTTTTAAACTGAAACAGTCTTTTCGAATTTGCAATAAAGTGGCACTTATGACCTATTTATTTGTTTGGAAAAATCTGCTGAATCGACTCGTATAAATTGTTTACATACTATTTTGCTTAGGTTTCGAGATAAACGCCCCGGAACGAAAATCCCGTGTTATTTTTCCTATACCCCGAGTCATTTTTGCTCCACCCGTTGAAGCCAATCAGAGGCCAGCCCAGGCCAGCCCGCGTTCGGATCCCTTATCTACGTTGACCACGCAGGCCTTCCATTCAATTGCGACTCTTGTTTACTCTTTGCGACACTCCCTCATCTGTTTTTTAAGAAAAATAAGGGGATATCCATTCGATAATAACAGCTGCTCAACAACATTTAACCGCTCCTTAATGTAACACTTATCAGTCAAATTCAAGACCCTAGACACAATATTTTTAACGACATTACCTTTCTGGTGGAAAGGAACAGCGGAGAGATAATTAAGATATCTTCCAGAGTGTATAGATTTTTGGTACCACTGCGTCTGAATTTTAGTTCCAAGTTTATGGTCAATGGTTAAATCGAGAAAGTTTAGAGACAAATTTTTTTCTACTTCACTAGTAAACTTAAAAGATGGATGGTACGAATTAAATTGATCCAAGACCTCCTGACATTTATCTTTATGTACTATCAGTCAATTAAAGATTGGGACTAAAATATGCGGCTCGAAATGAGCGCGCCCGCTTATTAGACTAGATTTTCTCAGAATCAAGAGCGGTGTTGCCATTCCCAAATAAATGTGCGAAAAAGCCGAATCAATTGAGGTGGGCAATAACTGAACAGTTAGAGGGGGAGATAACAACACACCGCAAACCCTCTCGCACGAGGAGCCAATTCTCCGCCGCTCGCCGCCGCGCCGCACTATGGTCCAGAAGTCCGGTTTAGGAAGACATTAGTTTGCATTAAAATCGCCCAATATCTTGAAAACGGCTCATCTGACACCAAAACTGGTAATTACAAAAAAGATAGAACATAAACCGTTTTAACTTTTTTGTAATAACCATTTTTGATGCCAGATGAGCCATTTTCAAGATATTGGGCGATTTTAATGCAAACTAATGTCTTCCTAAATCGGACTTCTGGACCATAGTGCGCCGCCCGCAGCCGCGTCAGTTCACTAAAATCTTACTCTCACAATCAGTTCATCGAGATTCGGTGGTCGCTCTCCGCTACCTTCTTCCCCCTCCCTATTGGCCCTATCACACTCGATCACTCATGCCACTCTCTTCGTTCGACACTCGACATTTTAAACGTTTTCCTCCGGACCATGTTTCGGGAGCGTATTGTAAAAATCTTGGACTTAGGCGTCTGGCCGTCTGCAGGAGAAATTTCCCTCTGGCGGAAGGGGGGAATTTAAATGCACTTTCCGGCTGATTTTCTCTATAGAGTCCCTCACATCAGAGCTTTCGTTTTGCGTATAATTAATTGTATTTTTGAATTCACCTATGATTCCACCGGTTGAAAAAAGATTACACAGTTCAGTTTAGTGAATGAGACGGTAATGCACAAATATACTCGTATCTGTAACCTTTCCTCGACCGGTGGGGTCGTCGATGACTTTAAAAAACATGTGGATATTTTAATTAATTTACGGTGTTTCCACCGATTGAAAAAACATTACATCAGATCCAAACATTTTTGTGCAGTGCAGTCATACACTGAATTGAACTGTGTAAACTTTTCTTAAACGGTGGAATCATCGGTGAATTGAAAAATACCAGTAATTATACGCAGTGGCGTAAACTTGGGATAATTATTGGGGGGGGGCAAACCAACTTTTGAGAAATACACTATAGGGGTCTGGGGGGACACCCTCAGTGAGAGGAGGGTCCGGGGGACCTCCCCCGAAAACAATTTAAACATTTAGGCTCTCTTAGACGTTATTTTAAGCAATGTTATCGCATAAAAAATGCCACCAAATATAAATAAATTAAAAATAGATTTTACGTTTATTTTCTTCATTTCTCAGGGAAAAGGGGAATTTTTCAGTTTAGACTTTCAGCTCATTGGTGAAGCTGATATGGCTAGGCTTTGAAAAACTGTTCCTCGCGGTTAAAAGTCTTCTGGAAAATTAAAACTGCAGTAAATGTAATGTTCCGCTCAGTGGCGTAAAATTTGAGATTCTTTTTGAGGGGAAGGGGTAGCAAATAGTCCGATACTTTGAGGAATCTGAGGGAGGGGAGAGATCATCCAGTAATAGGGGGTCTGGGGGTATTCCCCCGGAAAAATTTGAACATTTGGGTTCTCTCAGACTATATTTTAAGCAATTGAATCTTTCAAAAATAACCAACCAACAGAACAGAAGTTAGTAGACTCAATGTTTATTTTCTTTCTTTCTTTGACAACAAATGGGAATTCTTCACTTTAGTTTTACTTTAGGCGCAGTTTCAGGGTAAAAAAGAGCCACTTATTCTTGCCATTTTTACGTCTACAACATTTACAAAAAAAATACGTACGCTGGATTTCTGGCCGGGGCCTCCCTGGGATGAACCTTATCGGGCCGACACTCCTCAGGGCCTTTCAGTAACATCATATGAACTCAAAAATGCTCATTTGATTGTTATGAGAGCTTCAATGGTCCGGAAGAGTTAAAATTTCCGCGGATTTCAGTAAAACCAGCGCTTATTTTCGTTCAATCTGAGAGGAACACGCGCCTTTGAAAAATCGATATCTCGAGAACGAATCAATGAATTGCACTGCAATTTGGCTGGGTGGTATAGCTTTAGCTTTCAGATACTTTTTGAAAAAATCTCAGATCCATCCAAGAGTTTAAACAGATCTTATTGGACCTCTCGCGAACACAGTTAGACAAAAACTGCGAGACTTACGCTAGTTTTGGGGCCGCCATCTTGGATAAAAAAAATAAGGAAAAACGGTCCTCAGATTCATTTTTTCTCGCCCGCGAAAACCCCCGGACAAAAAATTTCATGTAAATCCGTTAATAAACAGGATGGTTATTGAGACTCCCGATGGTCGCTTTTTGGGACGCCATCTTGGATTTGAAAATTAGGAAAAACGATCCTCAGATTTGGTTTCCTCGACCCCCGAAAACCCCCGTACACAAAATTTCAGTCAAATCCGTTGATACACGGTATGGTTATTGAGACTGCCGTTGGTCGCTATTTGGCCGCCATCTTGGATTTGATAATTAGGTAAAACGGACCTCAGATTCGGTTTTCTCCACCGCAAAAACCCCCGGAAACAAAATTTTAGTCACATCTGTTCATACACAGGATGGTTATTGAGACTGTCAATAACTCGCTATTTGGCCGCCATCTTGGAATTGAGGGGTAAAACAGACCACAGATTCGGTTTTCCCGACCGAAAAAACCCCCGGCCTCAAAATTTCAGTCAAATCAGTTGATAAACAGGATGGTTATTGAGACTGCCGATGGTCGCTATTTAACCGCCATCTTGGATTTGCAAATGAGTAAAAACGGACCTCGGATTCGCTTTTCTCGACCGTGAAAACCCCCGTACACAAAGTTTCTGTCAAATCCGTTGATAAACAGGATGGTTATTGAGACTGCCGTTGGTCGCTATTTGGCCGCCATCTTGGATTTAAAAATTAGGTAAAACGGACATCAAATTCGGTTTTCTCGACCGAGAAAACCCCCGGAGACAAAATTTCAGTCATATCCGTTCATAAACAGGATTGTAATTGAGACCGCCAATAACTCGATATTTGGCCGCCATCTTGGATTTGAGAATTGGGTAAAACAGACCACAGATTCGGTTTTTCCGACTGAAAAAACCACCGGTCACAAAATTTCAGTCAAATCAGTTGATAAACAGGATGGTTATTGAGACTGCCGATGGTCGCTATTCGGCCGCCATCTTGGATTTGATAATTAGGTAAAACGGACCACAGATTCGGTTTTCCCGACTGAAAAAACCTCCGTTCACAAAATTTCAGTCAAATCAGTTGATAAACAGTATGGTTATTGAGACTACCGTTAGTCGCTATTTGGCCGGCATGCTATTCGACAAAAGTCAAACTTTCACGCGTGACTTTACAGAACACAGCTCGCAACAGCCGACATCACGGGGAGAACAAATAAAATGAACGGCTAGCGCTAGTGGTGTTCACTGTCGGGACCACAAAGTTGATTATTTATACCAAAAAAACTCGGTGGCCCCGGGACCACACGGGGCCACAAAAGGTGTTGAATACTACCCGCCGGGGCCACAATAGCGGACATAGATATGTGTGTGTAACTTATATTATCTCTATGATGCCCGCTCATCCGACAACACTGACCATTCAATAGTTATATTATCAAAGGTCATGCCACCGCCGCACGTCAATCGCCGATATCATCTATCTCGCTGACTCGTCGATTCACGGATATTCTTTATCTCTGGACTGGACTGATTCCAAAGTCAAATGTCAACTTCAAGTTCAAAGCCGAATACGGAATTTGCTCTTCATTTGATTACTTTACATTAATTAACTCCAAACCATTTTACTGCTTGAAATGCAGATTTCTTTGTTCATCTATTTCTTTCTTTTCTTTAATGTTTTATCAAATGTCAAGTCAAGTTCACTGCTCTAATCTCCTATCTTTTCCGATAGTATAAAACCCACGGTTGACCGTGAAATGATATTCATTCATATTCGTCAACTTGTTCGAGTGACTTGAGTCCCTTCTAGATTTTTTCAATCAGATTGTATTAAAACTTCGTTATTTTATTAAAAGTGTTTATTGTGCTCATAATTTAGTGTTCACATTTTATTTTCGTTTTTTATAAGTCGAATTTCCCGACTTACTTTACTGGCGCAGTCGGTAGGACCTGTGAAGTTCCTCTGATACTCATCGCGTATTATCAGACCCGAATCTTTTTGTACAAACAAATTAATCACAGGCCGTGCATTATTTTAGTGCACCGAATCTTCGTTTCGTCGTCGTTCCGTTCAATAACGCGTCGCGACATCAATCGGTCATCTGTCAAAAATGCAAATAGCATTTCTTCTGCTTCTGTGAGTTGCATCACTATTCTGACTCCCTCACTTTCTTTTATTGTGTTATTAATCTTGATTTCTTTTGATTGATTTTACTACTATTTGTGATTTTCAATTTTTGTGTATTATTTTATGACTCTTTTGAAACCTAGTCTTTTAGATCCAATTCTTGAAGAAATGGCAAATTCAAAAGAAACTCAAGAAGAATTCATGAATGAATTCAACCGCATGCGTCAGCAATTAGCAACTCTTGAAGCTTTGCAACGTACTGCAATTAATTATAATAAGTTAAAAGATGGTGATATCCACGCCATCCCAGAATTTAGAGGAGAACCTCAAATTCTTCCTCACTTTGTGAAAATTTGTGACGAATTGGTTCGTGACTTCTTCATAGAAGGCGAACCAGAAAACGTCCAAAATACACGTTTGCTCAGAGGAATCCTTAGTAAAATAAAGGACAAAGCCCAGCTTCAGATAAATAATTCTGCTTTTACAAATTGGCCTCAATTAAAAAATTTATTAATCGAGTTCTACGGAGATAGGAAAACAGATAAAACTTTATTTATTGAATTGTGTAAATTTTATCAATATCAAACTGAAAGCGCCGTCGATTTTTATAATCGATTGACGTATCAATTAAATGCCGTGATCTGTTACATGAATACTCATCATACAACAGATCATAAAGATTTTGTCATTGATACTACCTTACAGGTATTTTTGCGAGGACTTCGTGACCCTCTTGGCCAGTATTTGAAATCACGAAATCCGGCAAGTTTGGCGCAAGCGCTAACCTTGTTGAACAACGAATTTCAATATGAAAGCATGAGGCAACAAAGTAAACCACCGCAAAAATCTAATAATCAAAATACCAACAATAAAGGTCAGTACCAACGACAAGATCAACGACCAAATAATCAAAATCAAAAATTTACACAAAATACAGGTTATAATCAGAATCCGAATTATAATCAAAATCAGAATCGTCCTTTCACTCCGAACTATCGAAATTTTAATCCAAATACTTGGAATAATAATAATAATAATCAGAATAATCAGAATCGAAGCTTTGTTCCGAAACCCTCTGGTAGCAATAACGTTCCCACTAATCAACCGACTCCTATGAGTGGAATATCGCATATTACGCGATATAATCATAATCAAACTCATACGGTTGATTCATCTGAAATATTTCCAGTTATCGATCTTACCCAAAATATGGAACCCCCTCCTTTAACAAATGAATATTCTGAGATGTCTCCTGAAAACTCAGAACAAATCGAGTACGATACGGGTCCTGAATATGAGGCAAGCCCTGAACCTGAACCTGAGAGTGACTCCTCTCAATTTTTTCAAATAACTGCCTCTTGTTTGGACCCCAATCTGAGACTAAACACAAAGGGTCGCTTCCTTACATAGTGATTCCAGAATTCAATCATGCTAAATGTTTAATTGATACCGGAGCTACGAATTCTTTTATTAGACCCGAAATAGCCATAAAACTATTTCCAAAATCTATTCGAAAGTCTCCGATAGAAATTAATACACCGCATGGTAGTGAAATTAGTGAAAATTGTGTTTATACTCCCATTCCTCCCATTTTTAAACTTACAGGTCATTTTAGATTTCAATTATTTAAATTTCATAATTTCTTTGACGGACTCCTTGGCATGGACATTTTGGGAAAACTTCAAAGTAAAGTAAACTTTCAATCCAAATTGCTTGAAATTCCTCCAAAAACTGAAATTCCAATTTTATTCCATACAACAAACCCTGGAATGCATAAAATTATTTGCGAAGCAAATACTGAGAAATTAGTTCAAATTCCAGTGATTGGCAAAGAAAATTCATCAGTAGTAATTCCTTCTTTCCAATTAAAAAATAAAATAGAAATACCAAGCTGTTTAACTACAATAAAAAATGGCTTAGCCATCTGTTCAATTGTAAATAATTCCAATCAGCAATTTGAAGTTTTACCATTAAAACCCATACCCAGTGAACCTTTAGACAAGTTTCTTATTCAAAAACAAGATAGTCAAAAAAAGAATTCATTTAATTCCAATTTTCATCATTTTTCGAACAATCAATTCGATCTCTCTTTATTGCGAACTCAACACTTGAATAGTGAAGAATTCGACACGATAAAAAAACTCGCTCTCGATTATAGAGATATATTTTATCTTGATGGCGATGCTTTGACGTTTACAAACGCAATAAAACACGAGATAAAAACAAAAGACGATGAACCCGTCTACACAAAAAATTACAGGTATCCTTATATTCATAAAAAAGAAGTCCACGATCAGATCAATAAAATGTTGGACTCCGGTATAATTAGGCCTTCTTATTCCCCTTGGTCATCTCCGATTTGGATCGTGCCCAAGAAACAAGATGCAAGTGGAAAGGTTAAATGGCGAGTCGTAATCGACTACCGCAGATTAAATGACAAGACAATCAGTGACAAATACCCGTTGCCAAATATAACCGATTTATTAGATAAACTCGGGCGTTGCCAATACTTCACCACTTTAGATTTAACTTCAGGTTTTCATCAACTTGAAATGCATCCTGACTCTATTACAAAAACAGCATTTAGTACAGAAAATGGGCACTACGAATTCTTAAGAATGCCTTTCGGGTTAAAAAATGCCCCCACTACCTTTCAAAGAGCCATGGACAATGTGTTACGGGGAATACAGAATAATTTTTGTTTGGTTTATTTGGATGACATCATTATTTTCAGTAGTTCTTTACAAGAACATGCCGGCCATCTTACTCAAGTTTTCGATAGACTTAGGCAATTCAACTTAAAAGTTCAATTGGACAAGTCCGAATTCTTGAGAAAAGAAGTCGATTATCTTGGTCATGTAATTACACCCGATGGAGTTAAACCTAACCCAAAAAAAATCGAAGCTGTAAAAAATTATCCGATTCCAAACACTATAACAAAAATTAAAGGATTCCTAGGATTATTAGGTTACTATCGTAAATTTATTCCTAATTTTGCAAAGATTACCAAACCTCTTACCTCACGACTGAAGAAGGGTACAAAAATAAATGTTAATGACCCTGATTTTGCCGAATGTTTCGAGTTTTGCAAAACTTTATTATGCAACGACCCTATTTTACAATATCCCGATTTCTCAAAACCATTCAATCTCACCACTGATGCATCTAACATTGCTTTGGGAGCTGTTTTATCCCAGGGAAAGGTTGGATCTGATTTACCGATAGCTTACGCCAGTCGGACTCTAAATGAAACCGAAACACGGTATTCTACGATTGAAAGAGAATTGCTAGCTGTAGTATGGGCCGTCAAACAATTTAGACCTTATTTATTTGGAACAAAGTTTACGCTCGTAACTGACCATAAAACCCTTTTGGGATGGCTGTTCTCCTTAAAGGAACCTAGCTCTAAGCTATTCCGGTGGAGATTACAACTAGAAAGCTATGAATTCGATATACAATATCGAAAGGGGAAATCGATCACCCATGTCGATAATCTCTCTCGTATTGAATTGCATGTTATTCCCAGTAATATTTCAATTATGGGAAACACCTCTGATATAAAAGTCTGTCAACTGTTCACTCCTCCGCTGAAAACCCTAAACTTTCTATTCCAATTAATGATAGTTACATTAATAAAGTCAAAAATCAAATTATCATTTCTGTAACTGATGATTTGAATCAAATTTTACACATTACAAAACATTTTAACCAAAAATGTCGCTATTCGCTCCAACTTCCAAAACTTGGAAAAATGGACGATGAGATTACAAAATTCTTAGATAACCATATCAATCCACGAAAACACTATGGGTTGTATTTTAAGGATGAAAATATTTGTCCCGTTTTTACCAGAGTATTACAAGAAAAATACTCCAAACTTCATTTAGTCAAATTTACAAAATTTTTGGAAGATGTGGAACAGTTAGAAAAACAAACAGAACTCATCCATTCGTACCATAATGGTCCTAATAATCATCGTGGTATCAACGAAACCGAAATACAACTTTCTCAGAGCTATTACTGGCCTAACATGAAAATTTCAATTCAAAAATATATCAATAATTGTGATCTCTGCAATATTGCCAAATATGACAGAAATCCAATTAAATTAGAATTCAATAAAACCCCCACGCCAAATAAACCTTTTGAAATTTTACACGTCGATACTTACAGTGCTGAACAAAGTAGTTTCCTAACAATTGTGGATGTTTTTTCAAAATACGGTCAAGCCTATTTATTAAAAAATAAAACAGGCCTAGAAATAATGGACAAACTTTTTATGTATTTTTCTCATCATGGAATCCCATCCTCCATGATTGCAGACCAAGGCCCTGAATTTAAAAACAAAGTAGTCACAGATTTCTTAGAGTTTCATAACATAAAAACACATTTTACTTCACATAATCACCCACAGTCAAACAGCATAGTTGAAAGATTCCATTCAACCATTGCTGAGCATCTAAAATTATTCAAATTACAACCCAAATTTAAGGACACTAACATTTCCAAATTAATGCAATTAGCAGTCATTGCATACAATAACACATATCATTCCACAACAAAATTTACTCCCTTCCAAGTTATTAATGGTCATATCGAATCCATTCCATTTCACGTCACAGAGACTTTAAATAAAAAACCTCAAGATTATGTCACCCAACACGCAGAAATATCCAAATATTTATTTGAATTAATCAAAGAAAATATTGAGTTAAAGAAAACAAAAACCCTTGAAAAACAAAATAAAAATAGGGAACCCTTACCGGAAGTAAAGACTGATGTTTACAGAAAACTAGTAAAAAGAATAGCTAATCAAAAAACTTCTCCAAACTTCAAAGCAGCCAAAGTTACAAAAATTAATGAAGTAACTGGAACTCTATCAGTAATTAATCCAAAAACTCAAGTGAAACAAAAAGTTCATGTAAATGAAATCCGAAGACCCAAAATTAATCAAACTTCTCCTTCTGTTCCAGGTAACCTCTCAACCACTTAACAATTCAAATTAATTCCTCTTTATTCAAATTAACTTTCCTATAAGATATTCAATTCAATTTTTATTTTCATTTTTAAATATTTTTGTCTCTTTTCTTTTTACAAAATGAACTATAAAATGGAAAATGTCTGTAAAAAATTGTCCCTTGTTACAGTAACTGATTCATCAGATAGCGAGGATGAAAACTACGATTCTTATTTCCGTACCGTCTTTCATGAAACAAAAAATGGAACTGTTGGAGCTAACGTTTTCTCAAGTTTTCAAGCCTTACTGAAATACAATCGCGAAAATAACCTTTCCTTAGATCCTTTTTACAAAGACTATGATGTTTCAAAACCCGTACCCTCTTTTAGAAATATACCTCAACAATCAAAATTATCACCACAACCACAACCTCAACCAAAACCACAATTTCAACCAAAACCTCGTTATTACTTACTCCCAATTGCAGTATCTGCTGATAACCCTAATAATAACCGTGGCACCCCTATTTATTAACTTCCTTTTTTTTTACAGATCCCTTGGATTAACATGGGCCACTGAACTCAAAAATATAACAGAAAACCCTGGTGTTCTATCTCTCAAACTCGGTTCCGCCAAACTACAAAAATCTTGGCACACGTTCACACACTATTACAACACCACAATCTTTCGTAAAGAAATAAAATTATTACAAGAAAATTATGGCAAAATTGCACGTCTGCTAAATAATAGTCAGTCAGTCGCCGCCTCAGATCTAGCCCCTTCTCTTCAATTAGTGAAAAATTTAGGGAATGAACTTCTTTCCAGAATTTCCTTCCTTACTCCATTTTCAGGCTCTTATCGCTCAAAACGAGGAATTGCAAATTTCTTAGGCAGAGGTATAAGTTGGTTAACTGGAAATCTTGACGATGAAGACAAGGCACGTTTTGATACAATTCTGAAAAATCTCGATAAACATGAAATTTCCCTTGAAAGTCAAATTCAAAATGAGTACTCATTAAGTACTACTATAATAAATAAAAACAAGGAAAATTTAGCTCGGATTGAAATGAACGAAAAAATTCTGAAAATAAAATTCAAAAATTAAATTATGCTCATGACGCCACTGTCGATCATGCTAATAATTATTAGTAGATGAATCCCTCTCCTACATGACGTCTTATAGCCTTCACCTACTCACTATTTTAGATGAAATCCAAACATCACTCATGTTCTGTAATAATGGTCAATTACATCCTTCCGTCATTTCTCCTGACGATCTTTATCAAGAAATAAAATTAATTTCAAAACTCTATCATGAGAATCTTCCTATTAATGTGTCCTCACAATCTCCTTTTCAAATTGAAAAACTACTAAAACTTTCTTGTGTTATTCAACCAGAAAGAATTGTTTATTTTATTTCGTTACCGATAAATCATAATCAATCATTTAATCTATTTCACCTCTTATCAGTCCCTACCTTTGTAAAGTCAGAATATGTGACAGCGATTCCGGAATTCAGAAACCTGCTTCAAGACACAACCCAACAAGTTTTATGCAGTCTCCACGCCATGCCGCCGAGTTGGCTCTACTTACCAATGTGATGATGCTCTTCCAATTTCAGACAAGGAGTGCAGCGTTGCCACTGTTCTCAACCATCCTACCAGTTCCTGTCCGAAGATATCTGTTCAACTTACCAATAGCTACGTGGAACCAATACCAGAAACAAATCAATTTTTATTTTACTTACCTAAACCTGAATTAATTACCTTCTCATGTCCAGGCATTAGTGAAAAACGCCTTCTAATTGGCATTTACCTGTTTACCAATTCTCAACAATGTGAAGTTCAATATAAAAATGTAACATTACCTCCTTCACTTTCAACAAATAATGAATTAATCATTTCCGATTTTAATATGTCTATTATTGAACAGGAAACTATCTTACCGATTAATATTTCTCTTTCACATTTACAAATGGACATTATGCCTCAATTGATTCATAACTTACCTACTCCATTGGAACCTTCATTTTTTACCGCAGATACAAATTTTTATGTACTGTACTTCGTATTTGTTGTAATATTGTTCCTCTCTTTGACCATAGGAATTATGTCATTCCAGACACGTCGTAAATATCGCCCTGTAGCTGTTCAAAGTGATCAACCATCTGTTCCTTTGCCGAACATTCCACACGCAGGTGCTACTCAATCTATCCCTCTCTTTCCTGTCAACTTCACTCTTCCGTCTCTCTCTTGATGGATACCCTCTTCCGAAATTACTGGTTTTCTTATCATCCACCCATTAATTTCTCATCTAAGGATGGAGGACTTATATTATCTCTATGATGCCCGCTCATCCGACAACACTGACCATTCAATAGTTATCTTATCAAAGGTCATGCCACCGCCGCACGTCAATCGCCGATATCATCTATCTCGCTGACTCGTCGATTCACGGATATTCTTTATCTCTGGACTGGACTGATTCCAAAGTCAAATGTCAACTTCAAGTTCAAAGCCGAATACGGAATTTGCTCTTCATTTGATTACTTTACATTAATTAACTCCAAACCATTTTACTGCTTGAAATGCAGATTTCTTTGTTCATCTATTTCTTTCTTTTCTTTAATGTTTTATCAAATGTCAAGTCAAGTTCACTGCTCTAATCTCCTATCTTTTCCGATAGTATAAAACCCACGGTTGACCGTGAAATGATATTCATTCATATTCGTCAACTTGTTCGAGTGACTTGAGTCCCTTCTAGATTTTTTCAATCAGATTGTATTAAAACTTCGTTATTTTATTAAAAGTGTTTATTGTGCTCATAATTTAGTGTTCACATTTTATTTTCGTTTTTTATAAGTCGAATTTCCCGACTTACTTTACTTGTATATATATATATATATATATATATATATATATATATATATATATATATATATATATATATATATATATATATATATATATATATATATATATATATATATATATATATATATATATATATATATATATATATATATATATATATAATATATATATATATATATATATATATATATATATATATATATATATATATATATATATATATATATATATATTATATATATATAAACTCGGTGGCCCCGGGACCACACGGGGCCACAAAAGGTGTTGAATACTACCCGCCGGGGCCACAAAAGCGGACATAGATATGTGTGTGTGTATATATATATATATATATATATATATATATATATATATATATATATATATATATATATATATATATATATATATATATATATATATATATATATATATATATATATATATATATATATATATATATATATATATATATATATATATATATATATATATATATATATATATATATATATATATATATATAGAAAACAACTTAAATTGGGATAAAGGCTGGAAACAAATTAAAATTTGGGACGTTTCGGGCCAATTAACAGTTCCTTTTTCAACCAAATAAAAAAATAAAAACACACAAAACAAAAACAAATGAGCCGCCGCTGTAATTGCAAGGCAAGGACTGGCGAAACGGTAAACAGTTCAAACAAAACACAGGTGCAAAGATTACTTAATCACCAACCTCCTCAGAGAGGAAAAATTGGTGATAAGCACCGCTGAGACCGTTGACATCCGCGCGCGAATTACACACGTGATTCTTTTGGCGCAAAATATGAATCATTTCGAGCATACTGCGGGCAAAGCAGTTCTTTTCGGTGGCTAAAACACGAACGCTGTTAAAATCAAAATGATGGTGGAGTGTGTTTTCATGGTGATGCAACGCGGTCTTCTCATTTTTATCATATTTATGCCCGTTGAGTCTCTTTTTAAGAAGTTGTTTTGTCTGACCAATATAACCCATTTCACAATCTTGGCACTTAAGATGGTAAACAACCCCCGCCATTTGCTCAGTCTCTCTTTCTGATTTTAACTGAGACATAAGAAATCCTAAATTATTATACTGTTTGTGGACCACAGGAAAACCAAAAGATTTTAAAATGGCCGACAATCTTTCAGACAAAAAGGGAACATATGGGAGGCTAATAAGTTTAGAAAAATCAACTTTATTCCTGGATGGAGCTTTTTCATGATAATTTTTTTCGGACACTTTGGAGAATTCTCTGTCAATAAGACGGGCAGGGTAGCAGTTTTCCATTAAAATACGTTTACCCAGATTGGCGGTAGTTTGGGTAAAATCCCGGTCACTCAAACGAACAATACGTTGCGCAAGATTAGTGACGACATTACGTTTGTAAATAAATGGCTGCACCGACAAAAAATTCAACAAACGCCCCGAGGACGAAGGCTTTTGGTACCATTTGCATTTCAAAACATTATTAACCCGGGACACAGTCATATCAAGGAAATTGATGGACTGGTTGACCTCTTCTTCAAGAGTAAATTGAATGGAGGGATTTTTTGAATAAAAAAATGCAAAATAGGTACCACTGTGTCCTCATGAACCACCAGAAACAAATCGTCGACGTATCTTTTATAAAAAAGAATTAAAAATGAAATGGTACCGAGAATTTCCAGTTCAAAATCCTCCATAACTATGTTCGCCAACACAGCAGAGACACTACCCCCCATTGCCAAACCACGAATCTGATGAAAAAATTTGTCCTCAAACTGAAAAACAGTGGACTCCAAACACACTTTGAGGGCATAAAGAAATTGATCCTTGGGGACGGAACAATGCTGGCAAATCTCATCCCACCGACGACTAACACATTCTAAGGCCAAATCAGAGGAAATGTTGGTATACATGGAAGTGACATCAAGCGAAATGAGTTTGTACCCATCTGGAATCTCCTGATTGTTGACAGACTCAAAAAACTCAAAAGAGTTGGCAACATGGCAATCAGTCTCACCGACAATGTTAGACAACACAGTAGTGAAAAACTTTGACAAAGCATAAAAAGGTGACCCAATGAAGCTAACAATGGGCCGCAAGGGAAAATTTTCTTTATGTAGTTTTATGAGACCATAAATTCGAGACACGCCAGCGCCTGACACCTTCAAATTTTCAAAAAGATTCTTACTTATAAATTCTTGATCAAACCATTTTTTGACCAGAAAATTATTTTTAGCAATATGCGCAGGTATTAATGAATGACGAATCTGCTTGTAGGTAGAGTCATCATCTAACAAAACACGCATTTTTTCCCTATAATCAACACTATTCACAATGACTGTTTTATTGGTTTTATCCCCATTAATGATCTTGATTTGAGGATTGCTTTTAATAAAGTGAAAAGTATCAATTATATCTAGAGAAAATCTAGAGATTTTCTCTTTGTTCGTGAGCTGTCTCTTTCTTGGATCTCGCGTGGTAACGACAGTTGCCATGTTTTACACATTTATTTGGTCTCTGTTTTGTTTTTAACTATTGATACTTTTTTAGCTTTTGACATCTTCATTTCATTCACCTGCTGTACTACATTTTTGCCTTTACATTGTAGTATATGATTTTTTTTTTTTTCTTTCCCCCCCCCCCCCTCAATGTTTTACAGCTTCGTCCAAAAGTTGCATGGGCATAGAGCTGCCAATGCATTAAAAATCTTAACCATTTAGTAAAAAGCTTGTTATTGCCAACTTCCGTAAAATATTTCTTCTTGCTTGTCGTCGGGCTGATTTGATCCCAAATTTTATTAATTTTAAGTATGATCACATATTACATCGCCTTGTTGCCAAGAAAGGCAAGGCAAGTAAAATTGTTGAAAATTTTAAGTTTGATATTTTAAACGTTTGCATTGAGGATGTCCATGTCTACGTTCGTAACATTTCTCAGCGTATTATTAGTATTATTAACTTTTTACACACAGTAATCCCAAATTTCGTGTTAGCTGATTTTTTATCCACGATCTCATTGCGAAATGAAAAACTGAAAGGTAATGTCAACCGGTCTCTTGCCAGTAAGTTTACAGCTTTGAAACAGCGTGCTCTCGACAACTATCACAAATTGTTCCAGTCCTTTTTGGATAAAAAAGATTCTTGGGTACAGAATATATCGGATACACAGTTGCCAAGTTTCGCAATGAGAGTCCTTTGCTTGGGACCTAAATTTTGTATACCCTTTTTAGGCGCACCGTTGGCACAACGTGCGCCTATTGAAATCGCCCTTATACTCAATAGAGTATACTACGCCCCCTTGTGATCAAATGGCGAAATGAGCTTTTTTGATGTCGTGAAATTTAGGTTGTGTCCTGTGTTTTTTTTATGCTAATTTCATTTGAAAAGTTAATGTTCTCCCAGCCACGACTGAATTCTGAGTTGGTTGGGAGTAATTTCATGTTCATTGATTGACGTTTTTTTAAAGTTATTCTATGTCAAAAATTTCCAACCTCACTTTTTGATTATTTCAAATTTTCCCGGTATATATTCTAGGTGATCAAGAGAACCAATCATTTGCCGTTCTGAATGTTTGTTTTTTTGCATGTAAATGCAATTATTATAATTAATTATAGCGTGTGGTCAAACGCAAAACGGAAAGTCCCTACAGCAAGAACTCTGAACATTCCTTATCTCAATACTCAGAATTCTCATTTAATTACCAAAAATTACTGCGCATCGAAGAGGATCTCTTATTATTCAGCCCTGATGTCGTTGTTTCCATAGTGGTCCCTACCCTAACCTCCTCCATATTTCCTATCAAATTTCAGCTATTTTTTTACGCTCAACGTAATAAAGGCAAAGATAAAATCCCTTCTGGTAATTCGGCTAATTATCTCGGCATGATCCTAGACCGCCATTTGACGTACGGGACTCATGTCGAGAAAAAGCGCCGCCAAGTTCTCTCTAAATATAGGAGTATGTACTGGCTGTTCCGCCCCGGTGGTGGGATGTCTCTATTAAACAAGTTAACACTCTACAAATCCATACTGCTACCGTGTTGGTCGTACGGGGTCCAGATTTGGGGTTGCGCCTCCCCAACACATATCTCTAAGATTCAGAAATTGCAGAATAGGGTTCTCCGTGGTATCACTGGAGTGAGGTGGGATGATTATGTCCGAACGGACGACATCCACCATATCCTCGGTGTCCCTACGGTCAGCCAGATAATCGACAAACTGACCCTGGCATACGCTAAGAGATTAGATACGCATCCCAATCCAAGAGCGTATCATCTTCTCGATTCGTATGAAGGAAGTCTGAGACGTCTTCAAAGGGCTAAGCCCTTTGATCGCGTGGCAGACCAACTCGACGATCTTTTATAAAATAGCTTCCTCTGTTTTCCATATTTCTGCAAATTTAATTTCTCATATGTCTTATTTCCTTTTCAGCGTTCGACTCACTCTTGTCGTTAATCAAAATTTTTGGAAATTGTCTAATCACTCGGAAACGGGAAGGCTAGGCAATCTCCGGTGTGATTAAGGGCAAAGTGAGTCGCCAGTGTCATTTGTTGTGTAATTCTTTTTCAGTTGCTCCTGTCTTATTGCACTATTAACTTATCTATTTCCGGGCGACCCTGACACTTCCTGCGGCCAGTTTAACATCCGTAGGCTTTATGTAACAAGGAAATAAAGACAACCTATAACTTAAAATTTAAAAGACAGTTTCTCTAAATTACTCTTTTTTATTAACTTTCTTACTTTTTACTCTTCTACATTTTTACATTTTCTACATTCTTTTTATACACTTGTAATAATTTGTTCTTTTTTCAGGTTGTGTAAATACTTTTCCCTTGCATTTTTCGTATAAATCTATCACTGTGGTTTGTTCGGGCGGGCATCCTCCCCTCGCCAGCCTGACTGGACGTACATTCCGGGCGGAAGGGGGGGGGATGTCCTCTTGGAATAGAACATAGTAAAAATTATTAACTAAACTTAATCGTAGGTCCCCTAGGTCAAGTACTGAATACTTCTAGTATTCACCATATTTTCATTTTCTTCCAGTTATTACTATTCTATTGTCTTAATGTTACAATCGAAATCGCTTAATACAATTATTTGTAGTTGCTTTGTATCTTCAAAAATAAAAAAAAAAAAAAAAAAAAACGTAATAAAATTACTCTGCTTGCGTTTATAGTAGCTATGACTCGTGAATGGTAAGAGTTCAAAGGTTCAACAATGGGACCTCTGAATAGTGTGATGTGCTGACTTGCTTTATATTTCCATCATGTTGTTATTGTATGTGAAATTTCTTAGTCCTATTCAGAACGAAACAAGGAAATGCTTCTTATTTCTCTACTTCTACATTTTTGGTTTTGAAGGTCCTAAAGGAAGTCAGCCCTCTTTCAATTTTAAAGAAATGTGCTTTGCGGTCAAATTTTCTGACATTTTATTTAGTCTGGCAACTCCCGTCAAATGACTTAGCGCTTCAAGGCATCATTTATTCAATGCAGTTATTTTGCTCTTTCTCTATTTACAAGTAAATTTCTAGTACTCCAGGAACTTCCTGATTTCTTATGCTACCTTATGCTACATCTGTTGTACTACCTATGTTGATTCAAGCTGTCACTCTCCTTATATGTCTCAAAGTATCTTGAGACACTCAAACTGGTTCCTTAATCATATAGTTTGGTAGTCCGCTAACCTTTGACAGTCACCTATTTTGTCGGAGATCATCATCAGTCATGCCTAAAAGTTTAGCGCTTAGACTTTTGTACAAAATTGGGACTGCGCCTCACAATGTGGTGACAGTTAAATTAGCGTCACATGATGAAATATGAATCAGCGCTCCATTTCTTTCTGAAATTTGTGTTACCGAGTCAATTTCTTCTGAAAATTATGTCAGCGTACGTGCTGTTTCTTACTGAAACTTGAGTGAGCGCACAGTTTTGAGCAATAACATTTTCAAACGCTATAAGAAAAAAAGAAAACAATACGGCATTGGAGAAAATGGGGAAATTGAGTTAGTGCTTATACTTTTGCTGAAAATTAAAGTCGTGCACCACAATTTGGTTAAAATTAAGTTATGGCGCTTTTTTTTGCTGCAAAATGACTCAACGCGCCATGTGTTTCTGAAAATTGTGTGATCTCATCAAATTCTTCTAAAAATTATGTCAGCGCATCGGTTTTTACTGATACTGAGGTGAGAGCGCTAATTTGAGCCAAAAATATTTTTAACGCTAATAATCAGAATTAGAGACTGATTAGGTGTGTTGAGGTTGGATCAGTCATGCCTAAAAGTCTACATCTGACGGAGATGGTGTGATTGTATTTTTACTTTCTCACTCAAATGAAATTAGAAAAATTGAGAAAGTATTGTATTGCGTTGGCGCAGAGATTTTCAAGGTATTTTGTTGCGATAGTTGGCCTCTCAGGACAAAGTCAATCATGATTTAGTCAAAGCAATTGCCTCTTATCATGTCTAATACCATCCATAAGAACATCCTTCCATCATATTTTCTATTTCTTAACCCTTTCTGACTTAGAGAGATTTATGTAAAAAAAAATCTGTGGCGTCTGTCCGTCAGTCCGGCTGTTTGTCACTCCGTACCTAGGCATAAGTTTTGAACCATTGATCCTTATGCATCCAGATTTTGCACAGTTGTTGCTTTTTAGATTCCCCAGAGGTACTTTTTTGTTTTTTTGAAATTTTGATTTTTAGGGTAGTTATGGGGAAAAAATTATTTTCAATAAAATCAATGGTAAAATGGATAAAAATGAATAAAAATGGAATAATTCAAGTTTGGCTCAATCAATTTTGATGAAAGTTAGCAATAAAATATCTATTTTCAGCCTACTATAGAATGAACCACTTATAGTTCCTTCATTCACTCCTTCGGACTGTTTAAAAAATCAAAATAAGCGCGCTCGAGCCAAAAAATAGAATTATTGTGAGAAATCAATCTTAAAACTTGGAGTCAATCAATAATGGCTCCATGAATTTTGATAAAACTTTGTGCACACAATCTACTATCAATAAACTTAAATATTTTCCTCTCTGTGTCACCAAAAACAACCGATAAAACCATTTCTAGAGGTAATATAGGTGCGATTGAGCAAAAAATTTGGGAATATGAGCAAATAAAAATATAATCCTATTATTTGGGATAGTTCAGGTTTGGTTCAATCAATTTTGATGAAAGTTAGCGAAAAAAATCTACATTCAGCCTACTATAAAATAAACCACTTATAGTTACAATATTCAACCCTCAAAACCGTTTAAAAAATCAAAATATGTGCGCTCGATCCAAAAAATGGAATTATCGTGAGAAATTAAGTAATCTTAAAACTTGGAGTCAATCAATAATGGCGGGATGATTTTTCATGAAACTTTTTACACACAATCTACTATCAAAGTACTAACATATTATCCTCTCTTGATCACCATACACAACCGATTAGACCTTTTCAAGAGGTAATATAGGTGCGATTGAGAAAAAAATATGGGTATATAAGCAAATAAAAACATAATCTTATTATTTCGGATAATTCAGGTTTGGTCCCATGGATTTTGACAAAATCTGGCAAATAAAATCTACAATTGGTTTACAAAAGAAATTAGCCCTTACAGTTACAATATACAACCCTTAAGAGAGTTTAAAAAATCAAAATAGGGTGTTTGACCAAAAAAAAAAAAAAAAAAATGAAAGTGAAGAATTAATTTTAAACTTGGAGTCAATCATTAATGGGATTGATTTTGATAAAAATGTTCACAAACATAATGTGTTAAAAAAATACACTAAACACTGCACTGTGTGCACTAAAACATTTTTCTGGTACAGTCCTCATAAAAACCTTACGACCGTTTCGAGGCGCAATATAGGTACGATCGAGCAAAAATCTTTTGAAACTAATTGTAAGCAAATACTAAGACAAACATAATATTTGCAATAAGTAATTCAAGTATGACTCAATTAAGTTCGATGACAATTGCATCAAAACGTTTGCAACCAGCCTAGGTAGAAATTTCTTTTCAATGTATTACTACAATATTCAACTTTTAAGTCTAAAGCTGTTTAAAAGCAATATAGGTTTCATTACACCAAAAAATAGAATATTCAAGGAAAATTAATTTTATAAAGAAAAGTCAATAAAAATGGCTGAATGAATTTTGTTGAAATTTTGTTTGCACAATCTACGACTTAAGTACATCTTTGGAGGGGGGTTAATCTATTAAACAAAAAAAATTATTTCGAATATCCACAGTTTGAAAGAAGAAACCAAACATAGTACTCAATGGAGGAAATGCAAGAATCAGTACATTTCGACCTCCTATAAAAACTAAGGGAAAAAAGAAACTCCCAAAAATAGAACAAAGAGCAAATATAATGAATGCAGCTCAAAGAATAAAAACTTATTGGAATCTTGAATTACCTACTCTAAACCCTGTTATAAGCAACATCAGATTAAGGCTCTCAATTAGCCTTCAAATAACAAAATAGGCAACTATTCCTACAGCTTCTCTACAAAATTGCAAACTCTTCGGATTGAAGGCAGAAATATTATGTCCGGAGGTGAAAATATTTGAAATTTGAGGGGGGTTTGGGGATCTCCCCCAGAATTCTAAAGGGGGGTCTGGAGGTATCCCCCAGCATTTTAAAGGGGGGTTTGGGGGTCTCTCCTAGTATTCTAAAGGGGGTCTGGGGGTCTCCCCCAGAATTCTTTAGGGGGTTAGGGGGTCTCCTCCAGAATTCTTTAGTGGTGGGGGGGGTCTGGGGGTCTCCCTCAGATAAAAGTGTTGTGAGAAAGTGTTCGTAGGGTATTCTCTACAGTTTATTTTTTATCATTTCGAGATTTGATTAACGTATTTCGGCCATTGTGCGCGGATCAAATGCTTTGTCACCAGTCGTGGGACGTCATAGGGACATTTAGGAGAGATGTCTTTTGACTCACTGTAACTTCTTCATCTTTTCTTACGTTTTGCCATGGTGTCCTTTGTTTTACTTGGCATCACACTTCACGTTCAAATTTTTTACCGGGCAACCAAAGAACGGTGCCAGCTAATGGAATATGGCAACATTGTTTTTCTCTACTCTAACACATCATGAAAATAATCGATTCTTGGTGGTCCGATTTCTTCTTACTACCCATCACTTTTTCATGTCCCTATTTTGCGGGAAATACTATATCGTTAACTACCTTTTTACTAAAGGGGGTTCAAAATTGTTTTATGAGTATTTGATTGTTTATTACGTGCGTTTAGTGATGTGCAGTGGGAAATTCGAAGGATTTGTTCTATGATTGTCCGTAGTGGTCCCACCGCACTATGGTCCAGGTGACGAAATTAGCTAGACAAAAGTCAAAATTCCAAGGTTGGCAAACATGAAAACTGACCTCACTATGTGATACTACATATCTTGGAGTATCTCCTCATAGACGGGTTTGCCATGATTATCGCTGATAAGGCCGTGGCGAGCTTTTTTCTGCGACCGCGCGCGGTGTGTTTATTTACGATGTTTACTGTTCTGATTGTCAGAGCGTGAAGTGGCCTACAATGACCGTGTTTTTTCCAGAGTTGGCCGTTTATTTCCCAATTTTTTGCATTTTGACGTTCTTCCTGAAGGTAAATTGAGTAGTTTCAGCCAGATATTTGTCAATTCCAATGAAAATTATGTCCAGTACAAGTGGTAACAGACAACAGTCAAATTTAAACGAATTTTGCCGTAATTTTTGCACTTAAAGTACGCTACGAATTGTGGAACCTATTGGAACCTCACCAAATGTGGCTGAAGTCATTCTGAAGACCCATGGCTTTGCCACCTTGCCTTCATAATTGTCGCCGATTGACGCCGAAAGAAGTTATGAATTTTTTTCGTCACCTCTATAGAGATAAAATCGGTGTTTTTTTACATTTCTGTATAGGGCTCTTTTTCATACCGTGTCGCAGTGACTTCGTGGTAGTTTGGCAGCATTGTATTTCGTGAATTTAGACCAATGGAAAAGGTCTGGGTATCGTAAGTGCACAGTGCTCTCCCCTAAATCAATATTTCACATGGGTTTAAATGGATTGAATACAGCGTTGCCAGATTACACGCTACACATCTGACATTCATGCAGGTGATTTTTGAGGTGTTCTACGTAGTTCCTGATATTCCTATTGACTTTATGGACATTTATTTTGACGGCAGTTAAATGCATTTAAAAAGCGTTCATTTAACTTAGATTATGATGTTTTAGTTTCAATGTTATCATTGTGAATCAAAGTTAATCAGAGCTTGTATTTTAAAGAGATATGACGAGTGGATAATTTGACGTCTTAGCTTTTCAACCATTGGAGCCCCTGGAAAAAGCCGATATGTGTAGGCTAAGGTATTGAATCACCTTGGAACCGATATTTTACGTTGGTATAAATGGACGGAATGCAGCGTTGCCAAATCGCACAAGCATATAGGTGGATCCAGTAATCTGGCAACTGCGCGTTCCTCCCATTTGAATGTATGATTCATGATCGATTCCTAAAGGAGCCAAAGCCACGTGCCTATAATCGATCGTTTCTCATGAAATCAAATGGTAAGAAAATACACTGTTGTCAGATTGCTGGATCCGCCAATTTTTTGGGGGTAGCTTACTTTGATCTCTAGCTGTAGATATTTTGTATTCTCATTTACATTGTATATTTTCTTACTCTGTCGATTTTTTTTTTTTTTTTTTTTTTTTGTATTCTTGTAATTAATGAATTAAATGATTCATTATAGCAGTTGAATTTTCCATTTTTATAAAAAGTTTTAACGATAAAGCTGATTTTACAAAAATAAAAAAATTGAATTTTCGCATTACTCCCCTCCCCCTTCATTAGAAGTAATTGTGCTTGTTACCATTTGAGTAAATATTTAATTAATTTAACTCTTATTACTTTAACTTATTTTTACCGATTAAAGAAGAGGTGTATAGCTCATACAGCAGAGGAGACTTATTTGCTTCTTTTTCTGGCGTTTACTTTGCACTATTTGTGTATGTAAATTGAAATTTATGAGGTTATAAGTCACAATTTTGAAAAATGACATCAAAAATGGATTCAGCGACCTAAAAAACCCCCGGTGACGTAGTTTTATCCGCGTATGTTAGCTTGAGGACTTTTGTCTAGTTAATTTTGGCGCCTGGACCATAGTGCACCGCCCCCCCCCCCACACGACGCACACAGGTTCAGACCCGAACTTTTGCTAGATATGGTGGAACATCTGAGGGGTTGGTTTAAGATTGTCCGTAGTGGTCCTAACCTCGCCCCCCCCCAATTACCACACACCGGTTCGGACCCAAACTTTTGCCGGACAATTTTTTTTGAGATGATTTTTTGAGAATCCAAGGGATTGTTCTAAGATTGTCCGAAGTGGTTCTACCCCCCCCCCCCCCTCACTCGCCGCGCACAGGTTCGGACCTTAACTTTTGCTGAACAATTTTTTTGAGATGTTGGAAAATTCGAAGGGTTTGAGATTGTCCGTAGTGGTTCCCCCCCCCCCCCCCCCCCACTCGCCGCTTACAGGTTCGAACTTGGACTTTTGCTGTACAATTTTTTGAGATGGTGGAAAATTCGGAGGGATTGTTCTAAGATTGTCCGTAGTGGTTCTACACCCCCCCCCCCCACTCACCGCACACAGGTTCGGACCCAAACTTTTGCTGGACAATTTTTTTGAGTTAGAAAATTCGAAGGGATTGTCCGTAATGGTTCTCCCCCCTCCTCCACTCGCCGCACACAGGTTCGGACCCTAACTTTTGCTGGACCATTTTTTTTAGATGTTGGAAAATTCGAAGGGATTGTTCTAAGATTGTCTGTAGGGTTCTACACCCCCCCCCCCCCACTCGCCGCACACAGGTTCGGACCCTCACTTTTGCTGGACACTTTTTTCTGAGGTGGTGGAATATTCGAAGGGTTTGTCCCATATAAGATCGTATGTAGTGGTCCTAACCCCTACCCACTCGCCGCATCCAGGTTCGGACCCGGTTTTTTGCTGGACACATTATTTTTGAGATGGTGGAAATGGAATTTGACTCATGAGGACCAAATTTGCTCAAGGTGCGCCTTCTCTGACACTGTAGTGTCAGAACTATCTGCTTGTTTAAAAATAGTTTGGAAAAGTCACCTTTTCGAGCTGTGCCCCTTGAAAAAATTATTGTTGGTATAGAAAGTAAGATCAGATTTGAACCTACTCTTGTTGACACCGTTAGAGATAGGGTCTGTCATGCCATAAAAACTTACAATGAACTTGTAAAACGTGTCGGCGGTCATGAAAATATCAACTGTAGCACCATCAATCTTTTCAAAGAGTGTTTTTATACTAGAACGCTTAAAAAAGATATAATTGATACTTTTCACTTTATTAAAAACAATCCTCAAATCAAGATCATTAATGGGGATAAAATCAATAAAACAGTCATTGTGAATAGTGTTGATTATAGGGAAAAAATGCGTGTTTTGTTAGATGATGACTCTACCTACAAGCAGATTCGTCATTCATTAATACCTGCGCATATTGCTAAAAATAATTTTCTGGTCAAAAAATGGTTTGATCAAGAATTTATAAGTAAGAATCTTTTTGAAAATTTGAAGGTGTCAGGCGCTGGCGTGTCTCGAATTTATGGTCTCATAAAACTACATAAAGAAAATTTTCCCTTGCGGCCCATTGTTAGCTCCATTGGGTCACCTTTTTATGCTTTGTCAAAGTTTTTCACTACTGTGTTGTCTAACATTGTCGGTGAGACTGATTGCCATGTTGCCAACTCTTTTGAGTTTTTTGAGTCTGTCAACAATCAGGAGATTCCAGATGGGTACAAACTCATTTCGCTTGATGTCACTTCCATGTATACCAACATTTCCTCTGATTTGGCCTTAGAATGTGTTAGTCGTCGGTGGGATGAGATTTGCCAGCATTGTTCCGTCCCCAAGGATCAATTTCTTTATGCCCTCAAAGTGTGTTTGGAGTCCACTGTTTTTCAGTTTGAGGACAAATTTTTTCATCAGATTCGTGGTTTGGCAATGGGGGGTAGTGTCTCTGCTGTGTTGGCGAACATAGTTATGGAGGATTTTGAACTGGAAATTCTCGGTACCATTTCATTTTTAATTCTTTTTTATAAAAGATACGTCGACGATTTGTTTCTGGTGGTTCATGAGGACACAGTGGTACCTATTTTGCATTTTTTTAATTCAAAAAATCCCTCCATTCAATTTACTCTTGAAGAAGAGGTCAACCAGTCCATCAATTTCCTTGATATGACTGTGTCCCGGGTTAATAATGTTTTGAAATGCAAATGGTACCAAAAGCCTTCGTCCTCGGGGCGTTTGTTGAATTTTTTGTCGGTGCAGCCATTTATTTACAAACGTAATGTCGTCACTAATCTTGCGCAACGTATTGTTCGTTTGAGTGACCGGGATTTTACCCAAACTACCGCCAATCTGGGTAAACGTATTTTAATGGAAAACTGCTACCCTGCCCGTCTTATTGACAGAGAATTCTCCAAAGTGTCCGAAAAAAATTATCATGAAAAAGCTCCATCCAGGAATAAAGTTGATTTTTCTAAACTTATTAGCCTCCCATATGTTCCCTTTTTGTCTGAAAGATTGTCGGCCATTTTAAAATCTTTTGGTTTTCCTGTGGTCCACAAACAGTATAATAATTTAGGATTTCTTATGTCTCAGTTAAAATCAGAAAGAGAGACTGAGCAAATGGCGGGGGTTGTTTACCATCTTAAGTGCCAAGATTGTGAAATGGGTTATATTGGTCAGACAAAACAACTTCTTAAAAAGAGACTCAACGGGCATAAATATGATAAAAATGAGAAGACCGCGTTGCATCACCATGAAAACACACTCCACCATCATTTTGATTTTAACAGCGTTCGTGTTTTAGCCACCGAAAAGAACTGCTTTGCCCGCAGTATGCTCGAAATGATTCATATTTTGCGCCAAAAGAATCACGTGTGTAATTCGCGCGCGGATGTCAACGGTCTCAGCGGTGCTTATCACCAATTTTTCCTCTCTGAGGAGGTTGGTGATTAAGTAATCTTTGCACCTGTGTTTTGTTTGAACTGTTTACCGTTTCGCCAGTCCTTGCCTTGCAATTACAGCGGCGGCTCATTTGTTTTTGTTTTGTGTGTTTTTATTTTTTTATTTGGTTGAAAAAGGAACTGTTAATTGGCCCGAAACGTCCCAAATTTTAATTTGTTTCCAGCCTTTATCCCAATTTAAGTTGTTTTCTATATATATATATATATATATATATATATATAATATATATATATATATATATATATATATATATATATATATATATATATATATATATATATATATATATATATATATATATATATATATATATATATATATATATATATATATATATATATATATATATATATATATATATATATATATATATCTATATATATCACAATAAAAATGAGCTGTTCAGCCAAAAATAAAACAAATAAAAAGGGGAAAATTAAATCATAATAAAAATAATGTTTTCAAAGCCTCGATTTTTCAAAGGCGCGTGTTCCTCTCAGATTGAACGAAAATAAGCGCTGGTTTTACTGAAATCCGCGAATTTCAACTCTTCCGGACCATTGAAGCTCTCCTAACAATCAAATGAGCATTTTTGAGTTCATATGATGTTACTGAAAGGCCCTGAGGAGTGTCGGCCCGATAAGGTTCATCCCAGGGAGGCCCTGGCCCAAAATCCAGCGTACGTCTCACAACTTTTGTCTAACTTCGGCCGCGAGAGATCACATAAGATCCGTTAAAACACTTGGATGGATCTGCAATTTTTTCAAAAAGTATCTGAAAGCTGAAGCTATTACCCAGTCTAAACCGCATTTCAATTCATCGATTCGTTCTCGAGATATCGATTTTGCAAAGTCGCCCGATCTAGTCAGATCGACTGTAGAAGGGTGCTGTAGAGTGGAAAATACACTAATTTCGACCCTCAGGGACGAGTCATATGCTATGTTGTATCGAATGAGCATTTTTCCGGGTCCGAATACTGTTCCAAAAGGGCCCAATGCAGTTTAGACCTAAAAAATTCCATATTGGGGGGGGGGGGGGACAACGCCCCCCGTTTCAGCGTAACTGTGACAAAAAATGTCTAACTGCAGCCGCGAGAGGTCCCACAGGGTCATGAAATAAACTCGTATGGGTCTGAATTTTTCAGAATTGTTAGTCAAAAGCACTTGCTTTCGACCAGTGCAAACCGAATTTCAATACAGCGATTCGTTCTCGAGAAATCGATTTTACAAAGCCTCGCGATCAAGACAGATCGACCTTAGAAAGGGTGCTGGAGAGTGGAAAATTCACTAATTTCGTCCCCAGGGACCACTCGTACGCTATATTGTATCGAATGAGCATTTTTCCGGGTCTTAATACTGTCGCAGAAGGGCCAAACGCAGTTTCGACTCAAAAAATTTCATCTTAGGGGGGGGCGACCCCCTATTGCAGCAATTCGAACCAAAATGTCTAATTGTCGCCGCGAGAGGTCCAATAAGATCCCTTTAAAAACTCGGATGGATCTGATTTTTTCAGGGTTGTTAGCCAAAAGCACTTGCTTTCGACCAGTGCAAACCGAATTTCAAAACAGCGATTCGTTCTCAAGATATCGATTTTACAAAGCCTCGCGATCAAGACAGATCGACCTTAGAAGGGTGCTCGAGAGTGGAAAATTCACTAATTTCGTCCCTCAGGGACCACTCGTATGCTATATTGTACCGAAGGAGCATTTTTCCGGGTCTTAATACTGTCCTGAAAGGACCAAATACAGTTTCGACCCAAAAAATTTCTTCTTAGGGGGGGGCGACCCCCCGTTGCAGCAATTCTCTGACAAAAAATGTCTAATTCTCGCCGCGAGGGGTCCCATAAAATCCGTTTAAAAACTCGGGTGGATCTGATTTTTTCAGGATTGTCAGGCACAAGCAGTAGCTTTCAACCACTGCAAACCGAATCGCAATACAGCGATTCGTTCTCGAGATATCGATTTTTCAAAGGCGCGTGGTCTTGTCAGATCGACCCTAGAAATGCGCTGGAGAGTGGTAATACCACGAATATCGTCTCTAACGGACCAGTGAAGTGAAGTAGTATACCGAATGAGCATTTTTCCGGGTCCCACTGATGTCTCGAGAGGGCCCGATTTAGTTTCGACCCATAAAATATCACCTTAAGGGGGAGCGACCCCCGTTTCAGCGTAACTCTGACAAAAATGTCCAACTACGGCCGCGAGAGGTCCCGTCAGTTCATTAAATAAACTCGGATGGATCTGAAATTTGCAGCGTTGTCTGTCATAAGACAGAGCTTTCCCTCAGTCCAAACAGTATTACATTATATCGATTCGTTCGCGAGATATCGAATTTTCAAAGGCGCGCGGTCTTGTCAGATCGAACGAAAATAACCACTGAATTCACTGAAATCCCCGATTTTCAACTCTCACAGACCATTGAAGCTTTCATATAATCAAATGAGCTTTTTTGAGTTTGAATGATGTCACTAAAGGGCCCTGATGAGTGTCGGGCAGATAAAGTCCATCCCAGGAGGGCCGTGGACCCCATTCCAGAGTAAAGTCTCACTTAAAATGTCTAACTACGGCTGCGAGAGGTCCCATAAGATCCGTTTAAAAACTTGGAAAGATCTGAAATTTATTCAGAAAGTATCTGAGAGATTAAGCTACCACTCAGTTCAAACCGCAGTGCAATCCATCAATTCGTTCTCGATGTATCGATTTTTCGTTCAGTAGCGACTCACGAAATACAAGCTTGTCCGATGACGCGCTTTCTCTGGCGGACAAAATCAATGGATAGACCCCCCCCCCCCCCCCCCGGCACATATCGGGATTGCTGGGGGATAACGTAACTTAACCTTACCCGACCTGAGCTAACCTAACCTAACCTAACCTAACCTAACCTAACCTACCCTATAATAACCTAATCTAACCTAACCATTTCAGGCCCTTTTGGAACTAGTTGATGACTCGAAATAGAGACTGGATTGTGGATTATATTCGGTCCCTTAGGGACAAAAATCGCTGTATTTTCACTCTCCATCGCCCTTCTATAGGGTCGATCTGACAAGACCGGCAAGACCGCGCGCCTTTGAAAAATCGATATCTCGATACTGAATCGATGTATTGCAATTCGGTTTGCAGTGGTCGAAAGCTTATGCTTGTGACTGACAACTTTGAAAAAATCAGATCCATCCGAGATTAAACATTGCCCTTACGGGACCTATCGCGGCCGCAGTTGGACATTTTTGTCAGAGTTACGCTGAAACGGGGGTCATTCCCCCCTTAAGATGATATTTTATGGGTCGAAGTTAAATCGGGCCCTATCGAGACATCATTGGAACCTGAAAAAATGCTCATTCAGTATACTACTACACTTCACTGGTCTGTTAGGGACGATATTCGTGGTATTACCACTCTCCAGCGCATTTCGAGGGTCGATCTGACAAAACCGCGCGCCATTGAAAAATAGATTTCTCGCGAACGAATCAATTATTGCAATTCTGTTTGGACTGGGGCAAAGCTCTGTTTTATGACTGACAACCCTGAAAAAATGAGATCCATCCGAGATTAAACAATGCCTTACGGGACCTATCGCGGCCGTAAATGGACATTTTTGTCAGAGTTACGCTGAAACGGGGGGTCCTTACCCCCCTAAGAAGATATTTTATGGGTCGAAACTAAATCGAGACCTCTCGAGACATCAGTGGGACCCGGAAAAATGCTCATTCGGTATACTACTTCACTTCACTGGTCCGTTAGGGACGATATTCGTGGTATTACCACTGTTGCAACGAAGTGGCAACAGTGTCATCATATGTTCATCATACTTTATCAATGGTTGAACCTAGTTTTTCTTCTAATAAAAACCTGATTTGCATTGAATCTTTTGGATCAAATATGCTTGTATTACTCATATTAAATGATATGTTAGACCGGGGAGGGTTTGTCATATTAAATACGATGTCTCCATATCTTCGATGTAATTGCAATCGGATAGCAGTGGTCTGAAATGTCTTATGTTGAACAACTTTGAAAAAAAGACCAAAATGGATGAAACAAATCGCCCTACGGTTGACCTACGGCCACGTTGACATGTTTTGAGTTGGGCAAACTCATTCCCCAAGAAATTATTAAAAATATGAGAATAGTAACTAAAGGAGGGAGAGAGTTCAACTCAGGCAGTGCAACAGAAAGCATGAGCGAGGACAGCGTTCGAGAGCATCACGACCGGTTTCGTCCAAGTTAGGACTCATAGGTGAGCTTACTCGAGCTGCCTCTAACTCAATGCAATCGGCACTCCAGCAAGTCGTCAAAACGACATCGCTGACGTGACGCGAGAACGCAAAAAAATGCGCGCGCGCCATCTACCGTAAATGTTGAACAACTCTCAGATGAAAAAAAGGAAAGGCCCAAAAAAAAAAAAAAAGATTAACGAAACGGCTGGGGATGCGAACGCAATCCAAACACAGCCGCCCGCTCCCGAACGGGAGAAAAGGGCACGAGAACCTCAACGTGCTTATAATAAGCGAAACAACATACTTTGGCCACATGGTATAGACAATGCTTTTGAGTTGGGCAAACTCATCAGCTGAGGTAAAAAGCCAAGAAAAAAGTAAAAAATCATATTAAAAAATATGAAAGTAATAGTTAAAAAACTAAAGGGGGAGAGAGTTCAACTCAGGCAGTGCAACAGAAAGCATGAGCGAGGACAGCGTTCGAGAGCATCACGACCGGTTTCGTCCAAGTTAGGACTCATCAGGTGAGCTTACTCGAGCTGCCTCTAACTCAATGCAATCGGCACTCCAGCAAGTCGTCAAAACGACATCGCTGACGTGACGCGAGAACGCAAAAAAATGCGCGCGCGCCATCTACCGTAAATGTTGAACAACTCTCAGATAAAAAAAAGGAAAGGGCCCCAAAAAAAAAAAAAAGATTAACGAAACGGCTGGGGATGCGAACGCAATCCAAACACAGCCGCCCGCTCCCGAACGGGAAAAAAGAGCACGAGAACCTCAACGTGCTTATAATAAGCGAAACAACATACTTTGGCCACATGGTATAGACAATGCTTTTGAGTTGGGCAAATCATCAGCTGAGGTAAAAAAGCCAAGAAAAAAGTAAAAAAATCATATTAAAAAATATGAAAGTAATATTTAAAAAAACTAAAGGGGGGAGAGAGTTCAACTCAGGCAGTGCAACAGAAAGCATGAGCGAGGACAGCGTTCGAGAGCATCACGACCGGTTTCGTCCAAGTTAGGACTCATCGGGTGAGCTTACTCGAGCTGCCTCTAACTCAATGCAATCGGCACTCCAGCAAGTCGTCAAGACGACATCGCTGACGTGACGCGAGAACGAAAAAAAAATTCGCGCGCGCCATCTACCGTAAATGTTGAACAACTCTCAGATGAAAAAAAGGAAAGAAAAAAAAAAAAAAAAAAAGATTAACGAAACGGCTGGGGATGCGAACGCAACCCAAAACACAGCCGCCCGCTCCCGAGCGGGAAAAAAGAGCACGAGAACCTCAACGTGCTTATAATAAGCAAAAACAACATACTTTGGCCACATGGTATAGACAATGCTTTTGAGTTGGGCAAACTCATCATCTGAGGTAAAAAAGCCAAGAAAAAAGTAAAAAAATCATATTAAAAAATATGAAAGTAATAGTTAAAAAAGTAAAGGGGGGAGAGAGTTCAACTCAGGCAGTGCAACAGAAAGCATGAGCGAGGACAGCGTTCGAGAGCATCACCACCGGTTTCGTCCAAGTTAGGACTCATCAGGTGAGCTTACTCGAGCTGCCTCTAACTCAATGCAATCGGCACTCCAGCAAGTCGTCAAAACGACATCGCTGCCGTGACGCGAGAACGCAAAAAAATGCGCGCGCGCCATCTACCGTAAATGTTGAACACCTCTCAGATGAAAAAAAGGAAAGCCCAAAAAAAAAAAAGATTAACGAAACGGCTGGGGATGCGAACGCAATCCAAACACAGCCGCCCGCTCCCGAACGGGAAAAAAGAGCACGAGAACCTCAACGTGCTTATAATAAGCGAAACAACATACTTTGGCCACATGGTATAGACAATGCTTTTGAGTTGGGCAAACTCATCAGCTGAGGTAAAAAAGCCAAGAAAAAAAAAAAAAACATATTAAAAAATATAAAAAGTAATAGTTAAAAAACTAAAGGAGGGAGAGAGTTCAACTTAGGCAGTGCAACAGAAAGCATGAGCGAGGACAGCGTTCGAGAGCATCACGACCGGTTTCGTCCAAGTTAGGACTCATCAGGTGAGCTTACTCGAGCTGCCTCTAACTCAATGCAATCGGCACTCCAGCAAGTCGTCGAAACGACATCGCTGACGTGACGCGAGACCGCAAAAAAATGCGCGCGCGCCATCTACCGTAAATGTTGAACAACTCTCAGAAGAAAAAAAGCAAAGCCCAAAAAAAAAAGAGATTAACGAAACGGCTGGGGATGCGAACGCAATCCAAACACAGCCGCCCGCTCCCGAAGGGGAAAAAAAAAGAGCACGAGAACCTCAACGTGCTTATAATAAGCGAAACAACATACTTTGGCCACATGGTATAGACAATGTTTTTGAGTTGGGCAAACTCATCAGCTGAGGTAAAAAAGCCAAGAAAAAAGAAAAAAATCATATTAAAAAATATGAAAGTAATAGTTAAATAACTAAAGGGGGGAGAGAGTTCAACTCAGGCAGTGCAACAGAAAGCATGAACGAGGACAGCGTTCGAGAGCATCACGACCGGTTTCGTCCAAGTTAGGACTCATCAGGTGAGCTTACTCGAGCTGCCTCTAACTCAATGCAATCGGTACTCCAGCAAGTCGTCGAAACGACATCGCTGACGTGACGCGAGAACGCAAAAAAATGCGCGCGCCCATCTACCGTAAATGTTGAACAACTCTCAGATGAAAAAAAGGAAAGCCCAAACAAAAAAAAAAGATTAACGAAACGGCTGGGGATGCGAACGCAATCCAAACACAGCCGCCCGATCCCGAACGGGAAAAAAGAGCACGAGAACCTCAACGTGCTTATTATAAGCGAAACAACATACTTTGGCCACATGGTATAGACAATGCTTTTGAGTTGGGCAAACTCATCAGCTGAGGAAAAAAAGCCAAAAAAAATAAAAAAAAATCATATTAAAAAATATGAAAGTAATATTTAAAAAAACTAAAGGGGGGAGAGAGTTCAACTCAGGCAGTGCAACAGAAAGCATGAGCGAGGACAGCGTTCGAGAGCATCACGACCGGTTTCGTCCAAGTTAGGACTCATCAGGTGAGCTTACTCGAGCTGCCTCTAACTCAATGCAATCGGCACTCCAGCAAGTCGTCGAAACGACATCGCTGACGTGACGCGAGACCGCAAAAATATGCGCGCGCGCCATCTACCGTAAATGTTGAAAAACTCTCAGATAAAAAAAAAGGAAACCCCAAAAAAAAAAAGAGATTAACGAAACGGCTGGGGATGCGAACGCAATCCAAACACAGCCGCCCGCTCCCGAACGGGAAAAAAGAGCACGAGAACCTCAACGTGCTTATAATAAGCGAAACAACATACTTTGGCCACATGGAAAGACAATGCTTTTGAGTTGGGCAAACTCATCAGCTGAGGTAAAAAAGCCAAGAAAAAAAAAAAAAAATCATTTTAAAAAAATATGAAAGTAATATTTAAAAAAACAAAAGGGGGGGGAGAGAGTTCAACTCAGGCAGTGCAACAGAAAGCATGAGCGAGGACAGCGTTCGAGAGCATCACGACCGGTTTCGTCCAAGTTAGGACTCATCAGGTGACCTTACTCGAGCTGCCTCTAACTCAATGCAATCGGCACTCCAGCAAGTCGTAAAAAACGACATGGCTGACGTGACGCGAGAACGAAAAAAAAATGCGCGCGCGCCATCTACCTTAAATGTTGAACAACTCTCAGATGAAAAAAAGGAAACCCCAAAAAAAAAAAAACATTAACGAAACGGCTGGGGATGCGAACGCAATCCAAACACAGCCGCCCGCTCCCGAACGGGAAAAAAGAGCACGAGAACCTCAACGTGCTTATAATAAGCGAAACAACATACTTTGGCCACATGGTATAGACAATGCTTTTGAGATGGGCAAACTCATCAGCTGAGGTAAAAAAGCCAAGGAAAAAGAAAAAAATCATCTTAAAAAATATGAAAGTAAAAGTTAAAAAAAACTAAAGGGGGGAGAGATTTCAACTCAGGCAGTGCAACAGAAAGCATGAGTGAGGACAGCGTTCGAGAGCATCACGCCCGGGTTTCGTCCAAGTTAGGACTCATCAGGTGAGCTTACTCGAGCTGCCTCTAACTCAATGCAATCGGCACTCCAGCAAGTCGTCAAGACGACATCGCTGACGTGACGCGAGAACGCAAAAAAATGCGCGCGCGCCATCTACCGTAAATGTTGAACAACTCTCAGATGAAAAAAAGGAAAGCCCAAACAAAAAAAAAAAATTAACGAAACGGCTGGGGATGCGAACGCAATCCAAACACAGCCGCCCGCTCCCGAACGGGAAAAAAGAGCACGAGAACCTCAACGTGCTTATAATAAGCGAAACAACATACTTTGGCCACATGGTATAGACAATGCTTTTGAGTTGGGCAAACTCATCATCTGAGGAAAAAAACCCAAAGGGAAAAAATTAAAAAAATCATATTAAAAAATATGTAAGTAATAGTTTAAAAACTAAAGGGGGGAGAGAGTTCAACTCAGGCAGTGCAACAGAAAGCATGAGCGAGGACAGCGTTCGAGAGCATCACGACCGGTTTCGTCCAAGTTAGGACTCATCAGGTGAGCTTACTCGAGCTGCCTCTAACTCAATGCAATCGGCACTCCAGCAAGTCGTCAAAACGACATCGCTGCCGTGACGCGAGAACGCAAAAAAATGCGCGCGCGCCATCTACCGTAAATGTTGAACACCTCTCAGATGAAAAAAAGGAAAGCCCAAAAAAAAAAAAGATTAACGAAACGGCTGGGGATGCGAACGCAATCCAAACACAGCCGCCCGCTCCCGAACGGGAAAAAAGAGCACGAGAACCTCAACGTGCTTATAATAAGCGAAACAACATACTTTGGCCACATTGTATAGACAATGCTTTTAAGTTGGGCAAACTCATCAGCTGAGGTAAAAAAGCCAAGAAAAAAGAAAAAAATCATATTAAAAAATATGAAAGTAATAGTTAAAAAACTAAAGGAGGGAGAGAGTTCAACTTAGGCAGTGCAACAGAAAGCATGAGCGAGGACAGCGTTCGAGAGCATCACGACCGGTTTCGTCCAAGTTAGGACTCATCAGGTGACCTTACTCGAGCTGCCTCTAACTCAATGCAATCGGCACTGCAGCAAGTCGTCAAAACGACATGGCTGACGTGACGCGAGAACGAAAAAAAATTTGCGCGCGCGCCATCTCCCCCGTAAATTTTAAAACAACTCTCAGATGAAAAAAAGGAAACCCCAAAAAAAAAAAAAACATTAACGAAACGGCTGGGGATGCGAACGCAATCCAAACACAGCCGCCCGCTCCCGAACGGGAAAAAAGAGCACGAGAACCTCAACGTGCTTATAATAAGCGAAACAACATACTTTGGCCACATGGTATAGACAATGCTTTTGAGTTGGGCAAACTAAAGCTGAGGTAAAAAACCCAAAGGGAAAAAAAAAAAAAATCATCTTAAAAAAAAAATGAAAGTAAAAGTTAAAAAACTAAAGGGGGAGAGGTTCAACTCAGGCAGTGCAACAAAAAAAGCAGACGGGGACAGCGTTCGAGAGCATCACGACCGGTTTCGTCCAAGTTAGGACTCATCAGGTGAGCTTACTCGAGCTGCCTCAAACTCAATGCAATCGGCACTCCAGCAAGTCGTCAAAACGACATCGCTGCCGTGACGCGAGAACGCAAAAAAATGCGCGCGCGCCATCTACCGAAAATGTTGAACACTCTCAGATAAAAAAAGGAAACCCAAAAAAAAAAAAAAGATTAACGAAACGGCGGGGGATGCGAACGCAACCCAAAACACAGCCGCCCGCTCCCGAACGGGAAAAAAAGCACGAGAACCTCAACGTGCTTATAATAAGCGAAACAACATACTTTGGCCCAGGGTATAGAAAATGCTTTTGAGTTGGGAAAACTCATCAGCTGAGGAAAAACCCAAAGGGAAAAAGAAAAAAATCATTTAAAAAATATGAAAGTAAAATTTAAAAAAACTAAAGGGGGGAGAAGTTAAACTCAGGCAGTGCAACAGAAAGCATGAGCGGGGACAGCGTTCGAGAGCATCACGACCGGTTTCGTCCAAGTTGGGACTCATCAGGTGAGCTTACTCGAGCTGCCTCTAACTCAATGCAATCGGCCTCCAGCAAGTCGTCAAACGACATCGCTGACGTGACGCGAGACGAAAAAAAATGCGCGCGCGCCATCTACCGAAAATGTTGAACAACTCTCAGATAAAAAAAAGGAAAACCCCAAAAAAAAAAAAAATTAACGAAACGGCTGGGGATGCGAACGCAACCCAAAACCAGCCGCCCGCCCCCGAAGGGGAAAAAAGAGCACGAAACCTCAACGTGCTTATAAAAAGCGAAACAACATACTTTGGCCACATGGTATAGACAATGTTTTTTAGTTGGGCAAACTCATCAGCTGAGGAAAAAAAGCCAAGAAAAAAAAAAAAAATCATTTAAAAAATATGAAAGTAAAAGTTAAAAACAAAAGGGGGGAGAGAGTTAACTCAGGCGTGCAACAGAAAGCATGAGCGGGGGCAGCGTTCGAGAGCATCACCCCCGGGTTTCGTCCAAGTTAGGACTCATCAGGTAGCTTACTCGAGCTGCCTCTAACTCAATCAATCGGCACTCCAGCAAGTCGTCGAAACGACATCGCTGACGTGACGCGAGAACGAAAAAAAATGCGCGCGCGCCATCTACCGAAAATGTTGAACAACTCTCAGATGAAAAAAAGGAAAGCCCAAAAAAAAAAAAAAGGTTAACGAAACGGCTGGGGATGCGAACGCAATCCAAACACAGCCGCCCTCCCGAACGGGAAAAAAGAGCACGAGAACCTCAACGTGCTTATAATAACGAAACAAATACTTTGGCCACATGGTATAGACAATGCTTTTGAGTTGGGCAAACTCATCAGCTGAGGTAAAAAAGCCAAAAAAAAGAAAAAATCATATTAAAAATATGAAAGTAATAGTTAAAAAACTAAAGGGGGAGAGAGTTCAACTCAGGCAGTGCAACAGAAAGCATGAGCGAGGACAGCGTTCGAGAGCATCACGACCGGTTTCGTCCAAGTTAGGACTCATCAGGTGAGCTTACTCGAGCTGCCTCTAACTCAATGCAATCGGCACTCCAGCAAGTCGTCAAAACGACATCGCTGACGTGACGCGAGAACGCAAAAAAATGCGCGCGCGCCATCTACCGTAAATGTTGAACAACTCTCAGATGAAAAAAAGGAAACCCCAAAAAAAAAAAAAGATTAACGAAACGGCTGGGGATGCGAACGCAATCCAAACACAGCCGCCCGCTCCCGAACGGGAAAAAAGAGCACGAAAACCCTCAACGTGCTTTTTAATAAGCGAAACAACATACTTTGGCCACATGGTATAGACAATGCTTTTGAGTTGGGCAAACTCATCAGCTGAGGTAAAAAAGCCAAGAAAAAAAAAAAAAATCATATTAAAAAAAAAAAGAAATTTAATAGTTAAAAAACAAAGGGGGGAAGGTTCAACTCAGGCCTTTTGCCAAAGGGGAAACATGACCCCGAGGAACCAGCTTCCAAGAAGCTAAAACGACCGTCGTCCAAGAACCATCGGGGCCCCTTACCAAAATGTTCAACCCCAATGAAAAAAAACCCAAAAAAAAGTTCGAAAGGGCATGCAAACGTAAACCCCGGGAAGGGGAAAAAAACCCGGCCCGGCGCGCCATTTTTCCCGGTAAAAATTTTTTGAAAAAACTCTCAGTGAAAAAAAGGGAAAGAAAAAAAAAAAAACATAAAGAAAGGCTGGGGAAAAGGCAACCAATCCAAAACAACCCGGGCCCGGGGGCTCCGACGGGAAGTTAGGACTCATCAGGTGAGCTTACTCGAGCTGCCTCTAACTCAATGCAATCGGCACTCCAGCAAGTCGTCAAACGACATCGCTGACGTGACGCGAGAACGCAAAAAAATGCGCGCGCGCCATCTACCGTAAATGTTGAACAACTCTCAGATGAAAAAGGAAAGCCCAAAAAAAAAAAAGATTAACGAAACGGCTGGGATGCGAACGCAATCCAAACACAGCCGCCCGCTCCCGAACGGGAAAAAGAGCACGAGAACCTCAACGTGCTTATATAAGCGAAACAACATACTTTGGCCACATGGTATAGACAATGCTTTTGAGTTGGGCAAACTCATCACTGAGGTAAAAAGCCAAGAAAAAGAAAAAATCATATTAAAAATATGAAAGTAAGTTAAAAAACTAAAGGGGGGAGAGAGTTCAACTCAGGCAGTGCAACAGAAAGCATGAGCGAGGACAGCGTTCGAGAGCATCACGACCGGTTTCGTCCAAGTTAGGACTCATCAGGTGAGCTTACTCGAGCTGCCTCTAACTCAATGCAATCGGCACTCCAGCAAGTCGTCAAAACGACATCGCTGACGTGACGCGAGAACGCAAAAAAATGCGCGCGCGCCATCTACCGTAAATGTTGAACAACTCTCAGATGAAAAAAGGAAAGCCCAAAAAAAAAAAACATTAACGAAACGGCTGGGGATGCGAACGCAATCCAAACACAGCCGCCCGCTCCCGAACGGGAAAAAAGAGCACGAGAACCTCAACGTGCTTATAATAAGCGAAACAACATACTTTGGCCACATGGTATAGACAATGCTTTTGAGTTGGGCAAACTCATCAGCTGAGGTAAAAAAGCCAAGAAAAAGAAAAAAATCATATTAAAAAATATGAAAGTAATAGTTAAAAAACTAAAGGGGGAGAGAGTTCAACTCAGGCAGTGCAACAGAAAGCATGAGCGAGGACAGCGTTCGAGAGCATCACGACCGGTTTCGTCCAAGTTAGGACTCATCAGGTGAGCTTACTCGAGCTGCCTCTAACTCAATGCAATCGGCACTCCAGCAAGTCGTCGAAACGACATCGCTGACGTGACGCGAGAACGCAAAAAAATGCGCGCGCGCCATCTACCGTAAATGTTGAACAACTCTCAGATGAAAAAAAGGAAAGCCCAAAAAAAAAAAAAATTAACGAAACGGCTGGGGATGCGAACGCAATCCAAACACAGCCGCCCGCTCCCGAACGGGAAAAAAGAGCACGAGAACCTCAACGTGCTTATAATAAGCGAAACAACATACTTTGGCCACATGGTATAGACAATGCTTTTGAGTTGGGCAAACTCATCAGCTGAGGTAAAAAAGCCAAGAAAAAAGAAAAAAATCATCTTAAAAAATATGAAAGTAAACGTTAAAAAACTAAAGGGGGGAGAGAGTTCAACTCAGGCAGTGCAACAGAAAGCATGAGCGAGGGCAGCGTTCGAGAGCATCACGACCGGTTTCGTCCAAGTTAGGACTCATCAGGTGAGCTTACTCGAGCTGCCTCTAACTCAATGCAATCGGCACTCCAGCAAGTCGTCGAAACGACATCGCTGACGTGACGCGAGAACGCAAAAAAATGCGCGCGCGCCATCTACCGTAAATGTTGAACAACTCTCAGATGAAAAAAAGGAAAGCCCAAACAAAAAAAAAAGATTAACGAAACGGCTGGGGATGCGAACGCAATCCAAACACAGCCGCCCGCTCCCGAACGGGAAAAAAGAGCACGAGAACCTCAACGTGCTTATAATAAGCGAAACAACATACTTTGGCCACATGGTATAGACAATGCTTTTGAGTTGGGCAAACTCATCAGCTGAGGTAAAAAAGCCAAGAAAAAAGAAAAAAATCATATTAAAAAATATGAAAGTAAAAGTTAAAAACTAAAGGGGGAGAGAGTTCAACTCAGGCAGTGCAACAGAAAGCATGAGCGAGGACAGCGTTCGAGAGCATCACGACCGGTTTCGTCCAAGTTAGGACTCATCAGGTGAGCTTACTCGAGCTGCCTCTAACTCAATGCAATCGGCACTCCAGCAAGTCGTCGAAACGACATCGCTGACGTGACGCGAGAACGCAAAAAAATGCGCGCGCGCCATCTACCGTAAATGTTGAACAACTCTCAGATGAAAAAAGGAAAGCCCAAAAAAAAAAAACATTAACGAAACGGCTGGGGATGCGAACGCAATCCAAACACAGCCGCCCGCTCCCGAACGGGAAAAAAGAGCACGAGAACCTCAACGTGCTTATAATAAGCGAAACAACATACTTTGGCCACATGGTATAGACAATGCTTTTGAGTTGGGCAAACTCATCAGCTGAGGTAAAAAAGCCAAGAAAAAGAAAAAAATCATATTAAAAAATATGAAAGTAATAGTTAAAAACTAAAGGGGGGAGAGAGTTCAACTCAGGCAGTGCAACAGAAAGCATGAGCGAGGACAGCGTTCGGAGCATCACGACCGGTTTCGTCCAAGTTAGGACTCATCAGGTGAGCTTACTCGAGCTGCCTCTAACTCAATGCAATCGGCACTCCAGCAAGTCGTCGAAACGACATCGCTGACGTGACGCGAGAACGAAAAAAATGCGCGCGCGCCATCTACCGTAAATGTTGAAAACTCTCAGATGAAAAAAGGAAAGCCCAAAAAAAAAAGAACTTTAACGAAACGGCTGGGGATGCGAACGCAATCCAAACACAGCCGCCCGCTCCCGAACGGGAAAAAAGAGCACGAGAACCTCAACGTGTTTATAATAAGCGAAACAACATACTTTGGCCACATGGTATAGACAAAGCTTTTGAGTTGGGCAAACTCATCAGCTGAGGTAAAAAAGCCAAGAAAAAAGAAAAAATCATCTTAAAAAATATGAAAGTAAAGTTAAAAAACTAAGGGGGGAGAGAGTTCAACTCAGGCAGTGCAACAGAAAGCATGAGCGAGGCAGCGTTCGAGAGCATCAACCGGTTTCGTCCAAGTTAGGACTCATCAGGTGAGCTTACTCGAGCTGCCTCTAACTCAATGCAATCGGCACTCCAGCAAGTCGTCGAAACGACATCGCTGACGTGACGCGAGAACGCAAAAAATGCGCGCGCGCCATCTACCGTAAATGTTGAACAACTCTCAGATGAAAAAAAGGAAAGCCCAAACAAAAAAAAGATTAACGAAACGGCTGGGGATGCGAACGCAATCCAACACAGCCGCCTGTCCCGAACGGGAAAAAGAGCACGAGAACCTCAACGTGCTTATAATAAGCGAAACAACATACTTTGGCCACATGGTATAGACAATGCTTTTGAGTTGGGCAAACTCATCAGCTGAGGTAAAAAGCCAAGAAAAAGAAAAAATCATATTAAAAAATATGAAAGTAATAGTTAAAAAACTAAAGGGGGAGAGAGTTCAACTCAGGCAGTGCAACAGAAAGCATGAGCGAGGACAGCGTTCGAGAGCATCACGACCGGTTTCGTCCAAGTTAGGACTCATCAGGTGAGCATCACGACCGGTTTCGTCCAAGTTAGGACTCATCAGGTGAGCTTACTCGAGCTGCCTCTAACTCAATGCAATCGGCACTCCAGCAAGTCGTCAAACGACATCGCTGACGTGACGCGAGAACGAAAAAATGCGCGCGCGCCATCTACCGTAAATGTGAACAACTCAGATGAAAAAAGGAAAGCCCAAAAAAAAAAAAATAACGAAACGGCTGGGGATGCGAACGCAATCCAAACACAGCCGCCCGCTCCCGAACGGGAAAAAGAGCACGAGAACCTCAACGTGCTTATAATAAGCGAAACAATACTTTGGCCACATGGTATAGACAATGCTTTTGAGTTGGGCAAACTCATCAGCTGAGGTAAAAAGCCAAAAAAAAAAAACATTAAAATATGAAAGTAAAGTAAAAACTAAAGGGGGGAGAGAGTTCAACTCAGGCAGTGCAACAGAAAGCATGAGCGAGGACAGCGTTCGAGAGCATCACGACCGGTTTCGTCCAAGTTAGGACTCATCAGGTGAGCTTACTCGAGCTGCCTCTAACTCAATGCAATCGGCACTCCAGCAAGTCGTCAAAACGACATCGCTGACGTGACGCGAGAACGCAAAAAAATGCGCGCGCGCCATCTACCGTAAATGTTGAACAACTCTCAGATGAAAAAAAGGAAAGCCCAAAAAAAAAAAAGATTAACGAAACGGCTGGGGATGCGAACGCAATCCAAACACAGCCGCCCGCTCCCGAACGGGAAAAAAGAGCACGAGAACCTCAACGTGCTTATAATAAGCGAAACAACATACTTTGGCCACATGGTATAGACAATGCTTTTGAGTTGGGCAAACTCATCAGCTGAGGTAAAAAAGCCAAGAAAAAAAAAAAAATCATATTAAAAAATATGAAAGTAATAGTTAAAAAACTAAAGGGGGAGAGAGTTCAACTCAGGCAGTGCAACAGAAAGCATGAGCGAGGACAGCGTTCGAGAGCATCACGACCGGTTTCGTCCAAGTTAGGACTCATCAGGTGAGCTTACTCGAGCTGCCTCTAACTCAATGCAATCGGCACTCCAGCAAGTCGTCGAAACGACATCGCTGACGTGACGCGAGAACGCAAAAAAATGCGCGCGCGCCATCTACCGTAAATGTTGAACAACTCTCAGATGAAAAAAAGGAAAGCCCAAAAAAAAAGAACATTAACGAAACGGCTGGGGATGCGAACGCAATCCAAACACAGCCGCCCGCTCCCGAACGGGAAAAAAGAGCACGAGAACCTCAACGTGCTTATAATAAGCGAAACAACATACTTTGGCCACATGGTATAGACAATGCTTTTGAGTTGGGCAAACTCATCAGCTGAGGTAAAAAAGCCAAGAAAAAAAAAAAAAATCATTTAAAAATATGAAAGTAAAGTTAAAAAACTAAAGGGGGAGAGAGTTCAACTCAGGCAGTGCAACAGAAAGCATGAGCGAGGACAGCGTTCGAGAGCATCACGACCGGTTTCGTCCAAGTTAGGACTCATCAGGTGAGCTTACTCGAGCTGCCTCTAACTCAATGCAATCGGCACTCCAGCAAGTCGTCAAGACGACATCGCTGACGTGACGCGAGAACGCAAAAAAATGCGCGCGCGCCATCTACCGTAAATGTTGAACAACTCTCAGATGAAAAAAAGGAAAGCCCAAAAAAAAAAAAAGATTAACGAAACGGCTGGGGATGCGAACGCAATCCAAACACAGCCGCCCGCTCCCGAACGGGAAAAAAGAGCACGAGAACCTCAACGTGCTTATAATAGCGAAACAACATACTTTGGCCACATGGTATAGACAATGCTTTTGAGTTGGGCAAACTCATCAGCTGAGGTAAAAAAGCCAAGAAAAAAAAAAAAATCATATTAAAAAATATGAAAGTAATAGTTAAAAAACTAAAGGGGGGAGAGAGTTCAACTCAGGCAGTGCAACAGAAAGCATGAGCGAGGACAGCGTTCGAGAGCATCACGACCGGTTTCGTCCAAGTTAGGACTCATCAGGTGAGCTTACTCGAGCTGCCTCTAACTCAATGCAATCGGCACTCCAGCAAGTCGTCAAAACGACATCGCTGACGTGACGCGAGAACGCAAAAAAATGCGCGCGCGCCATCTACCGTAAATGTTGAACAACTCCAGATGAAAAAAAGGAAAGCCCAAAAAAAAAAAAAATTAACGAAACGGCTGGGGATGCGAACGCAATCCAAACACAGCCGCCCGCTCCCGAAGGGGAAAAAAAGAGCACGAGAACCTCAACGTGCTTATAATAAGCGAAACAACATACTTTGGCCACATGGTATAGACAATGCTTTTGAGTTGGGCAAACTCATCAGCTGAGGTAAAAAAGCCAAGAAAAAAGAAAAAAATCATTTAAAAAATAGAAAGTAAAGTTAAAAAACAAAAGGGGGGGAGAGAGTTAAACCCCCCCCCCCCCCCCCCCCCCCCCCCCCCCCCCCCCCCCCCCCCCCCCCCCCCCCCCCCCCCCCCCCCCCCCCCCCCCCCCCCCCCCCCCCCCCCCCCCCCCCCCCCCCCCCCCCCCCCCCCCCCCCCCCCCCCCCCCCCCCCCCCCCCCCCCCCCCCCCCCCCCCCCCCCCCCCCCCCCCCCCCCCCCCCCCCCCCCCCCCCCCCCCCCCCCCCCCCCCCCCCCCCCCCCCCCCCCCCCCCCCCCCCCCCCCCCCCCCCCCCCCCCCCCCCCCCCCCCCCCCCCCCCCCCCCCCCCCCCCCCCCCCCCCCCCCCCCCCAAAAAAAAAAAAAAAAAAAAAAAAAAAAAAAAAAAAAAAAAAAAAAAAAAAAAAAAAAAAAAAAAAAAAAAAAAAAAAAAAAAAAAAAAAAAAAAAAAAAAAAAAAAAAAAAAAAAAAAAAAAAAAAAAAAAAAAAAAAAAAAAAAAAAAAAAAAAAAAAAAAAAAAAAAAAAAAAAAAAAAAAAAAAAAAAAAAAAAAAAAAAAAAAAAAAAAAAAAAAAAAAAAAAAAAAAAAAAAAAAAAAAAAAAAAAAAAAAAAAAAAAAAAAAAAAAAAAAAAAAAAAAAAAAAAAAAAAAAAAAAAAAAAAAAAAAAAAAAAAAAAAAAAAAAAAAAAAAAAAAAAAAAAAAAAAAAAAAAAAAAAAAAAAAAAAAAAAAAAAAAAAAAAAAAAAAAAAAAAAAAAAAAAAAAAAAAAAAAAAAAAAAAAAAAAAAAAAAAAAAAAAAAAAAAAAAAAAAAAAAAAAAAAAAAAAAAAAAAAAAAAAAAAAAAAAAAAAAAAAAAAAAAAAAAAAAAAAAAAAAAAAAAAAAAAGAGCAGAGAACCTCAACGTGCTTATATAAGCGAAACAACATATTTTGGGCCCACATGGTATAGACAATGCTTTTGAGTTGGGCAAATCATCAGCTGAGGAAAAAAAAGCCAAGAAAAAAAAAAAAAAAATCATTTTAAAAAAATATGAAAGTAATAGTTAAAAAAAAAAAGGGGGGAGAGAGTTCAACTAGGCAGTGCAACAGAAAGATGAGCGAGGACAGCGTTCAGAGCATCACGACCGGTTTCGTCCAAGTTAGGACTCATCAGGTGAGCTTACTCGAGCTGCCTCTAACTCAATGCAATCGGCACTCCAGCAAGTCGTCGAAACGACATCGCTGACGTGACGCGAGAACGTAAAAAAATGCGCGCGCGCCATCTACCGTAAATGTTGAACAACTCTCAGATGAAAAAAAGGAAAGCCCAAAAAAAAAAAAATTTAACGAAACGGCTGGGGATGCGAACGCAATCCAAACACAGCCGCCCGCTCCCGAACGGGAAAAAAGAGCACGAGAAACCTCAACGTGCTTATAATAAGCGAAACAATATACTTTGGCCACATGGTATAGACAATGCTTTTGAGTTGGGCAAACTCATCAGCTGAGGTAAAAAAGCCAAGAAAAAAAAAAAAAACATCTTAACAAATATGAAAGTAAAAGTTAAAAAACTAAAGGGGGAGAGAGTTAACTCAGGCAGTGCAACAGAAAGCATGAGCGAGGACAGCGTTCGAGAGCATCACGACCGGTTTCGTCCAAGTTAGGACTCATCAGGTGAGCTTACTCGAGCTGCCTCTAACTCAATGCAATCGGCACTCCAGCAAGTCGTCGAAACGACATCGCTGACGTGACGCGAGAACGTAAAAAAATGCGCGCGCGCCATCTACCGTAAATGTTGAACAACTCTCAGATGAAAAAAAGGAAAGCCCAAAAAAAAAAAAGATTAACGAAACGGCTGGGGATGCGAACGCAATCCAAACACAGCCCCCCGCTCCCGAACGGGAAAAAAGAGCACGAAAACCCTCAACGTGCTTATAATAAGCGAAACAACATACTTTGGCCACATGGTATAGACAATGCTTTTGAGTTGGGCAAACTCATCAGCTGAGGTAAAAAAGCCAAGAAAAAAGAAAAAAATCATTTTAAAAAATATGAAAGTAATAGTTAAAAAACTAAAGGGGGGAGAGAGTTCAACTCAGGCAGTGCAACAGAAAGCATGAGCGAGGACAGCGTTCGAGAGCATCACGACCGGTTTCGTCCAAGTTAGGACTCATCAGGTGACCTTACTCGAGCTGCCTCTAACTCAATGCAATCGGCACTCCAGCAAGTCGTCAAACGACATCGCTGACGTGACGCGAGAACGCAAAAAAATGCGCGCGCGCCATCTACCGTAAATGTTGAACAACTCTCAGATAAAAAAAAGGAAAGCCCAAAAAAAAAAAAAATTAACGAAACGGCTGGGGATGCGAACGCAATCCAAACACAGCCGCCCGCTCCCGAACGGGAAAAAAGAGCAGAGAAACCTCAACGTGCTTATAATAAGCGAAACAACATACTTTGGCCACATGGTATAGACAATGCTTTTGAGTTGGGCAAACTCATCAGCTGAGGTAAAAAAGCCAAAAAAAAAAAAAAAAAAACATCTTAACAAATATGAAAGTAAAAGTTAAAAAACTAAAGGGGGGAGAGAGTTCAACTCAGGCAGTGCAACAGAAAGCATGAGCGAGGACAGCGTTCGAGAGCATCACGACCGGTTTCGTCCAAGTTAGGACTCATCAGGTGAGCTTACTCGAGCTGCCTCTAACTCAATGCAATCGGCACTCCAGCAAGTCGTCAAAACGACATCGCTGACGTGACGCGAGAACGCAAAAAAATGCGCGCGCGCCATCTACCGTAAATGTTGAACAACTCTCAGATGAAAAAAAGGAAAGCCAAAAAAAAAAAGATTAACGAAACGGCTGGGGATGCGAACGCAATCCAAACACAGCCGCCCGCTCCCGAACGGGAAAAAAGAGCACGAGAACCTCAACGTGCTTATAATAAGCAAAAACAAATACTTTGGCCACATGGTATAGACAATGCTTTTGAGTTGGGCAAACTCATCAGCTGAGGTAAAAAAGCCAAGAAAAAAAAAAAAAACATATTAAAAAATATGAAAGTAATAGTTAAAAAACTAAAGGGGGGAGAGAGTTCAACTCAGGCAGTGCAACAGAAAGCATGAGCGAGGACAGCGTTCGAGAGCATCACGACCGGTTTCGTCCAAGTTAGGACTCATCAGGTGAGCTTACTCGAGCTGCCTCTAACTCAATGCAATCGGCACTCCAGCAAGTCGTCGAAACGACATCGCTGACGTGACGCGAGAACGCAAAAAAATGCGCGCGCGCCATCTACCGTAAATGTTGAACAACTCTCAGATGAAAAAAAGGAAAGCCCAAAAAAAAAAAAGATTAACGAAACGGCTGGGGATGCGAACGCAATCCAAACACAGCCGCCCGCTCCCGAACGGGAAAAAAGAGCACGAGAACCTCAACGTGCTTATAATAAGCGAAACAACATACTTTGGCCACATGGTATAGACAATGCTTTTGAGTTGGGCAAACTCATCAGCTGAGGTAAAAAAGCCAAGAAAAAAGAAAAAAATCATATTAAAAAATATGAAAGTAAAAGTTAAAAAACTAAAGGGGGGAGAGAGTTCAACTCAGGCAGTGCAACAGAAAGCATGAGCGAGGACAGCGTTCGAGAGCATCACGACCGGTTTCGTCCAAGTTAGGACTCATCAGGTGAGCTTACTCGAGCTGCCTCTAACTCAATGCAATCGGCACTCCAGCAAGTCGTCAAACGACATCGCTGACGTGACGCGAGAACGCAAAAAAATGCGCGCGCGCCATCTACCGTAAATGTTGAACAACTCTCAGATAAAAAAAAGGAAAGCCCAAAAAAAAAAAAATTAACGAAACGGCTGGGGATGCGAACGCAATCCAAACACAGCCGCCCGCTCCCGAACGGGAAAAAAGAGCACGAGAACCTCAACGTGCTTATAATAAGCGAAACAACATACTTTGGCCACATGGTATAGACAATGCTTTTGAGTTGGGCAAACTCATCAGCTGAGGTAAAAAAGCCAAGAAAAAAAAAAAAATCATATTAAAAATATGAAAGTAATAGTTAAAAAACTAAAGGGGGGAGAGAGTTCAACTCAGGCAGTGCAACAGAAAGCATGAGCGAGGACAGCGTTCGAGAGCATCACGACCGGTTTCGTCCAAGTTAGGACTCATCAGGTGAGCTTACTCGAGCTGCCTCTAACTCAATGCAATCGGCACTCCAGCAAGTCGTCAAAACGACATCGCTGACGTGACGCGAGAACGCAAAAAAATGCGCGCGCGCCATCTACCGTAAATGTTGAAAAACTCTCAGATGAAAAAAAGGAAAGCCCAAAAAAAAAAAGATTAACGAAACGGCTGGGGATGCGAACGCAATCCAAACACAGCCGCCCGCTCCCGAACGGGAAAAAAGAGCACGAGAACCTCAACGTGCTTATAATAAGCGAAACAACATACTTTGGCCACATGGTATAGACAATGCTTTTGAGTTGGGCAAACTCATCAGCTGAGGTAAAAAAGCCAAAAAAAAAAAAAAAAACATATTAAAAAATATAAAAGTAATAGTTAAAAAACTAAAGGGGGAAGAGAGTTCAACTCAGGCAGTGCAACAGAAAGCATGAGCGAGGACAGCGTTCGAGAGCATCACGACCGGTTTCGTCCAAGTTAGGACTCATCAGGTGACTTACTCGAGCTGCCTCTAACTCAATGCAATCGGCACCCAGCAAGTCGTCAAAACGACATCGCTGACGTGACGCGAGAACGCAAAAAAATGCGCGCGCCCCATCTACCGTAAATGTTGAACAACTCTCAGATGAAAAAAAGGAAAGCCCAAACAAAAGAAAAAGATTAACGAAACGGCTGGGGATGCGAACGCAATCCAAACACAGCCGCCCGCTCCCAAACGGGAAAAAAGAGCACGAGAACCTCAACGTGCTTATAAAAGCGAAACAACATACTTTGGCCACATGGTATAGACAATGCTTTTGAGTTGGGCAAACTCATCAGCTGAGGTAAAAAAGCCAAGAAAAAAAAAAAAAAATCATATTAAAAAATATGAAAGTAATAGTTAAAAACTAAAGGGGGGAGAGAGTTCAACTCAGGCAGTGCAACAGAAAGCATGAGCGAGGACAGCGTTCGAGAGCATCACGACCGGTTTCGTCCAAGTTAGGACTCATCAGGTGAGCTTACTCGAGCTGCCTCTAACTCAATGCAATCGGCACTCCAGCAAGTCGTCAAACGACATCGCTGACGTGACGCGAGAACGCAAAAAAATGCGCGCGCGCCATCTACCGTAAATGTTGAACAACTCTCAGATAAAAAAAAGGAAAGCCCAAAAAAAAAAAAATTAACGAAACGGCGGGGGATGCGAACGCAATCCAAACACGCCGCCCGCTCCCGAACGGGAAAAAAGAGCACGAAAACCCTCAACGTGCTTATAATAAGCGAAACAACATACTTTGGCCACATGGTATAGACAATGCTTTTGAGTTGGGCAAACTCATCAGCTGAGGTAAAAAAGCCAAGAAAAAAAAAAAAAAATTTAAAAAAATATGAAAGTAATATTTAAAAAAACAAAAGGGGGGGAGAGAGTTCAACTCAGGCAGTGCAACAGAAAGCATGAGCGAGGACAGCGTTCGAGAGCATCACGACCGGTTTCGTCCAAGTTAGGACTCATCAGGTGAGCTTACTCGAGCTGCCTCTAACTCAATGCAATCGGCACTCCAGCAAGTCGTCAAAACGACATCGCTGACGTGACGCGAGAACGCAAAAAAATGCGCGCGCGCCATCTACCGTAAATGTTGAAAACTCTCAGATAAAAAAAAGGAAAGCCCAAAAAAAAAAAAATTAACGAAACGGCTGGGGATGCGAACGCAATCCAAACACAGCCGCCCGCTCCCGAACGGGAAAAAAGAGCACGAGAACCTCAACGTGCTTATAATAAGCGAAACAACATACTTTGGCCACATGGTATAGACAATGCTTTTGAGTTGGGCAAACTCATCAGCTGAGGTAAAAAGCCAAAAAAAAAAAAAAAAAACATTTTAAAAAAATATGAAAGTAATAGTTAAAAAACAAAAGGGGGGGAGAGAGTTAAATCAGGCAGTGCAACAGAAAGCATGAGCGAGGACAGCGTTCGAGAGCATCACGACCGGTTTCGTCCAAGTTAGGACTCATCAGGTGAGCTTACTCGAGCTGCCTCTAACTCAATGCAATCGGCACTCCAGCAAGTCGTCAAAACGACATCGCTGACGTGACGCGAGAACGCAAAAAATGCGCGCGCGCCATCTACCGTAAATGTTGAACAACTCTCAGATGAAAAAAAGGAAAGCCCAAAAAAAAAAAAATTAACGAAACGGCTGGGGATGCGAACGCAATCCAAAAAAGCCGCCCGCTCCCGAACGGGAAAAAAGAGCACGAGAACCTCAACGTGCTTATAATAAGCGAAACAACATACTTTGGCCACATGGTATAGACAATGCTTTTGAGTTGGGCAAACTCATCAGCTGAGGTAAAAAAGCCAAGAAAAAAAAAAAAACATCATTAAAAATATGAAAGTAATAGTTAAAAAACTAAAGGGGGGAGAGAGTTCAACTCAGGCAGTGCAACAGAAAGCATGAGCGAGGACAGCGTTCGAGAGCATCACGACCGGTTTCGTCCAAGTTAGGACTCATCAGGTGAGCTTACTCGAGCTGCCTCTAACTCAATGCAATCGGCACTCCAGCAAGTCGTCAAAACGACATCGCTGACGTGACGCGAGAACGCAAAAAAAATGCGCGCGCGCCATCTACCGTAAATGTTGAACAACTCTCAGATGAAAAAAAGGAAAGCCCAAAAAAAAAAAGATTAACGAAACGGCTGGGGATGCGAACGCAATCCAAACACAGCCGCCCGCTCCCGAACGGGAAAAAAGAGCACGAGAACCTCAACGTGCTTATAATAAGCGAAACAACATACTTTGGCCACATGGTATAGACAATGCTTTTGAGTTGGGCAAACTCATCAGCTGAGGTAAAAAAGCCAAGAAAAAAGAAAAAAATCATATTAAAAAATATGAAAGTAATAGTTAAAAAACTAAAGGGGGGAGAGAGTTCAACTCAGGCAGTGCAACAGAAAGCATGAGCGAGGACAGCGTTCGAGAGCATCACGACCGGTTTCGTCCAAGTTAGGACTCATCAGGTGAGCTTACTCGAGCTGCCTCTAACTCAATGCAATCGGCACTCCAGCAAGTCGTCGAAACGACATCGCTGACGTGACGCGAGAACGCAAAAAAATGCGCGCGCGCCATCTACCGTAAATGTTGAACAACTCTCAGATGAAAAAAAGGAAAGCCCAAAAAAAAAAAAGATTAACGAAACGGCTGGGGATGCGAACGCAATCCAAACACAGCCGCCCGCTCCCGAACGGGAAAAAAGAGCACGAGAACCTCAACGTGCTTATAATAAGCGAAACAACATACTTTGGCCACATGGTATAGACAATGCTTTTGAGTTGGGCAAACTCATCAGCTGAGGTAAAAAAGCCAAGAAAAAAGAAAAAAATCATCTTAAAAAATATGAAAGTAATAGTTAAAAAACTAAAGGGGGGAGAGAGTTCAACTCAGGCAGTGCAACAGAAAGCATGAGCGAGGACAGCGTTCGAGAGCATCACGACCGGTTTCGTCCAAGTTAGGACTCATCAGGTGAGCTTACTCGAGCTGCCTCTAACTCAATGCAATCGGCACTCCAGCAAGTCGTCGAAACGACATCGCTGACGTGACGCGAGAACGCAAAAAAATGCGCGCGCGCCATCTACCGTAAATGTTGAACAACTCTCAGATGAAAAAAAGGAAAGCCCAAAAAAAAAAAAAGATTAACGAAACGGCTGGGGATGCGAACGCAATCCAAACACAGCCGCCCGCTCCCGAACGGGAAAAAAGAGCACGAGAACCTCAACGTGCTTATAATAAGCGAAACAACATACTTTGGCCACATGGTATAGACAATGCTTTTGAGTTGGGCAAACTCATCAGCTGAGGTAAAAAAGCCAAGAAAAAAGAAAAAAATCATATTAAAAAATATGAAAGTAATAGTTAAAAAACTAAAGGGGGGAGAGAGTTCAACTCAGGCAGTGCAACAGAAAGCATGAGCGAGGACAGCGTTCGAGAGCATCACGACCGGTTTCGTCCAAGTTAGGACTCATCAGGTGAGCTTACTCGAGCTGCCTCTAACTCAATGCAATCGGCACTCCAGCAAGTCGTCAAAACGACATCGCTGACGTGACGCGAGAACGCAAAAAAATGCGCGCGCGCCATCTACCGTAAATGTTGAACAACTCTCAGATGAAAAAAAGGAAAGCCCAAAAAAAAAAAAGATTAACGAAACGGCTGGGGATGCGAACGCAATCCAAACACAGCCGCCCGCTCCCGAACGGGAAAAAAGAGCACGAGAACCTCAACGTGCTTATAATAAGCGAAACAACATACTTTGGCCACATGGTATAGACAATGCTTTTGAGTTGGGCAAACTCATCAGCTGAGGTAAAAAAGCCAAGAAAAAAGAAAAAAATCATATTAAAAAATATGAAAGTAATAGTTAAAAAACTAAAGGGGGGAGAGAGTTCAACTCAGGCAGTGCAACAGAAAGCATGAGCGAGGACAGCGTTCGAGAGCATCACGACCGGTTTCGTCCAAGTTAGGACTCATCAGGTGAGCTTACTCGAGCTGCCTCTAACTCAATGCAATCGGCACTCCAGCAAGTCGTCGAAACGACATCGCTGACGTGACGCGAGAACGCAAAAAATGCGCGCGCGCCATCTACCGTAAATGTTGAAAAACTCTCAGATGAAAAAAAGGAAAGCCCAAAAAAAAAAATTAACGAAACGGCTGGGGATGCGAACGCAATCCAAACACAGCCGCCCGCTCCCGAACGGGAAAAAAGAGCACGAGAACCTCAACGTGCTTATTATAAGCGAAACAACATACTTTGGCCACATGGTATAGACAATGCTTTTGAGTTGGGCAAACTCATCAGCTGAGGTAAAAAAGCCAAGAAAAAAGAAAAAAATCATTAAAAAATATGAAAGAAAAATTAAAAAACTAAAGGGGGGAGAGAGTTCAACTCAGGCAGTGCAACAGAAAGCATGAGCGAGGGCAGCGTTCGAGAGCATCACGACCGGTTTCGTCCAAGTTAGGACTCATCAGGTGAGCTTACTCGAGCTGCCTCTAACTCAATGCAATCGGCACTCCAGCAAATCGTCGAAACGACATCGCTGACGTGACGCGAGAACGCAAAAAAATGCGCGCGCGCCATCTACCGTAAATGTTGAACAACTCTCAGATGAAAAAAAGGAAAGCCCAAAAAAAAAAGATTAACGAAACGGCTGGGGATGCGAACGCAATCCAAACACAGCCGCCCGCTCCCGAACGGGAAAAAGAGCACGAGAACCTCAACGTGCTTATAATAAGCGAAACAACATACTTTGGCCACATGGTATAGACAATGCTTTTGAGTTGGGCAAACTCATCAGCTGAGGTAAAAAAGCCAAGAAAAAAGAAAAAAATCATATTAAAAAATATGAAAGTAATAGTTAAAAAACTAAAGGGGGAAGAGAGTTCAACTCAGGCAGTGCAACAGAAAGCATGAGCGAGGACAGCGTTCGAGAGCATCACGACCGGTTTCGTCCAAGTTAGGACTCATCAGGTGAGCTTACTCGAGCTGCCTCTAACTCAATGCAATCGGCACTCCAGCAAGTCGTCAAACGACATCGCTGACGTGACGCGAGAACGCAAAAAAATGCGCGCGCGCCATCTACCGTAAATGTTGAACAACTCTCAGATGAAAAAAAGGAAAGCCCAAAAAAAAAAAAGATTAACGAAACGGCTGGGGATGCGAACGCAATCCAAACACAGCCGCCCGCTCCCGAACGGGAAAAAAGAGCACGAGAACCTCAACGTGCTTTTTAATAAGCGAAACAACATACTTTGGCCACATGGTATAGACAATGCTTTTGAGTTGGGCAAACTCATCAGCTGAGGTAAAAAGCCAAGAAAAAAGAAAAAAATCATATTAAAAAATATGAAAGTAATAGTTAAAAAACTAAAGGGGGGAGAGAGTTAACTCAGGCAGTGCAACAGAAAGCATGAGCGAGGACAGCGTTCGAGAGCATCACGACCGTTTCGTCCAAGTTAGGACTCATCAGGTGAGCTTACTCGAGCTGCCTCTAACTCAATGCAATCGGCACTCCAGCAAGTCGTCAAACGACATCGCTGACGTGACGCGAGAACGCAAAAAATGCGCGCGCGCCATCTACCGTAAATGTTGAACAACTCTCAGATGAAAAAAGGAAAGCCCAAAAAAAAAAAGATTAACGAAACGGCTGGGGATGCGAACGCAATCCAAACACAGCCGCCCGCTCCCGAACGGGAAAAAAGAGCACGAGAACCTCAACGTGCTTATAATAAGCGAAACAACATACTTTGGCCACATGGTATAGACAATGCTTTTGAGTTGGGCAAACTCATCAGCTGAGGTAAAAAAGCCAAGAAAAAAGAAAAAAATCATATTAAAAAATATGAAAGTAATAGTTAAAAAACTAAAGGGGGAGAGAGTTCAACTCAGGCAGTGCAACAGAAAGCATGAGCGAGGACAGCGTTCGAGAGCATCACGACCGGTTTCGTCCAAGTTAGGACTCATCAGGTGAGCTTACTCGAGCTGCCTCTAACTCAATGCAATCGGCACTCCAGCAAGTCGTCAAAACGACATCGCTGACGTGACGCGAGAACGCAAAAAAATGCGCGCGCGCCATCTACCGTAAATGTTGAACAACTCTCAGATGAAAAAAAGGAAAGCCCAAAAAAAAAAATTAACGAAACGGCTGGGGATGCGAACGCAATCCAAACACAGCCGCCCGCTCCCGAACGGGAAAAAAGAGCACGAGAACCTCAACGTGCTTATAATAAGCGAAACAACATACTTTGGCCACATGGTATAGACAATGCTTTTGAGTTGGGCAAACTCATCAGCTGAGGTAAAAAAGCCAAGAAAAAAGAAAAAAATCATATTAAAAAATATGAAAGTAAAGTTAAAAAACAAAAGGGGGGGAGAGAGTTCAACTCAGGCAGTGCAACAGAAAGCATGAGCGAGGACAGCGTTCGAGAGCATCACGCCCGGGTTTCGTCCAAGTTAGGACTCATCAGGTGAGCTTACTCGAGCTGCCTCTAACTCAATGCAATCGGCACTCCAGCAAGTCGTCAAACGACATCGCTGACGTGACGCGAGAACGCAAAAAAATGCGCGCGCGCCATCTACCGTAAATGTTGAACAACTCTCAGATAAAAAAAAGGAAAGCCCAAAAAAAAAAAAAGATTAACGAAACGGCTGGGGATGCGAACGCAATCCAAACACAGCCGCCCGCTCCCGAACGGGAAAAAAGAGCACGAGAACCTCAACGTGCTTATAATAAGCGAAACAACATACTTTGGCCACATGGTATAGACAATGCTTTTGAGTTGGGCAAACTCATCAGCTGAGTAAAAAAGCCAAGAAAAAAGAAAAAAATCATATTAAAAAATATGAAAGTAATAGTTAAAAACTAAAGGGGGAGAGAGTTCAACTCAGGCAGTGCAACAGAAAGCATGAGCGAGGACAGCGTTCGAGAGCATCACGACCGGTTTCGTCCAAGTTAGGACTCATCAGGTGAGCTTACTCGAGCTGCCTCTAACTCAATGCAATCGGCACTCCAGCAAGTCGTCAAACGACATCGCTGACGTGACGCGAGAACGCAAAAAAATGCGCGCGCGCCATCTACCGTAAATGTTGAACAACTCTCAGATGAAAAAAGGAAAGCCCAAAAAAAAAAAAGATTAACGAAACGGCTGGGGATGCGAACGCAATCCAAACACAGCCGCCCGCTCCCGAAGGGGAAAAAAAGAGCACGAAAAACCTCAACGTGCTTATAATAAGCGAAACAACATACTTTGGCCACATGGTATAGACAATGCTTTTGAGTTGGGCAAACTCATCAGCTGAGGTAAAAAAGCCAAGAAAAAAGAAAAAAATCATTTTAAAAAAATATGAAAGTAATAGTTAAAAAACAAAAGGGGGGGAGAGAGTTCAACTCAGGCAGTGCAACAGAAAGCATGAGCGAGGACAGCGTTCGAGAGCATCACGACCGGTTTCGTCCAAGTTAGGACTCATCAGGTGAGCTTACTCGAGCTGCCTCTAACTCAATGCAATCGGCACTCCAGCAAGTCGTCAAAACGACATCGCTGACGTGACGCGAGAACGCAAAAAATGCGCGCGCGCCATCTACCGTAAATGTTGAACAACTCTCAGATGAAAAAAAGGAAAGCCCAAAAAAAAAAACATTAACGAAACGGCTGGGGATGCGAACGCAATCCAAACACAGCCGCCCGCTCCCGAACGGGAAAAAAGAGCACGAGAACCTTAACGTGCTTATAATAAGCGAAACAACATACTTTGGCCACATGGTATAGACAATGCTTTTGAGTTGGGCAAACTCATCAGCTGAGGTAAGAAAGCCAAGAAAAAAAAAAAAAATCATTTTAAAAAAATATGAAAGTAATAGTTAAAAAACTAAAGGGGGGAGAGAGTTCAACTCAGGCAGTGCAACAGAAAGCATGAGCGAGGACAGCGTTCGAGAGCATCACGACCGGTTTCGTCCAAGTTAGGACTCATCAGGTGAGCTTACTCGAGCTGCCTCTAACTCAATGCAATCGGCACTCCAGCAAGTCGTCAAACGACATCGCTGACGTGACGCGAGAACGCAAAAAAATGCGCGCGCGCCATCTACCGTAAATGTTGAACAACTCTCAGATGAAAAAAGGAAAGCCCAAAAAAAAAAAATTAACGAAACGGCTGGGGATGCGAACGCAATCCAAACACAGCCGCCCGCTCCCGAAGGGGAAAAAAGAGCACGAGAACCTCAACGTGCTTAAAATAAGCGAAACAACATACTTTGGCCACATGGTATAGACAATGCTTTTGAGTTGGGCAAACTCATCAGCTGAGGAAAAAAAGCCAAGAAAAAAGAAAAAATCATTTAAAAATATGAAAGTAATAGTTAAAAACAAAAGGGGGGAGAGAGTTCAACTCAGGCAGTGCAACAGAAAGCATGAGCGAGGACAGCGTTCGAGAGCATCACCCCGGGTTTCGTCCAAGTTAGGACTCATCAGGTGAGCTTACTCGAGCTGCCTCTAACTCAATGCAATCGGCACTCCAGCAAGTCGTCAAAACGACATCGCTGACGTGACGCGAGAACGCAAAAAAATGCGCGCGCGCCATCTACCGTAAATGTTGAACAACTCTCAGATGAAAAAAAGGAAAGCCCAAAAAAAAAAAAAGATTAACGAAACGGCTGGGGATGCGAACGCAATCCAAACACAGCCGCCCGCTCCCGAACGGGAAAAAAGAGCACGAGAACCTCAACGTGCTTATAATAAGCGAAACAACATACTTTGGCCACATGGTATAGACAATGTTTTTGAGTTGGGCAAACTCATCAGCTGAGGTAAAAAAGCCAAGAAAAAAAAAAAAAATCATATTAAAAAATATGAAAGTAATAGTTAAAAAACTAAAGGGGGGAGAGAGTTCAACTCAGGCAGTGCAACAGAAAGCATGAGCGAGGACAGCGTTCGAGAGCATCACGACCGGTTTCGTCCAAGTTAGGACTCATCAGGTGAGCTTACTCGAGCTGCCTCTAACTCAATGCAATCGGCACTCCAGCAAGTCGTCAAGACGACATCGCTGACGTGACGCGAGAACGCAAAAAAATGCGCGCGCGCCATCTACCGTAAATGTTGAACAACTCTCAGATGAAAAAAAGGAAAGCCCAAAAAAAAAAAAATTAACGAAACGGCTGGGGATGCGAACGCAATCCAAACACAGCCGCCCGCTCCCGAACGGGAAAAAAGAGCACGAGAACCTCAACGTGCTTATAATAAGCGAAACAACATACTTTGGCCACATGGTATAGACAATGCTTTTGAGTTGGGCAAACTCATCAGCTGAGGTAAAAAAGCCAAGAAAAAAAAAAAAAAATCATATTAAAAAATATGAAAGTAATATTTAAAAAAACTAAAGGGGGAGAGAGTTCAACTCAGGCAGTGCAACAGAAAGCATGAGCGAGGACAGCGTTCGAGAGCATCACGACCGGTTTCGTCCAAGTTAGGACTCATCAGGTGAGCTTACTCGAGCTGCCTCTAACTCAATGCAATCGGCACTCCAGCAAGTCGTCAAAACGACATCGCTGACGTGACGCGAGAACGCAAAAAAATGCGCGCGCGCCATCTACCGTAAATGTTGAACAACTCTCAGATGAAAAAAAGGAAAGCCCAAAAAAAAAAAAGATTAACGAAACGGCTGGGGATGCGAACGCAATCCAAACACAGCCCCCCGCTCCCGAACGGGAAAAAAGAGCACGAGAACCTCAACGTGCTTAAAATAAGCGAAACAATATACTTTGGCCACATGGTATAGACAATGCTTTTGAGTTGGGCAAACTCATCAGCTGAGGTAAAAAAGCCAAGAAAAAAAAAAAAAAAACATCTTAACAAATATGAAAGTAAAAGTTAAAAAACAAAAGGGGGGAGAGAGTTCAACTCAGGCAGTGCAACAGAAAGCATGAGCGAGGACAGCGTTCGAGAGCATCACGACCGGTTTCGTCCAAGTTAGGACTCATCAGGTGAGCTTACTCGAGCTGCCCCTAACTCAATGCAATCGGCACTCCAGCAAGTCGTCAAAACGACATCGCTGACGTGACGCGAGAACGCAAAAAAATGCGCGCGCGCCATCTACCGTAAATGTTGAACAACTCTCAGATGAAAAAAAGGAAAGCCCAAAAAAAAAAAAAGATTAACGAAACGGCTGGGGATGCGAACGCAATCCAAACACAGCCGCCCGCTCCCGAACGGGAAAAAAGAGCACGAGAACCTCAACGTGCTTATAATAAGCGAAACAACATACTTTGGCCACATGGTATAGACAATGCTTTTGAGTTGGGCAAACTCATCAGCTGAGGTAAAAAAGCCAAAAAAAAAGAAAAAAATCATTTTAAAAAAATATGAAAGTAATATTTAAAAAAACAAAAGGGGGGGAGAGAGTTCAACTCAGGCAGTGCAACAGAAAGCATGAGCGAGGACAGCGTTCGAGAGCATCACGACCGGTTTCGTCCAAGTTAGGACTCATCAGGTGAGCTTACTCGAGCTGCCTCTAACTCAATGCAATCGGCACTCCAGCAAGTCGTCAAAACGACATCGCTGACGTGACGCGAGAACGCAAAAAAATGCGCGCGCGCCATCTACCGTAAATGTTGAACAACTCTCAGATGAAAAAAAGGAAAGCCCAAAAAAAAAAAGATTAACGAAACGGCTGGGGATGCGAACGCAATCCAAACACAGCCGCCCGCTCCCGAACGGGAAAAAAGAGCACGAGAACCTCAACGTGCTTATAATAAGCGAAACAACATACTTTGGCCACATGGTATAGACAATGCTTTTGAGTTGGGCAAACTCATCAGCTGAGGTAAAAAAGCCAAGAAAAAAGAAAAAAATCATATTAAAAAATATGAAAGTAATAGTTAAAAAACTAAAGGGGGGAGAGAGTTCAACTCAGGCAGTGCAACAGAAAGCATGAGCGAGGACAGCGTTCGAGAGCATCACGACCGGTTTCGTCCAAGTTAGGACTCATCAGGTGAGCTTACTCGAGCTGCCTCTAACTCAATGCAATCGGCACTCCAGCAAGTCGTCAAAACGACATCGCTGACGTGACGCGAGAACGCAAAAAAATGCGCGCGCGCCATCTACCGTAAATGTTGAACAACTCTCAGATGAAAAAAAGGAAAGCCCAAAAAAAAAAAGATTAACGAAACGGCTGGGGATGCGAACGCAATCCAAACACAGCCGCCCGCTCCCGAACGGGAAAAAAGAGCACGAGAACCTCAACGTGCTTATAATAAGCGAAACAACATACTTTGGCCACATGGTATAGACAATGCTTTTGAGTTGGGCAAACTCATCAGCTGAGGTAAAAAAGCCAAGAAAAACGAAAAAATCATATTAAAAAATATGAAAGTAATAGTTAAAAAACTAAAGGGGGGAGAGAGTTCAACTCAGGCAGTGCAACAGAAAGCATGAGCGAGGACAGCGTTCGAGAGCATCACGACCGGTTTCGTCCAAGTTAGGACTCATCAGGTGAGCTTACTCGAGCTGCCTCTAACTCAATGCAATCGGCACTCCAGCAAGTCGTCAAAACGACATCGCTGACGTGACGCGAGAACGCAAAAAAATGCGCGCGCGCCATCTACCGTAAATGTTGAACAACTCTCAGATGAAAAAAAGGAAAGCCCAAAAAAAAAAAAGATTAACGAAACGGCTGGGGATGCGAACGCAATCCAAACACAGCCGCCCGCTCCCGAACGGGAAAAAAGAGCACGAGAACCTCAACGTGCTTATAATAAGCGAAACAACATACTTTGGCCACATGGTATAGACAATGCTTTTGAGTTGGGCAAAGTCATCAGCTGAGGTAAAAAAGCCAAGAAAAAAGAAAAAAATCATATTAAAAAATATGAAAGTAAAAGTTAAAAACTAAAGGGGGGAGAGAGTTCAACTCAGGCAGTGCAACAGAAAGCATGAGCGAGGACAGCGTTCGAGAGCATCACGACCGGTTTCGTCCAAGTTAGGACTCATCAGGTGAGCTTACTCGAGCTGCCTCTAACTCAATGCAATCGGCACTCCAGCAAGTCGTCAAAACGACATCGCTGACGTGACGCGAGAACGCAAAAAAATGCGCGCGCGCCATCTACCGTAAATGTTGAACAACTCTCAGATGAAAAAAAGGAAAGCCCAAAAAAAAAAAAGATTAACGAAACGGCTGGGGATGCGAACGCAATCCAAACACAGCCGCCCGCTCCCGAACGGGAAAAAAGAGCACGAGAACCTCAACGTGCTTATAATAAGCGAAACAACATACTTTGGCCACATGGTATAGACAATGCTTTTGAGTTGGGCAAACTCATCAGCTGAGGTAAAAAAGCCAAGAAAAAAGAAAAAAATCATATTAAAAAATATGAAAGTAATAGTTAAAAAACTAAAGGGGGGAGAGAGTTCAACTCAGGCAGTGCAACAGAAAGCATGAGCGAGGACAGCGTTCGAGAGCATCACGACCGGTTTCGTCCAAGTTAGGACTCATCAGGTGAGCTTACTCGAGCTGCCTCTAACTCAATGCAATCGGCACTCCAGCAAGTCGTCAAAACGACATCGCTGACGTGACGCGAGAACGCAAAAAAATGCGCGCGCGCCATCTACCGTAAATGTTGAACAACTCTCAGATAAAAAAAAGGAAAGCCCAAAAAAAAAAAGATTAACGAAACGGCTGGGGATGCGAACGCAATCCAAACACAGCCGCCCGCTCCCGAACGGGAAAAAAGAGCACGAGAACCTCAACGTGCTTATAATAAGCGAAACAACATACTTTGGCCACATGGTATAGACAATGCTTTTGAGTTGGGCAAACTCATCAGCTGAGGTAAAAAAGCCAAGAAAAAAGAAAAAAATCATATAAAAAAATATGAAAGTAATAGTTAAAAATCAAAAGGGGGGGAGAGAGTTCAACTCAGGCAGTGCAACAGAAAGCATGAGCGAGGACAGCGTTCGAGAGCATCACGACCGGTTTCGTCCAAGTTAGGACTCATCAGGTGAGCTTACTCGAGCTGCCTCTAACTCAATGCAATCGGCACTCCAGCAAGTCGTCAAAACGACATCGCTGACGTGACGCGAGAACGCAAAAAAATGCGCGCGCGCCATCTACCGTAAATGTTGAAAAACTCTCAGATGAAAAAAAGGAAAGCCCAAAAAAAAAAAAGATTAACGAAACGGCTGGGGATGCGAACGCAATCCAAACACAGCCGCCCGCTCCCGAAGGGGAAAAAAAGAGCACGAGAACCTCAACGTGCTTATAATAAGCGAAACAACATACTTTGGCCACATGGTATAGACAATGCTTTTGAGTTGGGCAAACTCATCAGCTGAGGTAAAAAAGCCAAGAAAAAAGAAAAAAATCATATAAAAAAATTATGAAAGTAAAAGTTAAAAACTAAAGGGGGGAGAGAGTTCAACTCAGGCAGTGCAACAGAAAGCATGAGCGAGGACAGCGTTCGAGAGCATCACGACCGGTTTCGTCCAAGTTAGGACTCATCAGGTGAGCTTACTCGAGCTGCCTCTAACTCAATGCAATCGGCACTCCAGCAAGTCGTCAAAACGACATCGCTGACGTGACGCGAGAACGCAAAAAATGCGCGCGCGCCATCTACCGTAAATGTTGAACAACTCTCAGATGAAAAAAAGGAAAGCCCAAAAAAAAAAAAAGATTAACGAAACGGCTGGGGATGCGAACGCAATCCAAACACAGCCGCCCGCTCCCGAACGGGAAAAAAGAGCACGAGAACCTCAACGTGCTTATAATAAGCGAAACAACATACTTTGGCCACATGGTATAGACAATGCTTTTGAGTTGGGCAAACTCATCAGCTGAGGTAAAAAAGCCAAGAAAAAAGAAAAAATCATATTAAAAAATATGAAAGTAATAGTTAAAAAACTAAAGGGGGGAGAGAGTTCAACTCAGGCAGTGCAACAGAAAGCATGAGCGAGGACAGCGTTCGAGAGCATCACGACCGGTTTCGTCCAAGTTAGGACTCATCAGGTGAGCTTACTCGAGCTGCCTCTAACTCAATGCAATCGGCACTCCAGCAAGTCGTCAAAACGACATCGCTGACGTGACGCGAGAACGCAAAAAAATGCGCGCGCGCCATCTACCGTAAATGTTGAACAACTCTCAGATGAAAAAAAGGAAAGCCCAAAAAAAAAAAAGATTAACGAAACGGCTGGGGATGCGAACGCAATCCAAACACAGCCGCCCGCTCCCGAACGGGAAAAAAGAGCACGAGAACCTCAACGTGCTTATAATAAGCGAAACAACATACTTTGGCCACATGGTATAGACAATGCTTTTGAGTTGGGCAAACTCATCAGCTGAGGTAAAAAAGCCAAGAAAAAAGAAAAAAATCATATTAAAAAATATGAAAGTAATATTTAAAAAAACAAAAGGGGGGGAGAGAGTTCAACTCAGGCAGTGCAACAGAAAGCATGAGCGAGGACAGCGTTCGAGAGCATCACGACCGGTTTCGTCCAAGTTAGGACTCATCAGGTGAGCTTACTCGAGCTGCCTCTAACTCAATGCAATCGGCACTCCAGCAAGTCGTCAAAACGACATCGCTGACGTGACGCGAGAACGCAAAAAAATGCGCGCGCGCCATCTACCGTAAATGTTGAACAACTCTCAGATGAAAAAAAGGAAAGCCCAAAAAAAAAAAGATTAACGAAACGGCTGGGGATGCGAACGCAATCCAAACACAGCCGCCCGCTCCCGAACGGGAAAAAAGAGCACGAGAACCTCAACGTGCTTATAATAAGCGAAACAACATACTTTGGCCACATGGTATAGACAATGCTTTTGAGTTGGGCAAACTCATCAGCTGAGGTAAAAAAGCCAAGAAAAAAGAAAAAAATCATATTAAAAAATATGAAAGTAATATTTAAAAAAACTAAAGGGGGAGAGAGTTCAACTCAGGCAGTGCAACAGAAAGCATGAGCGAGGACAGCGTTCGAGAGCATCACGACCGGTTTCGTCCAAGTTAGGACTCATCAGGTGAGCTTACTCGAGCTGCCTCTAACTCAATGCAATCGGCACTCCAGCAAGTCGTCAAAACGACATCGCTGACGTGACGCGAGAACGCAAAAAAATGCGCGCGCGCCATCTACCGTAAATGTTGAAAAACTCTCAGATGAAAAAAGGAAAGCCCAAAAAAAAAAAAAAGATTAACGAAACGGCTGGGGATGCGAACGCAATCCAAACACAGCCGCCCGCTCCCGAACGGGAAAAAAGAGCACGAGAACCTCAACGTGCTTATAATAAGCGAAACAACATACTTTGGCCACATGGTATAGACAATGCTTTTGAGTTGGGCAAACTCATCAGCTGAGGTAAAAAAGCCAAGAAAAAAAAAAAAATCATATTAAAAAATATGAAAGTAATAGTTAAAAAACTAAAGGGGGGAGAGAGTTCAACTCAGGCAGTGCAACAGAAAGCATGAGCGAGGACAGCGTTCGAGAGCATCACGACCGGTTTCGTCCAAGTTAGGACTCATCAGGTGAGCTTACTCGAGCTGCCTCTAACTCAATGCAATCGGCACTCCAGCAAGTCGTCAAAACGACATCGCTGACGTGACGCGAGAACGCAAAAAAATGCGCGCGCGCCATCTACCGAAAATGTTGAACAACTCTCAGATGAAAAAAAGGAAAGCCCAAAAAAAAAAAAATTAACGAAACGGCTGGGGATGCGAACGCAATCCAAAAAAGCCCGCCCGCTCCCGAACGGGAAAAAAGAGCACGAAAACCCTCAACGTGCTTATAATAAGCGAAAAAACATACTTTGGCCACAGGGATAGACAATGTTTTTGAGTTGGGCAAACTCATCAGCTGAGGTAAAAAACCCAAGAAAAAAAAAAAATCATATTAAAAAATGAAAGTAATATTTAAAAAAACAAAAGGGGGGGAGAGAGTTCAACTCAGGCAGTGCAACAGAAAGCATGAGCGAGGACAGCGTTGAGAGCATCACGCCCGGGTTTTCGTCCAAGTTAGGATCATCAGGTGACTTACTCGAGCTGCCTCTAACTCAATGCAATCGGCACTCCACAATCGTAAAAACGACATGCTGACGTGACGCGAGAACGAAAAAAAATGCGCGCGCCCATCTACCGTAAATGTTGAAAACTCTCAGATGAAAAAAAGGAAAGAAAAAAAAAAAAAAAGATTAACGAAACGGCTGGGGATGCGAACGCAATCCAAACACAGCCGCCCGCTCCCAACGGGAAAAAGAGCACGAGAACCTCAACGTGCTTATAATAAGCGAAACAACATACTTTGGCCACATGGTATAGACAATGCTTTTGAGTTGGGCAAACTCATCAGCTGAGGTAAAAAAGCCAAGAAAAAAGAAAAAAATCATATTAAAAAATATGAAAGTAATAGTTAAAAAACTAAAGGGGGAGAGAGTTCAACTCAGGCAGTGCAACAGAAAGCATGAGCGAGGACAGCGTTCGAGAGCATCACGACCGGTTTCGTCCAAGTTAGGACTCATCAGGTGAGCTTACTCGAGCTGCCTCTAACTCAATGCAATCGGCACTCCAGCAAGTCGTCAAACGACATCGCTGACGTGACGCGAGAACGCAAAAAAATGCGCGCGCGCCATCTACCGTAAATGTTGAACAACTCTCAGATGAAAAAAAGGAAAGCCCAAAAAAAAAAAAGATTAACGAAACGGCTGGGGATGCGAACGCAATCCAAACACAGCCGCCCGCTCCCGAACGGGAAAAAAGAGCACGAGAACCTCAACGTGCTTATAATAAGCGAAACAACATACTTTGGCCACATGGTATAGACAATGCTTTTGAGTTGGGCAAACTCATCAGCTGAGGTAAAAAAGCCAAGAAAAAAAAAAAAAATCATATTAAAAAATATGAAAGTAATAGTTAAAAAACTAAAGGGGGGGAGAGAGTTCAACTCAGGCAGTGCAACAGAAAGCATGAGCGAGGACAGCGTTCGAGAGCATCACGACCGGTTTCGTCCAAGTTAGGACTCATCAGGTGAGCTTACTCGAGCTGCCTCTAACTCAATGCAATCGGCACTCCAGCAAGTCGTCAAAACGACATCGCTGACGTGACGCGAGAACGCAAAAAAATGCGCGCGCGCCATCTACCGTAAATGTTGAACAACTCTCAGATGAAAAAAAGGAAACCCCAAAAAAAAAAAAAGATTAACGAAACGGCTGGGGATGCGAACGCAATCCAAACACAGCCGCCCGCTCCCGAACGGGAAAAAAGAGCACGAGAACCTCAACGTGCTTATAATAAGCGAAACAACATACTTTGGCCACATGGTATAGACAATGCTTTTGAGTTGGGCAAACTCATCAGCTGAGGTAAAAAAGCCAAGAAAAAAGAAAAAATCATATTAAAAAATATGAAAGTAATAGTTAAAAAACTAAAGGGGGGAGAGAGTTCAACTCAGGCAGTGCAACAGAAAGCATGAGCGAGGACAGCGTTCGAGAGCATCACGACCGGTTTCGTCCAAGTTAGGACTCATCAGGTGAGCTTACTCGAGCTGCCTCTAACTCAATGCAATCGGCACTCCAGCAAGTCGTCAAAACGACATCGCTGACGTGACGCGAGAACGCAAAAAATGCGCGCGCGCCATCTACCGTAAATGTTGAACAACTCTCAGATGAAAAAAAGGAAAGCCCAAAAAAAAAAAAATTAACGAAACGGCTGGGGATGCGAACGCAATCCAAACACAGCCGCCCGCTCCCGAACGGGAAAAAGAGCACGAGAACCTCAACGTGCTTATAATAAGCGAAACAACATACTTTGGCCACATGGTATAGACAATGCTTTTGAGTTGGGCAAACTCATCAGCTGAGGTAAAAAAGCCAAGAAAAAAGAAAAAAATCATATTAAAAATATGAAAGTAATAGTTAAAAAACTAAAGGGGGGAGAGAGTTCAACTCAGGCAGTGCAACAGAAAGCATGAGCGAGGACAGCGTTCGAGAGCATCACGACCGTTTCGTCCAAGTTAGGACTCATCAGGTGAGCTTACTCGAGCTGCCTCTAACTCAATGCAATCGGCACTCCAGCAAGTCGTCAAAACGACATCGCTGACGTGACGCGAGAACGCAAAAAAATGCGCGCGCGCCATCTACCGTAAATGTTGAACAACTCTCAGATGAAAAAAAGGAAAGCCCAAAAAAAAAAAGATTAACGAAACGGCTGGGGATGCGAACGCAATCCAAACACAGCCGCCCGCTCCCGAACGGGAAAAAAGAGCACGAGAACCTCAACGTGCTTATAATAAGCGAAACAACATACTTTGGCCACATGGTATAGACAATGCTTTTGAGTTGGGCAAACTCATCAGCTGAGGTAAAAAAGCCAAGAAAAAAGAAAAAAATCATATTAAAAATATGAAAGTAATAGTTAAAAAACTAAAGGGGGGAGAGAGTTCAACTCAGGCAGTGCAACAGAAAGCATGAGCGAGGACAGCTTTCGAGAGCATCACGACCGTTTTCGTCCAAGTTAGGACTCATCAGGTGAGCTTACTCGAGCTGCCTCTAACTCAATGCAATCGGCACTCCAGCAGTCGTCAAACGACATCGCTGACGTGACGCGAGAACGCAAAAAAATGCGCGCGCGCCATCTACCGTAAATGTTGAACAACTCTCAGATGAAAAAAGGAAAGCCCAAAAAAAAAAAGATTAACGAAACGGCTGGGGATGCGAACGCAATCCAAACACAGCCGCCCGCTCCCGAACGGGAAAAAAGAGCACGAGAACCTCAACGCTTATAATAAGCGAAACAACATACTTTGGCCACATGGTATAGACAATGCTTTTGAGTTGGGCAAACTCATCAGCTGAGGTAAAAAAGCCAAGAAAAAAGAAAAAAATCATATTAAAAAATATGAAAGTAATAGTTAAAAAACTAAAGGGGGAGAGAGTTCAACTCAGCAGTGCAACAGAAAGCATGAGCGAGGACAGCGTTCGAGAGCATCACGACCGGTTTCGTCCAAGTTAGGACTCATCAGGTGAGCTTACTCGAGCTGCCTCTAACTCAATGCAATCGGCACTCCAGCAAGTCGTCAAAACGACATCGCTGACGTGACGCGAGAACGCAAAAAAATGCGCGCGCGCCATCTACCGTAAATGTTGAACAACTCTCAGATGAAAAAAAGGAAAGCCCAAAAAAAAAAAAGATTAACGAAACGGCTGGGGATGCGAACGCAATCCAAACACAGCCGCCCGCTCCCGAACGGGAAAAGAGCACGAGAAACCTCAACGTGCTTATAATAAGCGAAACAACATACTTTGGCCACATGGTATAGACATGCTTTTGAGTTGGGCAAACTCATCAGCTGAGGTAAAAAAGCCAAAAAAAGAAAAAAATCATATTAAAAAAAATATGAAAGTAATAGTTAAAAACTAAAGGGGGAGAGTTTCAACTCAGGCAGTGCAACAGAAAGCATGAGCGAGGACAGCGTTCGAGAGCATCACGACCGGTTTCGTCCAAGTTAGGACTCATCAGGTGAGCTTACTCGAGCTGCCTCTAACTCAATGCAATCGCCACTCCAGCAAGTCGTCAAACGACATCGCTGACGTGACGCGAGAACGCAAAAAATGCGCGCGCGCCATCTACCGTAAATGTTGAACAACTCTCAGATGAAAAAAGGAAAGCCCAAAAAAAAAAATTAACGAAACGGCTGGGGATGCGAACGCAATCCAAACACAGCCGCCCGCTCCCGAACGGGAAAAAAGAGCACGAGAACCTCAACGTGCTTATAATAAGCGAAACAACATACTTTGGCCACATGGTTATACATGCTTTTGAGTTGGGCAAACTCATCAGCTGAGGTAAAAAGCCAAGAAAAGAAAAAAATCATATTAAAAATATGAAAGTAATAGTTAAAAAACTAGGGGGGAGAGAGTTCAACTCAGGCAGTGCAACAGAAAGCATGAGCGAGGGCAGCGTTCGAGAGCATCACGACCGGTTTCGTCCAAGTTAGACTCATCAGGTGAGCTTACTCGAGCTGCCTCTAACTCAATGCAATCGGCACTCCAGCAAGTCGTCGAAACGACATCGCTGACGTGACGCGAGAACGCAAAAAAATGCGCGCGCGCCATCTACCGTAAATGTTGAACAACTCTCAGATGAAAAAAGGAAAGCCCAAAAAAAAAAAGATTACGAAACGGCTGGGGATGCGAACGCAATCCAAACACAGCCGCCCGCTCCCGAACGGGAAAAAGAGCACGAGAACCTCAACGTGCTTATTATAAGCGAAACAACATACTTTGGCCACATGGTATAGACAATGCTTTGAGTTGGGCAAACTCATCAGCTGAGGTAAAAAAGCCAAGAAAAAAGAAAAAATCATATTAAAAATATGAAAGTAATAGTTAAAAACTAAAGGGGGGAGAGAGTTTCAACTCAGGCAGTGCAACAGAAAGCATGAGCGAGGACAGCGTTCGAGAGCATCACGACCGTTTTCGTCCAAGTTAGGACTCATCAGGTGAGCTTACTCGAGCTGCCTCTAACTCAATGCAATCGCACTCCAGCAGGTCGTCAAACGACATCGCTGACGTGACGCGAGAACGCAAAAAATGCGCGCGCGCCATCTACCGTAAATGTTGAACAACTCTCAGATGAAAAAAAGGAAAGCCCAAAAAAAAAAAGATTAACGAACGGCTGGGGATGCGAACGCAATCCAAACACAGCCGCCCGCTCCCGAACGGGAAAAAAGAGCACGAGAAACTCAACGTGCTTATAATAAGCGAAACAACATACTTTGGCCACATGGTATAGACAATGCTTTTGAGAGTTGGGCAAATCATCTGCTGAGGTAAAAAAGCCAAGAAAAAAGAAAAAAATCATATTAAAAAATATGAAAGTAATAGTTAAAAAACTAAAGGGGGGAGAGAGTTCACTCAGGCAGTGCAACAGAAAGCATGAGCGAGGACAGCGTGAGAGCATCACGACCGGTTTCGTCCAAGTTCAGGTGGCTTACTCATCAGGTGCCCTTACTCGAGCTCCTCTAACTCAATGCAATCGCACTCCAGCATGTCGTCAAAACGACATCGCTGACGTGACGCGAGAACGCAAAAAAATGCGCGCGCGCCATCTACCGTAAATGTTGAACAACTCTCAGATGAAAAAAAGGAAAGCCCAAAAAAAAAAAAAATAACGAAACGGCTGGGGATGCGAACGCAATCCAACACAGCCGCCCGCTCCCGAACGGGAAAAAAGAGCACGAGAACCTCAACGTGCTTTAATAAGCGAAACAACATACTTTGCCACATGGTATAGACAATGCTTTGAGTTGGGCAAACTCATCAGCTGAGGTAAAAAAGCCAAGAAAAAAGAAAAAAATAATATTAAAAAATATAAAAGTAATAGTTAAAAAACTAAAGGGGGGAGAGAGTTCAACTCAGGCAGTGCAACAGAAAGCATGAGCGAGGACAGCGTTCGAGAGCATCACCACCGGTTTCGTCCAAGTTAGGACTCATCAGGTGAGCTTACTCGAGCTGCCTCTAACTCAATGCAATCGGCACTCCAGCAAGTCGTCAAAACGACATCGCTGACGTGACGCGAGAAACGCAAAAAATGCGCGCGCGCCATCTACCGTAAATGTTGAACAACTCTCAGATGAAAAAAGGAAGCCCAAAAAAAAAAACATTACGAAACGGCTGGGGATGCGAACGCAATCCAAACACAGCCGCCCGCTCCCGACGGGAAAAAAGAGCACGAGAACCTTAACGTGCTTATAATAAGCGAAACAACATACTTTGGCCACATGGTATAGACAATGCTTTTGAGTTGGGCAACTCATCAGCTGAGGTAAAAAAGCCAAGAAAAGAAAAAAAATATATTAAAAATATGAAGTAATAGTTAAAAAACTAAAGGGGGAGAGACTTCAACTCAGGCAGTGCAACAGAAAGCATGAGCGAGACAGCGTTCGAGAGCATCCCGACCGTTTTCGTCCAAGTTAGGACTCATCAGGTGAGCTTACAGCTGCCTCTAACTCAATGCAATCGGCACTCCAGCAAGTCGTCAAACGACATCGCTGACGTGACGCGAGAACGCAAAAATGCGCGCGCGCCATCTACCGTAAATGTTGAAAACTCTCAGATGAAAAAAAAGAAAGCCAAAAAAAAAAAGATTAACGAAACGGCTGGGGATGCGAACGCAATCCAAACACAGCCGCCCGTCCCGAACGGGAAAAAGAGCACGAGAACCTCAACGTGCTTATAATAAGCGAAACAACATACTTTGGCCACATGGTATAGACAATGCTTTGAGTTGGGCAAACTCATCAGCTGAGGTAAAAAAGCCAAGAAAAAAGAAAAAAATCATATTAAAAAATATAAAGTAATAGTTAAAAAACTAAAGGGGGGAGAGAGTTCAACTCAGGCAGTGCAACAGAAAGCATGAGCGAGGACAGCGTTCGAGAGCATCACGACCGGTTTCGTCCAAGTTAGGACTCATCAGGTGACCTTACTCGAGCTGCCTCTAACTCAATGCAATCGGCACTCCAGCAAGTCGTCAAAACGACATCGCTGACGTGACGCGAGAACGCAAAAAAATGCGCGCGCGCCATCTACCGTAAATGTTGAAAAACTCTCAGATGAAAAAAAGGAAAGCCCAAAAAAAAAAAAGATTAACGAAATGGCTGGGGATGCGAACGCAATCCAAACACAGCCGCCCGCTCCCGAACGGGAAAAAAGAGCACGAGAAACTCAACGTGCTTATAATAAGCGAAACAACATACTTTGGCCACATGGTATAGACAATGCTTTTGAGTTGGGCAAACTCATCAGCTGAGGTAAAAAAGCCAAGAAAAAAAAAAAAAATCATATTAAAAAATATGAAAGTAATAGTTAAAAAATTAAAGGGGGGAGAGAGTTCAACTCAGGCAGTGCAACAGAAAGCATGAGCGAGGACAGCGATCGAGAGCATCACGACCGGTTTCGTCCAAGTTAGGACTCATCAGGTGAGCTTACTCGAGCTGCCTCTAACTCAATGCAATCGGCACTCCAGCAAGTCGTCAAAACGACATCGCTGACGTGACGCGAGATCGCAACAAATGCGCGCGCGCCATCTCCCGTAAATGTTGAACAACTCTCAGATGAAAAAAAGGAAAGCCCAAAAAAAAAAGAGATTACGAAACGGCTGGGGATGCGAACGCAATCCAAACACAGCCGCCCGCTCCCGAACGGGAAAAAAGAGCACGAGAACCTCAACGTGCTTATAATAAGCGAAACAACATACTTTGGCCACATGGTATAGACAATGCTTTTGAGTTGGGCAAACTCATCAGCTGAGGTAAAAAAGCCAAGAAAAAAGAAAAAAAATCATATTAAAAAATATGAAAGTAATAGTTAAAAAACTAAAGGAGGGAGAGAGTTCAACTCAGGCAGTGCAACAGAAAGCATGAGCGAGGACAGCGTTCGAGAGCATCACGACCGGTTTCGTCCAAGTTAGGACTCATCAGGTGAGCTTACTCGAGCTGCCTCTAACTCAATGCAATCGGCACTCCAGCAAGTCGTCAAAACGACATCGCTGACGTGACGCGAGAACGCAAAAAAATGCGCGCGCGCCATCTACCGTAAATGTTGAACAACTCTCAGATGAAAAAAAGGAAAGCCCAAAAAAAAAAGATTAACGAAACGGCTGGGGATGCGAACGCAATCCAAACACAGCCGCCCGTCCCCGAACGGGAAAAAAAGAGCACGAGAACCTCAACGTGCTTATAATAAGCGAAACAACATACTTTGGCCACATGGTATAGACAATGCTTTTGAGTTGGGCAAACTCATCAGCTGAGGTAAAAAAGCCAAGAAAAAACAAAAAAATCATCTTAAAAAATATGAAAAAAAAAGTTAAAAAACTAAAGGGGGGAGAGAGTTCAACTCAGGCAGTGCAACAGAAAGCATGAGCGAGGGCAGCGTTCGAGAGCATCACCACCGGTTTCGTCCAAGTTAGGAGTCATCAGGTGAGCTTACTCGAGCTGCCTCTAAGTCAATGCAATCGGCACTCCAGCATGTCGTCAAAACGACATCGCTGACGTGACGCGAGAACGCAAAAAAATGCGCGCGCGCCATCTACCGTAAATGTTGAAAAATTCTCAGATGAAAAAAAGGAAAGCCCAAAAAAAAAAAAGATTAAGGAAACGGCTGGGGATGCGAACGCAATCCAAACACAGCCGCCCGCTCCCGAACGGGAAAAAAGAGCACGAGAACCTCAACGTGCTTATAATAAGCGAAACAACATACTTTGGCCACATGGTATAGACAATGCTTTTGAGTTGGGCAAACTCATCAGCTGAGGTAAAAAAGCCAAGAAAAAAGAAAAAAATCATAATAAAAATATGAAAGTAATAGTTAAAAAACTAAAGGGGGGAGAGAGTTCAACTCAGGCAGTGCAACAGAAAGCATGAGCGAGGACAGCTTTCGAGAGCATCACGACCGGTTTCGTCCAAGTTAGGACTCATCAGGTGAGCTTACTCGAGGTGCCTCTAACTCAATGCAATCGGCACTCCAGCAAGTCGTCGAAACGACATCGCTGACGTGACGCGAGAACGCAAGAAAATGCGCGCGCGCCATCTACCGTAAATGTTGAACAACTCTCAGATGAAAAAAAGGAAAGCCCAAAAAAAAAAAAAAGATTAACGAAACGGCTGGGGATGCGAACGCAATCCAAACACAGCCGCCCGCTCCCGAACGGGAAAAAAGAGCACGAGAACCTCAACGTTCTTATAATAAGGGAAACAACATACTTTGGCCACATGGTATAGACAATGCTTTTGAGTTGGGCAAACTCATCAGCTGAGGTAAAAAAGCCAAGAAAAAAGAAAAAAAATCATATTAAAAAATATGAAAGTAATAGTTAAAAAACTAAAGGGGGGAGAGAGTTCAACTCAGGCAGTCCAACAGAAAGCAAAAGCGAGGACAGCGTTCGAGAGCATCACGACCGGTTTCGTCCAAGTTAGGACTCATCAGGTGAGCTTACTCGAGCTGCCTCTAACTCAATGATATCGGCACTCCAGCAAGTCGTCAAAACGACATCGCTGACGTGACGCGAGAACGCAAAAAAATGCGCGCGCGCCATCTACCGTAAATGTTGAACAACTCCCAGATGAAAAAAAGGAAAGCCCAAAAAAAAAATGATTAACGAAACGGCTGGGGATACGAACGCAATCGAAACACAGCCGCCCGATCCCGAACGGGAAAAAAGAGCACGAGAACCTTAACGTGCTTATAATAAGCGAAACAACATACTTTGGCCACATGGTATAGACAATGCTTTTGAGTTGGGCAAACTCATCAGCTGAGGTAAAAAAGCCAAGAAAAAAAAAAAAAAATCATATTAAAAAATATGAAAGTAATAGTTAAAAAACTAAAGGGGGGAGAGAGTTCAACTCAGGCAGTGCAACAGAAAGCATGAGTGAGGACAGCGTTCGAGAGCATCACGACCGGTTTCGTCCAAGTTAGGACTCATCAGGTGACCTTACACGAGCTGCCTCTAACTCAATGCAATCGGCACTCCCGCAAGTCGTCAAAACGACATCGCTGACGTGACGCGAGAACGCAAAAAAATGCGCGCGCGCCATCTACCGTAAATGTTGAACAACTCTCAGATGAAAAAAAGGAAAGCCCAAAAAAAAAAAAAGATTAACGAAATGGCTGGGGATGCGAACGCAATCCAAACACAGCCGCCCGCTCCCGAACGGGAAAAAAGAGCACGAGAAACTCAACGTGCTTATAATAAGCGAAACAACATACTTTGGCCACATGGTATAGACAATGCTTTTGAGTTGGGCAAACTCATCAGCTGAGGTAAAAAAGCCAAGAAAAAAGAGAAAAATCATATTAAAAAAATGAAAGTAATAGTTAAAAAACTAAAGGGGGGAGAGAGTTCAACTCAGGCAGTGCAACAGAAAGCATGAGCGAGGACAGCGATCGAGAGCATCACGACCGGTTTCGTCCAAGTTAGGACTCATCAGGTGAGCTTACTCGAGCTGCCTCTAACTCAATGCAATCGGCACTCCAGCAAGTCGTCAAAACGACATCGCTGACGTGACGTGAGATCGCAAAAAAATGCGCGCGCGCCATCTACCGTAAATGTTGAACAACTCTCAGATGAAAAAAAGGAAAGCCCAAAAAAAAAAAGATTAACGAAACGGCTGGGGATGCGAACGCAATCCAAACACAGCCGCCCGCTCCCGAACGGGAAAAAAGAGCACGAGAACCTCAACGTGCTTATAATAAGCGAAACAACATACTTTGGCCACATGGTATAGACAATGCTTTTGAGTTGGGCAAACTCATCAGCTGAGGTAAAAAAGCCAAGAAAAAAGAAAAAAATCATATTAAAAAATATGAAAGTAATAGTTAAAAAACTAAAGGGGGGAGAGAGTTCAACTCAGGCAGTGCAACAGAAAGCATGAGCGAGGACAGCGTTCGAGAGCATCACGACCGGTTTCGTCCAAGTTAGGACTCATCAGGTGAGCTTACTCGAGCTGCCTCTAACTCAATGCAATCGGCACTCCAGCAAGTCGTCAAAACGACATCGCTGACGTGACGCGAGAACGCAAAAAATGCGCGCGCGCCATCTACCGTAAATGTTGAACAACTCTCAGATGAAAAAAAGGAAAGCCAAAAAAAAAAAAGATTAACGAAACGGCTGGGGATGCGAACGCAATCCAAACACAGCCGCCCGCTCCCGAACGGGAAAAAAGAGCACGAGAACCTCAACGTGCTTATAATAAGCGAAACAACATACTTTGGCCACATGGTATAGACAATGCTTTTGAGTTGGGCAAACTCATCAGCTGAGGTAAAAAAGCCAAGAAAAAAGAAAAAAATCATATTAAAAAATATGAAAGTAATAGTTAAAAAACTGAAGGGGGGAGAGAGTTCAACTGCTAATTCATCGCTTATTCAAAAGAATAAGCGATTGAACGCCCCTCGTAGTATGTTTAAAACAAGGATATCCTTGATTTTTTAAAAAATGGTTTTGCAACACTCTTTAATAACGGTTTGAAAACTTTCCAAATCCAGAGTATTAAATGTAGTCAGAGAATCAGATAGAATACTAAAAGTATTCTTCAGTTCAACTTCGGTACTCAAGTCCTATTTGCCCAATCTGGGTGAAATCCATTCCCATTTTACTTTTGATTATTTTTCAATGACAGAAGGTGCAGTGGGGCTGTAGCAAAGTTTTGTTATAGTGTTTTGGAAGGTCAATTTGCATGAACATTTGAGTGACAGCTGACAATCACATCGAAAGCATCAAGAAGTCTCGAAATCCACTCGCAAATTCAATAATTGCATTTAACAAAACTCAAAGTGACAATGGGGAAGTCCTATCTAATTGCATCTTTCTCTGTGATAAATCACTTTTCTCAAATAGAAAGTTGTGTCTTGAAGGGACTCCCCCATTGTCTGAAGTACAAGTCAAAGAAAGATGTATTTTACAAGAACAAACAAAAGAAATGTGAGAAAACTGGTTGTTAACTAGCATTAGCATTCAAAATTGATAGCGTCCATTTGCCGATAGCAAAACCTTGCAAGAGCTTTATTGTTTACTTACATTTTTGTGTGATTTTTTGTCTTGGAGTGTTTTAATTTGGTCTTTTAGACTTCACTATTCTTTAAAACTTTCTGTTTTGAACGTATCTATTTTGTCTTCATTTTCAGTAAATTTTGAAGCGTGTCCATCTCTGGTGAAGACTCGACAGGTGATTTTGAATAAGGGTGTAGCCCTAGACCCGTGCGGGAAATGGAAACTTCTGTTGAAAGAACTCTTCATACTCCACATTGACTACGGGGTGAAAGAGTTGGTATCTTTGAAGATGGCCGAAGCAGCTAGGAGAGACACAAGGTTGTCAGCTATATTTAAAACATTGAATGCAATGCTTCGCACGGAAGGGTGTCAGTCATCCTTGTTGGATCCAAGTAAGAATGCTTGTGAGTATTACAACGTTTCTCCAATCAAATGGATACCACCATTTCTTTTTTTAACATGCAATGAAACACGGCTTATTTACACCAGTTCAGAATTTTCAAAAGATAATGCACTGTTAAGGGGGTAAGTTACTAAAAAATGAATTTTCCCCCTATTGCCTTTAGAGTCTGACATTTCTCATATGATTCTACCAACCCTCAACACTGCCGTACTAAGGAAGACTGCCGTAAGCTCCAAGCGTTACTTAGACTGTTTTTGCAGTATAGCTCAGGCCTCTATTCTTATACTGAGTTCCTTTTTAGGAGTTTATTATTGTTGTACCTATCTGGTCATTCAACTCTCTTTAACAAAGGCTCTCTGCCCGTCCGGCGTCCAAACATTTAAGAACGGCCGACCGGCAACCATCTATTTTTCAACGCTGGAATCCTTGGAAGGACCAACTGTTAGAGGCATTGGAGGTTTAAGATTGAGGGTAAACTGAAGAATAGGGACCCCGAGCTACCTCGCAAAAACAGCATAAATAACTCTTGGCGCTTATGGCGTTCTTGCTTAGCCCGGCAGAACAGTGGAAATTTTTGTAGCGCTGGTTGCATCCTATCCCCTTACATTCGTAAAATAAATTGATTGGTCCAGGTCAAGATTTGTTTCGACTTAGGTTACATCGAGTAGAATTAGACAAATCGAGTTGGCTTTCCCCGATTAGATCTAATGTGTCCAAATTAACACTATCATTTGTACTTGGCTTCTAGGTTTCTCTCTTCAGACTTTGTAAGATTATTGACAAGATTATGACCATTTTCCCTCATGCCCAGAACCAAAGCCTGGCATCATAAACTGTGCTGTTCAGTGTCGAACACACTTCTTGCACTTTTTCAGCGTAGCTTCAGATAGCTTCATAATGAAGCTTTTTTTCATCCTCGCAAAACTATCCGTTTGCAAGTAAAACATGTCGAATCATCTTAAGCAGTTTCAATGAAAGATGAGTCACTGTAACCATTCTATTAGAGGGGGACCATTTTGAGTATAGGGTTCTGACAAACAATGGTGCCTGTTTCCAAACCGCATCAAAGCGCATTGATGAGCGCTTGATTAGTAACGAGTTGAAACTCTGCGCAAACCAACTGCTCTCCCATGCGCTCTGATGCAGTTCAGAAGCAGGCACCGCTTCTTGACAGGACTCGATACTCAAAATGGTCCTGCTATACTAAATAATCTCCTCCGCTCATCTCCTCAATCAATGGCTGCTCTTCATGTGAAGAATCTGCATTCATGAGCGGATTTCAACTTTAACATTGTTTAAACCGTAAGTTATCATAATTTAGATATGAATGTACCACAGCAGAAGCATTTTGAGTATCAGGTTCTAACAAGTAGTGGTGCCTGCTTCTGCATTGCATCAAAGCGCATCCTTGAGCAGGAGATTATCAATTAGTCAAAATTCTGTGCTAAACAACCACTCACGGATGTGTGCTGGTGCGATGCAATGCAAAAGTAAGCCCTGCCACTTGTCTAAGCCTGATAGTTAAAATACTTTAGTTCTAAATAAATATTTGGTAGGTATTACTAAAAACTCATGAGTAAATCATGAATCCTTAGGTCTAATTAGTTACGATTCAATTGTCGACTTCTTAAGTGGAACAGCCCTCAGGCAATATTCACCTGACATTCCATTGTAGAACAATGTGATTGTAACTTTCTCATCTTGTCGGACAGTTGTACTTAGGTAAATAAGTAAATACTTAAAAAAGTTGTTACCAAACTCCAACCAAACCTCGTAGTAAAATTCACTTCACGAGTGGCTCAATCAACTTGGGCAAAAGAGATCAGTCGAGTGAAATGGATGCTCTCCGATCGACCTCAGCCCAGTATTTCAGTCGACACCATTTATCATTGGATGAATGCATCACACAACTTGGTGTTGGTGTTGACATTTAAATAATTCTGCTCTCCATGACTGTCATGCAGGCATAGGTACAATTGGTCTGAAATGTAAAGGTCCACCCTTTGCTTTTTATTCCCTTTCGGTACCTAACTTCTCTAGACCACTGCTAGGTTAACGAAGTTATCTACTTCAGATCACTCAACTTAAGAGATGAACATGAGAAAATCTGTCTCAGGAAGAGAGAGTTTGCTGAGAGAGGTCAAACTACAAAATTTTTGAATAAACCACCACAAACATACCACTTTCACTCGTCGAAATGCCAAGAAAGGCGATGACTTACGGCATTACGAGGCAATAACACACTGTAGAATCTGACCAATTAAATGAAAGCTATGAAGAACTTGAGTGTTTCAATTCGTAAAAACTGAAGTTACGGCTTTGATTGACAGAAAACACGCACAGTTCATAAAGAAATTCTAATTTTAAAGTCTCTGATAGAATTCGAAAACACGCGAAAATACATTGCGGGGAACCTTCGGTTTGTTTTCACAACACACATCTCTAACCTTAAAATCTCCGAGGCGGTTACGCATGTTTACCAGAGTTTTCCGAACTAGATAAAGCTCGTTAGTAATCACAGACAAAATAATGAAACTACCAAATTTATTCATAACGGAGACAATCCTTATGAAAAACTTCGGGTCAATTCTCAGTCAAAACCTCACTCAAACATTCAAACATTTCAATCGGCGCACAATGGATCCAAATCGAGTCCTAAGTGGTCAAAAATACAAAGACATGAGATATCACAAGAACTGTCGATCCATCAAATGATATTCTCCGATAAATATGGGACAAGCCAGGATAGAAAAAACCGAGCCAAATAAACCCCTTAAAATCAACTATAGTACCCAGCTAAAATACTAATTTTCCAACTTTGAAAGGATCGAATTTGGACCGCCAAAGATTTGATTTCTGTCCATTGTGCGGCGAACCGAAGAATATCGAAAATCCGATATGGCGCGCGATACGTTTTTTTTCCACGTTAAAGGATAGGGAGACTTTTGGCGTTGCCGCTCCGCAATATATCGAACGAAGGGAATCCACCGTAAAACGAGACGCGATCATTACGTGCGGAAATCTGACAACGCACGTTTGCGACCAAGCCGAAAATTGTCGATTATTATGCAGGAAGTTTATGGCCAAAATCGATACGAAACCATAACAAAAACATGCAGTACTTACTGCATGTTAAAAAGGCACCCAATCTACAGAGCATAAGCTTTCAAACGGTATCCAATTTAATAGATTTAATTTTTTTTTACTATTTTTTATGAATTTTTTAAAATCGTGATTTTCCCATTTACTTCAATGTAAATCTCGGTCGCGGTGCACCAATCTGACTGACGGGTTGCGGCCAACCAGGAACTATTGTCCCTCTACTCAGCCCTAGGCTCCCCGCCCTAGTATGAGCCTTTTGTCAGGTCTAGATAGTATTAGAAGTCTTTGAGTATTATTATAGAAGTCTTTGGATTATTATTGTTACTCTTTTTTGGCGCGAATTTTTACTTTCTCATTTTAAATCAGATTTAGGAGCAGATTTTTGTTTTTAGGTTTTTTTTTTGTTTTCGCTTTTTTGTGTGTCAATACTTGGTCAATACCGAAGGAAAAGTTCTTTTAAACTAGACCGGCGTTTTTTTTTGTTTTTTAAACCCAAAGGGTTTTGGATTTTTTTATGACATTACTCTTTTTTTTGGCGCGAACCCACGCGAACCGCGAGCAGCTGTGCTTTTAACGTTAACGTCGTGAACACCAAGCGTTAATTCGTTTCTTCTGCAGTGATAATTTCTTGTGTTGTGAATAATGTCATAGGTAATAATAAAAATAATAATAATGTAATTCGAAGTTGAAATCATGATCTGTTGAAATCCAGTGCCATTGTCTGATGAACTTGAACGCCATTGACCGTGGTTGTTAGTTTACTTTTGAACTGAAATGGACTCGTCCATCGAAGTTGCCAACGAACACACCACTAGAAGAAGGCCGACTCCCGTGTTAGCAACTGGGGACAAGGTTTTGCCGCGATCGTAGCGCGCCCCGCCCGAGCTGTCGGGAAAAGGAAGAACTAAACGCGACGGCGAGCGGCCAGGGGGGTAGGCTGTATGGCGGGTTGCGGCATTCCCCTTTCCGGGGCCAGTGGGACTTAGTTTTTTTCAGCCCGTATTCAGCACAAGTGACTGTCGGACTCCACAAGAAAATTCGTCTCGTCATAGCAATTTATCCTTCCAACTTGAAAAGAAAAGACCCCATTTCAAGGAGAGGAAGGGAATAACTGCTGAGAAAAGAGGAATTATTTGCTGGAGCATTTTCATTTTGAAAAAAGAGCGATTCCGGACAGTCAAAAATGTGCTGAGTACTCGGGCTGAAAAAGGAAAAATTAATTAAACGATGTAGCTTCCTTCCCTTGGTTGTATTTCGTTTAGCAATAAATCAATCAGGGCTGGTAAATAAGTACTTTTCCCATCCCCAACACCCAAATAGCGCTACTCATAATAAGTGGAGGAACGATGCATTTTTTACGGAAAATTGACCATTAGTTCATAGTTCAAGACAAGTAAATGTTCGACCCCTTTTTCCTTCTCAAAGGAATTTTTTGGTTGTGTGACTGCCATCCAACAGAAAGGAAGCCTGCTTCCATTTTGATTTGAATTAAAGGCAATTTTCGGATGCAAGTTCATTCCAAATTACTTATTGTCGACGCGAAAATATTTTACTGCAGTAAGTTGGCTTATGCAGGCAAGGAAAAAGAAAAATAAGGTCAAGACTTGGTGGCCCGATGCGTAAGGCTTAGTGAAGAGCTTGGGACGGGTAGCGGAAATGGGCAATTTTTAAGAGAATAAAAGATTCTAAAGAAAGAATTCTTAAGGAAACAAAACTCTAAAACAACAGATTTCAAACTTTTCGACGGAATAGCATGAGGGTGTTGGCGGAAAACCATTCTTCATAAATGGCTTAGAGGGGGATATTTGCACAGCTTCTAGATAAAGGGGGGGGGGTTTGATTCAGTTCAAATAGATGAAAATAAACGAAAAGTTGATTGCAAGAAATTTAATTAAAAATTTATGATATCAATAGAATAACCTTGAAAGTTATGAACCTACATTACCTGATATCAATGAAGACTACAATTTAGTAAATATTGACAGCTAAATTATTGGACAGCATCGAACATTTCTGGCATTTATTCATAATAAATTTGAAACACAATTGCAGATACAATAAAATACCTAAGAAAGTTTACAAAATACTTTCCATCATTGGAACAGTTTTCAGAACAATAGAGAATCAAATGATTAAATGACTGCGAGACACATGATTTTTATTTGATAGTGATAGGTAAAGACTAAACTTTCTTTTTTTCTGACAAACCACATCAATGGACAAGAAATAAAATTTCTTTCTTTTTGGTCAAGAAATTAATACTGGATTTGGACTAACTACAAGAAATAAATAACTTGCGACTGACCATTAGACTTGTGGATAATCAAAATAAAGTGAAAAAAATGATTGAATTTTGTTTGAAATTCCTATGAATGATAGCAAAGATTTAAAAATGATTCACTTATGTCATTCGACAAAAAAAACATTTCTTACAACATCTACTTTTAGAATGTTTAAAGCATTAATTAACGGGGGAAAATGAGCGAAGGAAAAAGTTAATAATCATAAAGGATAAAATAAAAGACTGTCTGAAAATTATTAATCCAGCTCTTCACTGGAAAAACAACCCTCATTGTTTTCTGAAGTATCACCATCCATTAGCAAACCGAAATAAGATATTAATTCTATTACTATTCTAGCGTATGTTTCTTCATCCGAAAGTTCACTAGACTCTAGGAAAAAAGTAAAATTAATAAGCAGCTGATCAGAAGGAGAGGAAAATACGGCCCCACATAAATTCGCTTCAAAAGCTAATACTAAATCCTCTTGATTTTCAATCTTGAATCAGACTTCTTTTCAGGAAAGATGCATCAGGAATTTTTTTTTTCTAGAGCAAGCATACAGTCTGTTCGACAGCCATCAGACAGAAACCTATTGCAGACAAACAGAAAACACCACAATTTACAGTAAGTTATGAAAGGAACTTATTTCTAGGTGCTTTTGAAAACCAGTGGTAATTATTCTAAGAAAAATGAACAGTATCAAACAGTGATTGTAACTCAGGTCTAAGTCTTAGGAGCCATTTTGGCCAGCCATGTCATTTTTTAGGAGCCGTCAAGTATTTTTAAGGGGCCATTTTGTTTTTTGTTTTTTGTTTTTTTTTTGGACACAGCGCGCATAAGAAACTAGTCATATTTTTTTGCGCGCGATCAACATATCAGCAAAAAACCAAACGTGCAGGAGCGTGGACTTTAATCGACTGGAGGAAAAAACCATTTTTCGGCGAAAATTTGCTTAGGCGCCAATCTTGACCGTCAACTCAATTTCTTAGGGGCCATCAACTAATTCGTAGGCGCGAATGGCGCATATGAGTTACAATCACTGGTATCAAAATTAGAAGCATTTGTTGGCTCATCATAATCAATCCCAGGAAGATGTGTAACATCAGTTAGAAAATAATACCTTCTGAAACTTGTGCGTGTATATGCACTGCTTGAGATAAACCTATGCTCTCATTAGGCATTTGCTAGCGAGAACATAAGATATTTGGCAGTAGCACCGGATTTTACCAGTACATTTAGTAGAAAAAGCAGGTTTGGAGCAGAAACATTGTAAGTATCGGGTCTTGGCGAGTAGCGGACAGCTGTGCCTGCTTCCAAATTGCATCAAAAGGCATCGGTGAGCTGTTGGTCAGTGCCAGATTTTGATTCGTTGCTACTCCTCACTAATGTGCTTTGATGCAATTTGGAAGTAGGCACCAAGACTTGTCAGAACCCAGTATGCAAACTGCGTCTGCTATACAAAAAGAAGGAAATCTCAACCCACCTAATTCTCAGCATAGATAACGCTGCCATTTAACGACTTCACTTCTGTCCGGAACAATTCAACATCTACTGCTTCTTCCATTGTTTGTGGAGCTGAAAACAGAAAAAGACATTAGTCAATCAGGAAAGGTTGCATATCAACACTGCTTCGACAAAATAAACAAATGAGTTTTTTGGTTGAGCGCAGAAGTACCACTTTCGGCTTTGATTGTGAACTTTGTCAGTAAGTGACAAAAGCAGATGCAGAGTAGAAATAATATACAACTCAGAATGATAACTTTCATGCCAGTAATGAACGGTTAACAATTTTCATTAAATTGAGACGGAAAAGCGAAACATTACTAAATCTTAAATATGTTTCTTCTGGTCCAAACTACTATGCGGGTAGAGCTCGTTTCATAAGTGTAGGCGCACCAAGACCGTAATTTTTGGTGAATTTTCATTCCTTCAAGCCAAGACAAAACTTGCCTGTCACTTTGAAGTTTTGATTTTATAGTGTTTCTAAATGAAAAGCCAATGTTCAGATTAATTTTCATCAATTTTTCTTTTGTAACCAGAGAAATAATATTGAAAAATTCCAAAGATTCTCAGTCTAGGTGCGTCTACACTTCTGAAACGACCTATAATATGAAATCATTGGCATTAGTTGAAAAGGACTGTTCCTTAGTATTTATGTACAGCTCAAAACAGCAGGGTACAAGGTGTTGTGCGCTGCACCTAACGCTCCAAGTAGCCTCTCATTTACACAAAGCCCAGCTTGGTCAATCCTTCACAATTTTGTTGAAGTATCAAATGTTGATGGATGGAAGACAACTGATAGTTGGGTGACTTTGTACAGAAAGACCTACTTGTTTTCAGCAGCTGCCATTTTCTCTCAAAATTTTGACTGTTTGAAAAAAAGACAAACAATGCAATAAGTTGCGCCATTGTTCATGGAGAGAGATATTACTTTTGCTTCCATCTCATGAACACACCAGATAAGATTCACCACTATTTTTTTTCATCAAAACTTTCTTCTCTAACGCGGAAAGGAAGTGCATACTGATAACATAGTACCTGGTATAATGTAGGTGACAGAGACAACAACAAGAGAGCCAGGCTTTGTAGTCTGAGGGTAGGAAGTGCTCAGAGCAAATCCATCTGTACTTTTTTGACATAAGAAGTGGTGTTCCTTCTTTGCTACAAACGTCACAGGGGTATCCAAACTTTGCCCATTTTAGAGGTCTGCAAAAATCGAAATGAAAAGATTAGTGACATAAATAATGGAAAAAGGACTCATGAATGAAATGAAAGTCAAGGAGCAAAAGTAAAGTTTAGTGCTTGATAGGGAGGCATTGACATAAAAATTCATCAGTGAGCGGATGGTTAGCAAAGAGTTAAGACTCACAGCTTACCAACCTCTCCCGGATGCGTTTCAGATGAAGGCACTCTTCTGTGTCAGCACCTGATGCCCAGAAGATGTCAGCTCTACACCTCTAATTAAAACGATGGTAATATTTCTGGCAACGCTCTCAACATAGCTCACTCTGAAATATTCAGAAAGATTGGCAGTGGCGTTTGCAGTGACTCTTATCAAAGCATCATCTACATTCCGCTACAAACTAAATGGCACTGTTAGCAGTAATGAGGCTGACATTTTCATGAAAGCCAAACAGCCGTCGAGTCTAGGTAAATGTTCTGAACCTATCTACGCAGGTTTCTTTTCCAACCGCACTAATCGATCTGGAATTTTTAAAATGTGCACCAAAAATCCAGCAATCCATCAAAGGGTTTATAGCAATATCCGATTCAATTAGAAGAGATAAGGAAAATTACTCTAAATAAACAAAATTGTAAACAACAAAGGCGCCTATCCAATCAGACTGCTTCGGAGGCCACTGAATCCATGATCATCAGATGATGTCGATCTAGGAGCCATTGCTGCAATCAGAATTGAGAGTCCGTATGATTTTGATCTAACGCAAGCATCAATTGATAGATGAAGCATCAGATCGGAAAATAAACTCAATAGTTTGATCACATCCTCGAATCTTTGGCGAGACATACATATAGCATATACCTACACAGGGATTAAAATGTATCGTAGAGTGAATTGCTCTCCTCGCTTAATGTTTCATGACTGTCTATGAAGACCTCCATCGCTGAATCAAAACGGATAAATTGAGCTAGGAGAGGGATGCTGAAACGGGAATTTATAGATGTCTGAAATGGAGAATAATCGATACCAACCGGGAAAAATCAAAATCTAGATAGGACACAAATAACCACAATAAATAAAAGAGAAGGCGGAAAGAAACAACTTACCGGAAGAAATCCAGAATTTCCTGTGATTAAAAGACGTTCTCTGATGAGTCCACCAGCGCCATCATGAAAATCAAATATTTATCTGAGAGTAACTTCACTTTCATCCCGAGTCGGGTCGACAATAACTTTAGTATCTAATCACGATGAAATAATTGGACGCCGAGCGCAATCCAGGCAAGTTATAATCATGAACAAAACCCAAAAAGTTAAAAAAACTAAACTTATAAAAAAAGTAAACAGTGAAGAAGTAAGAAGATGGCAGTTTTTGCAGTTCAAAAAGTCGGTTACAAGTCCCCAGCCAATGCAAAGATTATTTATTACGCTCGAAAATAGTCTTTGACCAGTACCTACAGTGACTACAGTACCTCCAGTCACTGTAACAGTACCTACAGTGACTAGATAAACCACAGTGCGGCCATTTGCCCTCCACCCCTCAAGAGTGCACCCACTTTAGCATTGGCAGCATGGGGAGTATCATTGTTCTTGGGTTTCGGAATGAAGATTTCTCTACCCCCTGTCTGAAAAAAGTCATTAATGCTATGTATAAACCATTTTTAGGGCGGGGGGTTGCGATATTTTTTGCGAGTAACTCAGGAACACACTTTCTCCCTATGGCGCCCGTGTTAAGTTGGGTGCGCATCCGCGGGGGGTCAGTTACGGGGAATCGTTGATTTCTCTTAATTTTGCGCACCAATATGTTTCAAATGTGACAGAAGCCCTTCAGTCGTGTCTAACTTGCCTATGAGAACCCTATAAAACTGTAAAAATACTTTTAAATGCTCAAATTTGCGATCTAAGAAATCCGACCAATCAGAAAGACGACCGAAATGGCCGCACTGTGGTTTATCCAGTCACTGTAACAGTACCGCAACAGTAGCGCACCCAGGCCTGACTACGGCCATATCGCGCAACTTCCTGTCCCCGATTCTCCATTTACAGTCGACCCCCCCTAGAAGTTGCTATTCTTAGATCGGGCTGGTTGGGTTGGTGCACAGATAAAAAAGAAATATTATCTTAGGTACGAAGCGTTTCATTTTCACTTCCTCTGGAAATTTTACAAGTACATCTCGTAGAGCGATTTGTACCTTCAGCTGTTGTTCCCCAGTTTTAGGAATTGACATCTGAATTTAAGCTATTCTGAGCCAGCAAAATGGATGGCAGTCTTGGTCTCTGCTATAAGTAGTGTGCTTTTCAATTTTTTTGAAAGCCCAGTGTTGCGATGATACGGAGCTGTATTGCATAGAGCTGCTCTGTAGCAGCTTCGGAAGCTTCAGTGCATCACTCTCCTACGGAGCGTTCTAGAATCCTCCGGAGAATTGCACAGGTGTTGTGTCCCTGCCTGGTGCCTACGTAGTTGCATTGCACGACTACATGCCTATTGTTATAAATCAAAGTTCAGTGTTCAGTGTATATCTCTCTTCACACCTAACCCTTGTTCAAACCTGCAAACCGCTGGCACACATTACAGGATCAAGTAAGTTTAAGTATAGTACCCTTTGTTGTAGTATATCTATAACTGTTCGAAATGATTGCTATTCATAATCTCTTCTGCTCCGGTGTTACACTCCGGAGAGATTTAGAACGCTTCCCTTCACTGATGAATGGGAGCTTACTCTGGAGCAATGTACTTGCTTCTATAAAACTGCGCAGGTGCGATTCATTGTGAATGCAAGGGTATGAAATAGCTGAAGCAAATTAAGGATTGGGTTCTGACGAGCTGTGGTGTCTGCTTTTGAAATGCACCAAAACGCTTCGGTGAGTGGTTGGTTAGTGCAAAGTTAGGCTATTCTTTAGAAAGAGGGCCGTTCCCAAAACTAACCTATACCTGCGTATTTCGACACACTATTGGGACCAGTGAGTGGGAATGGGGTCCCGGGTGAGCAGACACTTAAATAAAACAACAAAACTCAAAAAGAATCTGAAAAAAGAACGGTCCCATAACTGAAGCACCATGGCATTTGAGAAAAGGGACCGTTCTCACAACTAACTTATACTCGCGTATCTCGACACACTCTCGGAACTAGTGGGTGGGAATGGGGTTTTTTTTTTTTTTTTTTTTTTTTTTTTTGGAGGGTTATTTGGCTTATGTTCAGTATAACACTTTGAACCTACAGCCACCTATAGAAACAGAAAGGATTAAATTAGATTACTGGAAACATGTGCGGTATACATATAAGAAAAATAAAGATGGGAAAGGAAATGGGGGTTTAACATTAACTACCAACACCGATTCACGCTTTGAGACTCTCCAAAGCGACTTCCTAGACCAAAATACTGAGTCATGGACAACATTCCATGGGGAACATGAGGATATAGATTAAAGGAAACAAAAAAAAAATAAGAAAAAGTAAAGGGTAGTTTAAGGTATCTTGAAAAAGGTTAGGAGCAATATTTAAATTCGTTTTGAATTTTTATTAATTATTTTTTTTATAAACTGATTTTATTATGTTTGAAAAATTTTAAAATTATTTTATAAACAGTAAAATTTTCACTATGAAGTATATAGGGTATATTATAAGGAGGGAACAGGTTATTTTTCATGAGGCCATCGAATAAACAATTTCGATGAGTTAATTTAGTGCATTGAAAGAGAATATGATTGAGATCTCCGAAAAGACCACAATCACATAGACTATTATTTTTTAAATTGATTCTATTTAGATGGGAAGGAAAAAGACCATGACCTATCCTGAGGCGAATTGTATTTTTGATAGACATTCGACTCCATTGTAAGTTATGGAACCAAGGTTTTGGTGTAAGATTGGGGGAAATAAGTTTAAGTTTTTTACCTTTCCAGTCACATTTGGACCACTCAGTATTCCAGTCCAGAAAGGTTTGTTTTTTAATCATAGGAATTAATTGTTTGTGGTATAATTTAAAATCGTCTACTTTGTGAGCTACATGGACTACTTTTGTTAGAGTATCAGCTTTTTCATTGCCGAGAATCCCACAATGACTGGGCACCCATAGGAATTTGATGTTAAGTTCTTGGTGTAGATACAGGGTTTCTTTAAGGGTCATTATTAAGGGATGTAAATCTACAGCTTGACAGTTATTAAGGTTTTTTAAGACACTTGCAGAATCGGTACATACAACTACATTAGAGAGGTTATTACTTATGATATGTTGTATAGCTTGAAGAATAGCATAGCCTTCAGCTTCAAAGACTGTACAAAGAGAAGGTAGACTAAAAACTTTAAAAAAATTATTAATAACAAAAACCGCTGTAACGTACTTTTCAGTTTTGGATCCATCAGTGAAATAATGAGTAAAACCAGGGTATTTACTGTGTATTAGATGATGATATTCATTCAGAATCAGTGCTGTATCAACGTTTTTCTTATTTAAGATGTTTAAAAAGGTAGTTTCTGGTCTATAATATTGTAATTTAGGATTCTTAATAAGATTGGCAGGTAGGCTTAGTTTATAGATTTTATATTCAAAGTGTTTTATAGAGATCCATCTGTAAAGAAAAAGAGGATATTGTTTGTTGCTCCAGTATATACTGTCTACTACAGATTGATAGAGCATTTTGACATCGCTGACTATTGAATTTTGGGTATAACTTAACGCTTTAATAAAAAATTTATCCGTAAGAAAGTGATGTCTAAAAGTGATAGGAGGGATAGCTACCTCAGAATTTAGATTGTTAAGTGGAGTCGAATTGAGCACACTTAACACTTTCCTTAAACACATATTTTGCAATTTGTTAGTTTTATCCATCATATTGTTATTATAACAGTATAGAATTAGACCATAGTCCAATATTGGTCTGATCATAGATTGGAAGAGCATACGAGAAATATTTTGGTTTATGCCCCAAGAGGCACCTTGCAAAAAAGATATCAGGTTCAGTTTTTTCTCAACTTTTATTTTTACCTCATTGAAGTGAGCATTCCAATTCATCCTGTTGTTAAGAATAAGACCTAAATATTTTACATTTTTTTCAATGGGGATGATAGTGTCATTCAAGATGGTAATATGACTATACCGTACTCTTCTGTTTGAAAATATTATCAATTTAATTTTACTAGGGGCTAAATCTAAACCCAGAGCCTTTAGAGCCTGGTGTATCTTATTAAGTTCCAAAATGATGTCGTTTAGAGATTGGTCAAGTGAATCGTCCATAGTGAAGATTGCTATATCGTCTGCAAATTCTGACATCATAGCCTTATTAAGGCTCTTGTAAAGGTCAGCTGTATATATTAAGTATAAAATAGGACTAAGTATACCTCCTTGAGTGAGACCACATGATTGAATTCTGGGATCTGAAGTTTTGAGATTATAGCTGATAAAGATCTTGTTATTGGTAATGAGATTGTATATTATTTTAGCCATATCAGGGTTTATGCCTATGGCAATTAGCCTATCTAGTAAGATGTTATATTTAACATTATTATATGCGTTTTTAATGTCTAATAATATTGTAGGCATATATTTTTTTTCTCCTATGGCTTTATAGGCATGACTGGAGAGGTGGAATAAATTGTTATAAATTGATTTGCCTTTCCGAAACCCGAATTGGGCCGGTGAGAGTTTATTATTTTTTTCTAGAGTAAATTCTAGGCGATTTAGCAGAATTCGTTCAAATAATTTTCTATAAACTGAGATTATCCCTATAGGTCTATAAGAAGTATGTAGATTAGGATTTAGGTCCTTCTTTTTAAGGGCGAATATTTTTATGTCTTTCCAGCTGTTGGGTATTTCTTTAGTTAGCAAAATATGATTAAAAATATCTAATAGTAACTTAGTGGCTTTGGGTGTGGCCTCAGTTAAAAATTCTACAGGAGCATTATCTAAACCGGGACTTTTCTTTTTTAGTTTATTTAATGATAACCGAAATTCTTCTTCTGAAATTTTTTCAAAAGACTCCGTAAAAAGAGAGTGATTATCCCATTGCTGATTAAATTGTGCGTCGGGAGTAAGAGTCTGGTGGAAATCCGAAACCCAATCAATCATGGTTAACATTTTCAAATGGGATCCTGGCTCTATTAAGTATTCTTACTTTTTCAAAAATTACTTTAGAAGGGGTATTATAGTTGAGGTTGTCAGTAAAGGATCGCCAATTTTTTTTTGTTTTTCTTCACCAGAAGTTTAAATTCTGCGGCTGTTTTTTTGTATTCTAAGAAAGTTTGGAGATTACTTGAAATTTTATATTCTCTGGCTAAGGCATCGCGTTTGTTTTTTAATGATTGGCATTCGTCATCCCACCAGGGAATTTTTTTAAATTTCTTTTTATTTCTGTCTTTGTTATTTACATTAAGAGCGTCTCTTTCTTTTTCTAAACTTAGTGAATAGGCTTTGTTAATTATCTCGATAAATTCGTCATGAGTATAACTATTAAGATTTAGTAATGAATCCAGGAAAGATCTAAAATATGCCCAATTTTTCAACTTGACTCTAACAGGATCTACAGCCAATTCTTGAGGTACTTGATTTGGGAATGCCGTTTGATTGAGTAAATAACAGCAAGGGAGATGGTCACTACCTCCTGTGCATAAAACTTCCCAACTAAATAGATGACCTAAATCATTGGAAGTAAATGCAATGTCAGTGTAACTTAGACTTTGGTTGGGAGGAGTTTTCCTAGTGGGTTGTGGATTAAGTGAATTAATATTAAAAAAGTTTAATTCTTGTGCAATGTTGAAAATTATTTCACCTCGTGTGTCGCTAACCTCGTAACCCCATAAAGGGTGTTTTGCATTACAATCACCAGCCCAGAAGATGTTTTTATTCAATAAATTGTTTTGTGAGAGAAAGTTACTGAGATTATTATTTGTAAATTTGCTATCAGGATTAATGTACATATTGATAAAGTATAAATCACCAATGTGCTTAAAGGATATTTTAAAAACTTGTGCTTCTATATTAGTATTTGAGAGCGGAGTGTCATTTATATCTATATGGTATGAGTTATATCTAATTTTGACTAAGGATAGAAGACCGCCATAGCCATCCTGTCTATCCACTCTATAAATATTATATCCAGGAAATTTAAATGTTTTATTCTCGTTCAAGCAAATTTCTGAAAGCATTATGACATCTGGTTTATGATCATTAATTATAAGACGTAAATCAGTTTCGTTACTAGATAGAGATCTAATGTTCCAATTCATAATATTAAAATTTTTTAGAGATGAAAAAGATTTTGTAAATGACATTATAACTGAAAGTGAAAAAGAAATTAGAGAGTAAATATTATTAGATACAAAGAGGTGAGTTACAAAAGGTAGAATTGGAAAAAGGGCAGAGTTAAAAAAAGTTAGAGAAAGATTAAGAGAGAGGTAGAGAGGTTTGGGCGTTAGCAGGATTTTGACTGCTAGTTGTGATAGTAATTTCATGAGATACAATATTTAAATCAGCGTTATCTGTGTTATTATTATTCTTTACGTTTATTTTATCAGTAGGAGGTTTAGAGGTTGCTAGGTTAGATGTTTGTTGTGATGTAGATGTAGATGAAGAGATTGGGTTTACTTTTCCTGACGTAGGAGGGGCATTTAATTTAATTTGGTTTTTAGGATTTACTGTTGTAGGAATCTGTTTAGGCCAAAATCCCTTCAGTGTTTCTAGATTTGGTTTTAAGGGTAAATTTTTGGTAATGTTTCAAATAATTTTGAAACCACTCATCGCTAGGCATTTCTGGGTCAGATGTATGAGTTTTGGCTTTTTTCCTAGTGGGAGAGGGGGAGGAAAGAACTTCAGAATATGGCCTTCTCAGATCTTCTAACGTATAGCGGAAGTTTTGTTCTTCCACTTCCATCACTTCTGCTTCATTTGTTATTGTTGAAAATCTATTTTTAATAGGAGGAAAATTTGACAACTGTAACTCTTCTATGTTGATAGGCTCTCCTGTTCTTATTTTGTGTTGAATAGTATTTATCCTCTCACCTAAGTCTAATTTTAATTGGTCTTCTTTCCTGTTATTAAGAAATTTGACAGCTTCATGATAATTTAGGTTAGCTTCCGCTTGGATTTGTTTTATCATTTTTTGATTATTTAACTCCGGACAAGTTGGGCTGAAAGTAGAATGGTCCGCATTGCAATGGTAACATTGGGTTGGGTGAGGACATATGTCTTGAGCTGCATGTAACCCACCGCAGTTGTGACACCTTGGTTTACTTTTGCAATTTAGTTGACCATGAAATTCAGCTCGGTGGCCGTAATTAAGACAGTTAAAGCACTTGATTACACTATATATATAAGGTGACACTCTACATTTTGAATAGAAGATAAACAAGTGATCCGGAGTAATATTCCCTTCCCAGAGAAGATCTAATTTGGAAGTGGGAATCAGAACATTGTCCTCACTTTTTCTAAAAATACGGCGAACACTGATAATATTAGAGTATTTGTCGTTTAAATAGTTACCAATACTATTGATACTTAATTCTGAATGAACATCATTAACTATCAATCTCCTTGTAATATATTTAAGTGGGATAAAACACTTGCAACCTTCATAGGTCAGTTGGGTCTTGTAATTAGCTAGTAAATTGTTAGCACATTCCTTATTGATTAGTTCAATGTTAATTAGGTTTTTATTAATTTTTTTAATGACTTTAATTCCCACAACGTTATGACGATACAATGATTCTCCAATTAAAGTTGGGTGTTTATTGCCAATCCCATCATGTGCCAGGGCAATGATATATGGGCCTAGCGCATCTTTTGGATAAATGATTTCATTTTTATTTTTTAGGATATAAGTTTTCCTAGCATCAGTGTTAATTTGATTGGTGAGAGCATTGCCAATAGGAGATAAATTATCATCTTTAGGTAGAGTACTTGGGTTTGCGGTAACAGGGATTTCAGTGACAGGGATTTCGGACGGAGGGTTCAAATTATTTATATTTAAACTGGGAGTATTTAAATCAGCAGAATCAAGGACCTTTGAAGTACCCCCTGGATCAGGAGGTGCTTCTGGATCTGTCATAATTACGAAATTCAGGAGTTAGGGCCCTTAGTCACATAGATGATGTTATTAGGGACAGCCTATAGGAAATAAAAGAAGGGAAGACAGAAAGAAAGAAAAAATACTTATGAGTTTACGATCATACAGGAAACTGTAAAAGCAAGAACTTTTCGATGGTTAAACACATAAAAGGAAAACTAGAAAGAAAGGATTAAGAATTCACATTGTGAAACAAAAACTGAATATTTAGGTTAGGAAACAAACAAAGAGATTAACAGTTAGCTAAAGACACGGAGGATTTCCTCAGCACACCTAGTCGCTTCGCCTTTGAGATTAGAACTGGGGAATGGGGTTCCTGGTAGGCAGACGCTTAAATAAAATAAAGAAGTACAAAAAGGATATCCAAAAAAAGAACGGTCCTAAAACTGAAGTATAACCTAACCTAACTACAGTACTTTAGCACTGTTGAAGAGGGATGTCGTCGGAAACACGTAGAAGAACACAGGCAGGAAGATTGGGAGAAGTTGGGGGTGGGTTGTGGATCGTGCGAAGAGGGGGGGAGCTGCCGGCCGAAAACCCCTTATTACTGTCATGCCCCCTTAAAACCCTTTTTCTAGTGCAGACAACCCCGAATTTGATTATAAAAAAGACCGGAAGCGAGCGGGAGGTAAACGCAGCGGGAAGCGCGTGTTGTCACCTGAAGGGCGTGGCAACATTGCATTCCGTTCGGTTGCATGTGTTCTCTTCCCCCCATCTGTATCTTCCCCTCTCCTACATCATTTTGCAGTTGCGTCTGTGCGCTTTTCGGGCAGCCCTTCTTCTAAAGTGCCACGGTACTTTCTTTATGGGGCCGTTCATTTCTTGAATTCTTTTTGTGTTTGTTGGTTTTATTTAAGTGTCTGCCCATTCCCACTCACTGGTCCCGATAGTGCGTCGAAATAATTGGGTATAGGTTAGTTTTGGGAACGGCCCTCTTTCTAAAAAATATCCCAAAGTTTTAACTTCTTTCTCAATTCCCCACTGGTGTGTTCTGATCACTGGCGCAGCTAGGATCTCTTCCATCTCTTCATTTCCCATTGAATGTATCAGTAGGAAAAGGACAGAAAGAGGGGGTTTTATCCTGTTGCACATCCTTGTCTAACTTACGTTTTTTATTGGAGAAAAGAGAGAGACGAAGAAACTCTTGTTGCGCTACTGGTTTGGATACATTTCAGAAGCAGGCATCGCTACTTGTTGGAACCTGAGACTCAAAATGCTTCCGCTCCAGATTGGTGAACTTATAAACCAACCACTGCAGTTTCTACCTATTTGCCACTTGAAACGTTCTAGCCTCTACTTTTTCTACGATTTGCTATCGTAAGGACAATTAAGGAATAAGGAAGCTATACCAGCAGTGGCTTGTGTAAGATGGCGACAATGTTCATCCTCCATGTGATTCCATGCAAAATAATTGATTTGATAGTGAAGTGGTGCGCCGCCTTCGTTCGATTATTGCACATCGATTTAAACGGAGGGGAACCATTGTTGCCAAATTACTCGAGCCATCGCCGAGCTAGAGGTAGTTTCAGAAGTGTAGGCGCACCTAGACCGATAATCTTTGGACTTTGTCAACATTATTTCTGATATTGCTTGATGAAATTTAATGAAAATGAAATCGAGTGTTCACTTTTCAATGAGGAACACTTTAAACACATAAGAATACAGGCAGGGGCAAATTCGGTATTGATTTGAAGGAATATAAATTGAAAATTCGCCAAAGATTATGGTTTTGGTGTGCCTACACTTCTGAAACGAGCTCTACACTTATTACTGATGGCGATTTTGGGATCAAGGACGAATATCGTCAAACTATTTGTAATTGACAGCTCTCAATGCTGTTGTGCAATCAACATAATCTTGCATCAAGGGAGGGGTTGAGTTTGGTGCGCAGGGAAGTTTAAAGACCATTTTTTTAATTGGATCTTGATGGAACATCACATCATTTTACTGCGGTTAGCCGAAGTGGTCGGAGTGTTCCATCAAATTGGGGTGGAACACTCTTACCACTGTTTATGTTTACCTCAGAGACAATATTTAAACTAGAGACTTCGCAATGTTTGCTGGTGTCTAACTCTCTTTTTGGGGACCCAACATAATTACGTCGGGAGCAACATCCAACTGAACATTTTTGGGGGCTCTGAAACCAAAATTTAATTACGTTTGTGTCAGCTGTATTTTTTTCTGTAAAGCACTTACTTTTTAGAGTACAGTGAAAATTCGTTGTGTGGAACCTCAGTCCTCAAGTCCTGCCCAAAAAAAATTCCATCTAAAAGTTCCACTTAGGAAATTGCGGTCAGAGTATGGAAGGTTTCACAGTGCTGAAAAACATTTCACTTGGCAAGTTATCCCACTTAGAGGACGTTCCACACAAGGAACTTTCACTGTAATTGGGATGAATGGTTAGTTAAAATTTGACTTTTAAATTGAGTCCTTACTGAACTTTGACCTTTAATTATCAAAAACAAAAAACTATTTTGACCCTTGGTTTGCGCCAAAAGTTTTCAAATTTTGTGCCTCTCTGAAGAAGGTAACACGATATGGGGGCTAGAATTTTATGACCCTCTGGAAGAAATATCACAAGATGAGGCAATTGCCGTTTGAAAATTTTGAGATAGGGGGTGAAACCCGCCCTTAGGGGTGCCCACCAGAAATTTAGGATTTGCCGAAATGAAGTTCCTATGAAGTTACAAACATTCTCCAAGTTTGATTTTTTAACTGCAACTGTTGAGAAGTTACCTGGGGGGGGGACTTTTGCCGAACTGTGTATACCGGCAAATATGCTTCCAATTTGAGTTTTCTCTCGATGAGTCTTACTTGAGCCTTGATACTGGACTGGATGAATATTTTGTCAGTCAAGTCATTGGGAGTGAGTCTATAATTTACCCACTTTAATCTATTTTTCTGTTTCCTTGCAGATGAAGCATGTTTTTCTACCTGAAACCACCCAGAGGCTCCATCAGTTCTGACATGCTGCAAAAATGTGCTGTGACAAGATTAAAATTCTTCCTTGACGGAAGGAGCTCTTATTCTGATTTTGAGTTTCTTATTTTTGGATCAGTTTTTGACAGAACGGGGCATTTTATGCTCAGGTAGATACTTTGTATTTGATCAAGTTTTACAGTTAGATGTTGAGAAATCAAATGATCTCAAAAATTCACAAGCAAAACACTCATGTGCTCTGCTGGGCCACCACCGCCATCGTTAACATTTGCATAAAGATAGTCACAAAGATGCTTTTCAATACCTTGTTTTCATTTTTTGAGTATAGACCCTCAAAAGCTCACAACATCTGTCAAAGTTCATGGTGCTTAAAATATGGAAAACAATTTCAAACTAAATGGCCAAAAACACGGTACAAGTAAGAGATTTAATTGGGAACCAGGCCAACATGAATAAAAACCTCCAAGACTTTTCAGTGCGCTCACAGCACGATTTTCAGTCGGAAAAAATAATAATTAAAAATAATACTCATAAGAGGAGCACACTCCACTCAAGTTGGAAAAGGGACTTCCCTCTTCCAACTCCCTCCAAGTCCTTCCAAGTCCCTCTTCCAACTTGAGTGGAGTGTGCTCCTCGTCTGAGTATTATTTTCAATTATTATTTTTTCCAACTGAAAATCTTGCTGTGAGCACACCGAAATGTCTTGGAGGTTTTTATTCATGTTGGCCTGGTTCCCAATTAAATCTCTAACTTGTACTGTGTTTAAACTGTGAGGATTACGCAGGCAATTCAAAAAAGATAGATTATTTCAACGGGTATTTTGATAAGACGTTAAAGAACACACTGATTTTCCCCTTTTTGATTATGTTCTTTGGGTCCTCAGGTAGGGCATTGAAGATTTTAATTCAGGCATATCTCACGCTACGCTGGGTAATGTACAGTCTAGCTGGCAGGTTTTTGATATCTTTGTGGCAGTTGTTGTAGCAGTTTGTAGGTGTGAGATCTTAAGGGGTATTCAGGTTTCTAAATCGAGAATGTAAGGCGTTCAAGCATGTAGAGAGAAGGAGTAGTATGGAGGCCTTCCTGGATAAAGAGCTGATGGCATGTAGAGTTAGCCGGCTGGTTATACACGATTCTTACTATTTTTTGTTCAACAAAAACATCTTGCTCACTGGGGCAGCCTCCCCACAGGGCAATGTTGTATCTGATATGGGATGCGATAAGGGCATGATACAGGGGTGCAAAATGTGCCGGATCTAGCAATCCGCGGATCGCGTGAAAGGGAGGAAATTTCTGGGGAAGTGAGGAATTTTTTTTTTTTTTTTTTATAATAATGGCCTAAGGATTTCCCAGGAAAATCGTGTAAAAAATGGGAAAATATCGGTCATTTTGCGAACATACGGTGTTGAAATGTTAAAATAACCAAAAAAAATCATCACTTTCAAATTTTTGTGAGGAAATTTTTGAAAATCCTGAGGAAATAAGTTATGGATCGGGTGAAACTTCCAAAGTTTTGGAACATTTTGCACCCCTGTAATGCTAGGCTCTTAGGGTGAGTCAAGCTGACTCTAGACTGGCCTCAAGTAGTGCAGAGTTAGATGCGTTCTTAATATTCTGATGCACCTTCAAAGAAATGTGAGGTTAGATCCGTCATTTTTGAGGCCCAAGTCTTAAAAAAATCAGTGAACATAATAACGGGCTTGTACAGATTGAATTGGGCCTGTTATGAGTGAAAAATAATTTTTCCGTCTGTTATTTTCCAGGCTATTTGTTGCTATCCAAACTCAGACCCGTTTGAAAAATTTGTTGAAAGAATGGGAGACAGGCCTTTTTTGGAGCGGTTGGAAGATGACCGTTTTGAGGAAAAATTGAAAGCTTTCAAAATCCTTGTGAGACACACTAAGGAAATGAAATGCAGCAATGCTTTGATGCTACAGAAAGAAGAATTATTTCAAGCCCTCCTCCTCATCAGCCAGCTGTTATCTAAGAGGGAGCTTTGTCATCATGTGTTTGGATCAAGTGATTGTAACGAAGACTGTCTGATGCATGAAGCTCCAAGTGAGTCCTTATCTCTACCAGTGACAGCCCGTGCAATTTGGCAACAAGGCTTTTCCTCGATTTGATTCTATTGAAAACAATGGGTCTGTTGCATAATTTTGCTACAGTGTTATTGAGGGTTGAAACTGGTGTAGAAACGGGTGATAATCACATTGAGAGCATCAGAAAGTCTCAAAACCCACTCATAAACCCCTGTAAGATCTTGGAAGGAAAGCCTAAGATGGCGGTTGAAAGGGAGAATCAACCCTGCATGCATGCACCACGAGCAGCGAAGGTGGCCGACGACGGCATTTGACAAAGTAGGTACTTGCCCGGCGTTTCCTCCTCAGAATTAGGGCAAGTCAACACAAAACTTGAAATATTAACCACAGTAATCAAAAACAATAACGAGAAAGTCGAATTTTCTGGAAAAAAAACACACAGAATGACGCAAAATGTAGATACTTTGAGGAAGTGAGTCGTTTGTTTACATTCTAACCATCATTATAAATTGCTGTTGTCGGCCATCTTCAGGTGCTGGTGTTGCCATGTATGCAGGGTTGATTTGCCCTTTCAAACTCCATCTTTTAAACTTTCCTTTATAGGTCTTTTGTGGGTTTATGAGTGGATTTTGAGACTTTTTGATGCTTTCAATGTGATTTTCACGCGATTTTACACCAGAATCCACCCTCCATAACGCTGCAGCAAAAAAAACTGGTTGTCTGGTTTTTTCTGGTAAAAATGACGACTATAACCGTTCCAAAAACGACTATAAACATAGTTGGCCAACTATAGATTATAGTCGGCAACTATGTTTATATTCGTTTTTGGAATAGTCGTATAGTCGTCATTTTTACCAGGGTTGGTTGTTGCACACGGATTTAGGTGGAGGAAAAACATTCTTGCCCAATTGCACGATCCGCCACTTATCTCTATTTGTTTTACCTGAAGTCGCGAAGATACTGCTCTGAAAGAAGCAAAGGAGAAGATAACGGGAGTTAATCGAGAGTTGGGCAAATGAGATTCGAGCACAGACCGACTGCCATTCAAACTGCCAACTACTTATAGTGTTAGATCGAGGACAGTTTTCAAACTCGAATTTAAGTGTAATCTACATTGATTTTCTAAAGTCAAAAATTAGTTTCAGTTACTTTGTACGAGGGGCGTTCAATAAGTAAGTATCCCCCCCCTCTAAAATCCACGAAAATGGACCAAATTTAAAAAACTTTTGATGAAAATCTTCCTTAGGATATACTGAATCCAGCTATTTAAAAATCAACGCAATCGGATAAAATGCGGCTGCACACGGGCCGCGGATGCGCGTTGCGGCGTGAGCCGCTCCCGCCGGCTCGGCCGAATTTTTAGTAGCGCGCGGCTTGAGAGGCTTCTCTTCAAACGTTCATACATTTAATCAACAACCGGGGAGAGAAAAGAATCATCGGTTAAAAACATGAGTTGGGCTTACATTATTTCTCCACATATTCACCTTTTCGGTCCAATGTTTCCATATCTCAAGGCGGAACTTGGTGGTGTGCATTTTGAATCTGTGGAGGAGGTCAAAAATGCTTACAGCACTTTTTTCAAGAATCAGCCCAAGGATTTCTACGCGCGAGGCATCAAAAAGTTTGAGTCTCGATATCAGACCTGTTTGGACCGAAAAGGTGGATATGTGGAGAAATAAGGTAAGCCCAACTCATGTTTTTAACCGATGATTTTTTTCCCTCCCGGTTGTTGATTAAATGTATGAACGTTTGAAGAGAAGCCTCTCTAGCCGCGCGCTACTAAAAATTCGGCCGAGCCGGTGGGAGCGGCTCACGCCGTAACGCGCATCCGCGGCCCGTGTGCGGCCGCATTTTATCCGATTGCGTTGATTCTTAAATAGCTGGATTCAGTATATCCTAAGGAAGATTTTCATCTAAAGTTTTTTAAATTTGGTCCATTTTCGTGGATTTTAGAGGGGGGGGGGATACTTACTTATTGAACGCCCCTCGTAGTATGATTAAACAAGGATATCCTTGATTTTTTAAAAAATGGTTTTGCAACACTCTTTAATAACGGTTTGAAAACTTTCCAAATCCAGAGTATTAAATGTAGTCAGAGAATCAGATAGAATACTAAAAGTATTCTTCAGTTCAACTTCGGTACTCAAGTCCTATTTGCCCAATCTGGGTGAAATCCATTCCCATTTTACTTTTGATTATTTTTCAATGACAGAAGGTGCAGTGGGTCTGTAGCAAAGTTTTGTTATAGTGTTTTGGAAGGTCAATTTGCATGAACATTTGAGTGACAGCTGACAATCACATCGAAAGCATCAAGAAGTCTCGAAATCCACTCGCAAATTCAATAATTGCATTTAACAAAACTCAAAGTGACAATGGGGAAGTCCTATCTAATTGCATCTTTCTCTGTGATAAATCACTTTTCTCAGAATAGAAAGTTGTGTCTTGAAGGGACTCCCCCATTGTCTGAAGTACAAGTCAAAGAAAGATGTATTTTACAAGAACAAACAAAAGAAATGTGAGAAAACTGGTTGTTAACTAGCATTAGCATTCAAAATTGATAGCGTCCATTTGCCGATAGCAAAACCTTGCAAGAGCTTTATTGTTTACTTACATTTTTGTGTGATTTTTTGTCTTGGAGTGTTTTAATTTGGTCTTTTAGACTTCACTATTCTTTAAAACTTTCTGTTTTGAACGTATCTATTTTGTCTTCATTTTCAGTAAATTTTGAAGCGTGTCCATCTCTGGTGAAGACTCGACAGGTGATTTTGAATAAGGGTGTAGCCCTAGACCCGTGCGGGAAATGGAAACTTCTGTTGAAAGAACTCTTCATACTCCACATTGACTACGGGGTGAAAGAGTTGGTATCTTTGAAGATGGCCGAAGCAGCTAGGAGAGACACAAGGTTGTCAGCTATATTTAAAACATTGAATGCAATGCTTCGCACGGAAGGGTGTCAGTCATCCTTGTTGGATCCAAGTAAGAATGCTTGTGAGTATTACAACGTTTCTCCAATCAAATGGATACCACCATTTCTTTTTTTAACATGCAATGAAACACGGCTTATTTACACCAGTTCAGAATTTTCAAAAGATAATGCACTGTTAAGGGGGTAAGTTACTAAAAAATGAATTTTCCCCCTATTGCCTTTAGAGTCTGACATTTTCTCATATGATTCTACCAACCCTCAACACTGCCGTACTAAGGAAGACTGCCGTAAGCTCCAAGCGTTACTTAGACTGTTTTTGCAGTATAGCTCAGGCCTCTATTCTTATACTGAGTTCCTTTTTAGGAGTTTATTATTGTTGTACCTATCTGGTCATTCAACTCTCTTTAACAAAGGCTCTCTGCCCGTCCGGCGTCCAAACATTTAAGAACGGCCGACCGGCAACCATCTATTTTTCAACGCTGGAATCCTTGGAAGGACCAACTGTTAGAGGCATTGGAGGTTTAAGATTGAGGGTAAACTGAAGAATAGGGACCCGAGCTACCTCGCAAAAACAGCATAAATAACTCTTGGCGCTTATGGCGTTCTTGCTTAGCCCGGCAGAACAGTGGACATTTTTGTAGCGCTGGTTGCATCCTATCCCCTTACATTCGTAAAATAGAGGTAAAAAAGTGTTTTACAAGAACAACAAGAATATTTCAGGTTCTAATTGCCAAAATAACTTGTTCTTTGGCTTGAATAAAAGTTGAACTTTTTTTTTTTTTTTTTTTTTTTTTTTTTTTTTTTTTTTTTTTTATAAACTTTGAATGAATATTGGAGAAATGTTTTATCTTGAAACAATAATTGGCTCAATACAATTCACACGAACAAATATTGGAGAAATGTTTTGTCTTGAAACAATAATTGGCTCAATAAAAATCATAGAAAATTGAATTTTGATTCTGGTAAAAAAAAAAAAAAAAAAAAACCCCAAGGTTTGTAGCTATTGTAGAACTCAAAAAACATTCGTTTTTGTGCTAAGAAATATCAATAAACCACTATGCTCCATATAGGCGAAAGAAAGTAGAACAACACATATTACACAGTGAACTTTATATCTCACCACTAATTCTGGTTCTTTATAAAAATAATTATTAAAAATACTTTCAGTGTTCCCCTAAAAAAAGTCAAAAAACCTGCTCGTTCAGAAAGAAATGAAGCATATAAAATGGGTCAAAAGTAAAAATAAAAAAAAATTTAAAAAAAACTGCATTTTTCTAGTAACTCACCCCCTTTAAACAACACTGTTGAATGCCCATTTTTGCTGTGGACTCAAGAAGGAGCACATACCTTTTTTTTCAGGTCTCTAATTGCAGGATGTGGCACAGGGTTGTGGTGCCGACTGGTGCGGTGCGGTTTCGAGCGTATGGTGCGCGTAACGCCAGTCACGACACGAGAGCGGTGCGTCTGACGTAGCACTAGCCTGGTGCGGCACTCACCTGGTGCCAGAGGCCCGGGCACCGAGAGCTCTCGGCACCAGAGATTTGGAGTCGTAGTCGCATCGGGGAAATGCGAGCATCGCGAAATGCCGATACCTTCAACCGCACCACGCACCCGGCACCGCACCAGAAGATTTGAATTTCTCAGAATTCGCCCTCTTGCAACTGGTCGGGGGTTGCAGGTAGGAGCGGGGAGGGAGGAGAGGAAGGAAGGATGGCCCGACGGAAGGGAACTGTGATTCCTGACGGCTGGTTGACAATCAATTCACAGTTTACGTTCACACCATTCAATCCTTTTGTTCGCATTTTATTTAGCAACAAGTCAGCAACACTTCTCCTTTGCTCTGTGCATTTATTTTGTACGAGTCGCATCGTTTCGGCTTTCCTTCGATTTGATTGAACCTCACTCCAACCAAGAGTCCAAGGTTCATCGAGTGGTCAAGGCGTCAAGGCTTGATTACAAGCATTAATTATTATTAGCTGACCTGACCTGATCATCACATTTATTTCCATATGCCGTTTGATGTCATATCCTAGCAAGCACCAGCAGGTCGGTCAGGCTAGGCGGAAGACGGTATCATTACCGTAATAGACTGTTTTAGTAGAGCGATATATCGTATCGATTGCCACTCGAGGGCCTCTGGTTCCAAACAAACTCTGGTTCAGTGTAATTTCCCCATAAGCGAACTTTTGAACGGAAATTTAGGGTATATTAAATCAAACAATTGATGCGACCTTTTGGCGATTATGAATTCTACGTCCTCGAAAATGCTTAATTTTGCATGGTTCTTTTCGTAGAACTGCCAAAATCAACAAGATATTACAGATTAAACGATGCGTTTGGAGGTTGGAATCACCCAAATGTTATTTTTGTGGAATTGGCGGGATTTCGGGCGATTCTAACCTACAAATGCAACATTTAATCTGTAATATCTTGTTGATTTTGGCAGTTATAGTCAAGGAACCAGGCATAATTAAGCATTTTCGAAGACGTATAATTCATAATCGCAAAAAGGTAGCATTAATTGTTTGATTTAATACCCTAAATTTTCGATCAAAAGTTCGCTTATGGGGAAATTACATTGAACCAGAGTTTGTTTGGAACCAGAGGCCCTCGAGCGGCAATCGATACGATACATCGCTCTACTAAAACAGTCTATTGTGTATTTTTGTCCCTTCCTGCGTACCGCTGTCCGGTTTTCCCAAATTTGACGCTGAACCAGTGCAGTGGTGTAACTATGCATGCGTGCGCCCCCCCCCCTGCAAAAAATATCACTGCGCCCCCTATCCCCCATCGCTCCCATCCCATCGCACCTGCGATCCATGGCTTTTAGGGTGTCCCTTATTTTGAGAATTTTTGAATTTAAACCGTCTCACCCTCCAAAGATGTTCCATTTGGTTATAAAAACCCCCTCAAAAAGTTTGAGCTCGATCGGACAATTGTAAATGGTGCCGCATCGAGCTTAAAGTTGTGAAGAGGGACTTTCAAATTTTGAATTATCGCGTTTTCCCGCCTTTTTGGAGGGGCGTTTCACCCCCGCGCATACAACCTAGGGCGTCAACATATGTGTGAGTAAAACACTGGAAGCTATATTTTCAGCCAATATAATTGAATTTAGCATTGCACTTTAAAATTTCGTTAGGGCTCCCTCCAAAATAGGGCGAAATCACGTTCGCGCAGCTCGAAGCTGGATTATCTCGTTTTTTCGCTATTTTACTGGAATATTTGACAATGTTGCAGTGCTCACAGGACTTTGCAATTTTAAGGATAGAAACAATTATTAGGATTCTTTCATTTAATGTGACACATTTTTGAACAGCGTCGTCAAAATTGTGTAAAATCACGTTCGCGTCGCTCGAATTGAAAGATTCACGCGTATAAATCGCGTGATCTCGCCTGTTGACAGGAACGTTTGACAACGTGCATTGCTCTGAGGGCTTTGACATTTTTTAGGATGAACGCTTTCTGTGCTTTACTTCTAAAATATGACTTTCAATTTTGCATAAAATTTGAATAAAAATATTTGAGCATTTTTATATTGCATTGCGTTACCGAATATAGAAAAAAAAAGTTTACCTTGTCGTCCGTAAAGAAACCCCGAAAAAGAAATTTTAATCAAAATTGCTGCAGATATTGAACATGTAATATTATAGTTAGAAGTAGAACACGACCAAACGTAATTTTTTTCTTTTGTTTAGGAGTTGTTAGAGGAATAATTAAAGTGTAAATGATTACAACATTTAAAAAAAAAAAAAAAAAAAAAAAAAAAAATCTTACATTTCATTAAAATTTGTCCAGATCGCAGCAATTTGAAAGTTCCGAAAACGCTGCAACGTTGTCAAATGCTCTCGCCAAACAGCTGAATTATACTCTGTTCACGATAAGAAGGCGGGTGAGAATTCAGGTAGTAATGCACTATTTAGCAACAGTGTGTCTATACCGGCTACTCCACCCCTTCGCAGTGGCCGTTGTTCTTCCGACTTCTCTCTTGGCACGGAGGATTTCCGAGAACCGACAGACTCAACAATTTACACACGTCCAGTAAAAATTGCGAACGGTGAAAAATACGAAAAAACGGACGAAATTTTCGCCCTAAAGGGCCAAAAGTCGGCAAAAATAGTCGACTTTGAATATTGATGACTCTCATATATTCGATAATAGACGAAATATTCTGAATTCAATTCCGACTGAAAAATACGAATTTCTGAGAGTCATCAATATTCAAAGTCGACTATTTTTGCCGAGTTTTGGCTCTTTAGGGCGAAAATTTCGTCCGTTTTTTCGTATTTTTCACCGTTCGCAATTTTTACTGGACGTGTGTAAATTGTTGAGTCTGTCGGTTCTTGGAAATCCTCCGTGCCAAGAGAGAGATCGGGAGAACAACGGATACTGTAAAGGGTTGGAGTAGCCAGCATAGCCACACTGTTGCTAAATAGTGCATTACTACCTGAATTCTCACCCGCCTTCTTATCGTGAACAGAGTATAAGCGTCAATCCACCCTTTCGAGCCGCGCGCAAACGTGATTTTCCACAATTTTGACGAATGCTCAAATATTTTTATTTAAATTTCATGCAAAATTGAAAGTCATATTTTAGAAGTAAAGCTCAGAAAGTGTTCATTCTGAAAATTTCAAAGCCCTCAGAGCAATGCACGTTGTCAAACGTTCCTGTCAACAGGCAAGATCACGCGATTTATACGCATGAATCTTTCAATTCGAGCGACGCGAACGTGATTTTACACAATTTTGACGCGGCCTCCGTCAAAATTTGACGACGCTGTTCAAAAATTTGTCACATTAAATGAAAGAATCCTAGTAATTGTTTCTATCCTAAAAATTGCAAAGTCCTATGAGCACTGCAATATTGTCCTCACTCCCCTCAAGTAGAAATGTTCTGAAACGCTGGGGTTGTCCAAAAATTAGGAAACTATAGTCTGTTCAATTTCGGAAGATAGGGTGGAGAATATCTGAAAAGGTGTTAGTTAGTGCACTAATGGCAACCGCGCGGAGGGATTTTCGGCAGTAAAAGGTCTCTCTTCTCGTCGCCTTTTGTTGTTCACTGTACAGCAATAGCAATACATGTAAACCCCGAGCACACGGTCAATGGTCCGCTATCGGTATTCCTCCGTCCCTCTTTTCTTTCTTTTTTTTTTTTAGTAGTGGAAGTATGAAGGCCAATTTATGAAAATTTTCATTGTGTTCTACACTAATTTTATTTTAACGTAAATGAATTCAGCGCAAAATTTTGGTCTAATTAGGGTGTAAATTTCTCGAAAATTCGGCGATATTTGCATGTTTTAGTGGCTTTAGTGCAACTTTCTCTCAAATGTAAAATTGTAACCTTACGAGGTAAAAATTTACGGATTTCCATGATATGGATATTTTTTTTGGCAGAAATTTTGCGCTGAATACATTTTCGTCAAGTAATAATTAATATAAATTGAATTTAAAATTTTCAAGGAAATTGCTTCAATTTCCCAAGCACGGAAAAAGGGTACAACTGGCAGGTAGCCGACCACATACTCGTAGATGCGTACGGCTTGCGATTTGAAAGGCGACGAGGAGAGAATAGACCTTTTTGCTACCGAAAGCCCCTTTGCGCTGTTGCCATTAGTGCATTGCCCACTTTCCCATCCACCTATCTTCCGAAATTGAACAGACTGTAATAAAATAGGATCTATACTCTGTTCCAGACCACATTGATCTGAGTCAGACGAATAAAAACCAAATGGCAACAGCGCGTCCTGAGCCGCGGTGTTCTCGAACGCTGAGCAGGGTAGTCTTTTTGTCCGAGGGTATTTTGTCCAGCTCGGGGCCTGAATCGTTTTTCACAGCTAGTGAACGACCCGGCAGAAAATTAAATTTTTTTGTGCTTACGATTTTTGAATTTTCGACTTGAAATTCGTATTCTGCTGAACGTGTCAAGAAAATCGATACCAAACTGTCGGGAAAAAAATTCACGTTTAGTAAATATGATGCGCGATTCCTCTGATTAATGCCAGCCTCAAACGTTTTTATAGGAGCGATGAATCGATGTATCTCGAAATTTCGAGATGCTCGAAGTTAACCTCTTAGTTTGCAAATTCAAGATCGCACGAAAAGTCACTGAAAATTTCCTTTTTTATTTCGATTTAACTTCATACGAAAACTTTGGCACTGGCCAGTGGCCAAAGCCAATGAGGCTCTCAAATTTTTGCTACAGGGAATTGATAAGTTGATTCTTGCCCAAAAACATGTAAAAATGACGATGAGCACATTAAAAATCACGAAATTTACTATTAGAATCGGGTTTAATGGCGGAGAGACGCAGGTATCCTGGGAGATTCCTATCTAAATTGAGACCTATCTCTGTGTTTCGGAAGAGAGATGAACATACTAGACAGGAATCTCCAATGATACCTGCGTTGAACCGCCATTACGATATTGTCGTTAAAGCACTAGTTATGTGAGTTTATTACTGACTTTTTTTGCTTTCTTAGTGTACTTTTCGTGATTTTCGCTGGGTTTTTCATAAGAGAGGACTTCATTTGCTCACAGCAAAAGTTTGCAAGAACCCCATTGCGGAGTTCGGCAAATCGTCGTTTTATATTACATAATCGATTACTGTTCAAAATAATTGAGTGAACTTTAGTAGCGACGTTCCGATTTCAAGGAACATAATGTTATTCGATGAGAATAATAATAGTGATAGTAATAAAAAAAATAATAATTCAATTTTTCAACTTTTAATTGTAAAACTTAGTAACCTTTAATGGTGAAATTTGAGTGGACTTGATCCTCCCGTCTCATCCATTTAAATCCGGTATTATTATTGAGAAATAAATAAATAAATAAATAAATAAATAAATAAATAAATAGATAGATAAATAAACAAATAAATAAATAAATAAATAAATAAATAAATAAATAAATAAATAAATAAATAAATAAATAAATAAATAAATAAATAAATAAATAAACAAACAAATAAATAAATAAATAATAAAAATAACAATAAAAAATGATAATAATAAACCCAAAAAATTGGTTAAATCACGTTTTTTGAAATCAGTAGGCCTGATTACCGAGAAATTCCGTCTCGATGTATTTAGAAAAATAATGGTGAAACGATTATTCAGTAAATTCGTTGACCAAATGCCCAGCCCAACTCTGCCGCCAAGTCAATGAGAATGCGGATAAGAAGCACTGTTTAGTGTTTATTTCATTTCATCTTTACTCATCCCTTCCCGTCATCCGTTTACTTCATCCTCATTCCATAATGCACCCCTCCCCCCACAAATACACACGCGAGGCCATGCATGGAAAGTGAAAACTGGAAACAATAGGATTAAAAACGGGCGATCCCAAGATTTGCCAGGTAGGCTGGTGCGCGGCCAACGAGGCACTTGCTCAAAACAGGCACCAAGCGCCAGGGCCTTGCGATGCCAGGCCTCACTCGGAACTCTGGTGCCGAAACTCCCTGGTGCCGACGAACGCTGCACCGAGAGGCTCCGGCACCAGCCGAGTGCTCGATCACTGGCACTCGTGGGTTCTCGCTCCAACCGAGAGACGGCACCAGGTTCCGGCACCACATCCCTGATGTGGCATGCACCAGAGCCCCTATATACTATGAGAGTTGCGCCATTGCTGAATCCATTTCTGATTGGCTCTCAGATTTAGGCTGTCAAGAAAGCGCCAAGAGGCAAAATGCAAATGGCGGAGGGTTTGTTTACTATTCGCGAACTCACGAACTTACACATTTGAAGTAGCAGTGACCGCGGTAATTTTTGTGAATTTTTCCTCTGCTTGAATTTTACTCTGGAGAACATTATCTCTTTCAATAACTACCGTTATTGTTTTCAATAACTACCGTTATTGTTTTCAATAACTACCGTTATTGTTTTCAATAACTACCGTTATTGTTTTCAATAACTACCGTTATTGTTTTCAATAACTACCGTTATTGTTTTCAATAACTACCGTTATTGTTTTCAATAACTACCGTTATTGTTTTCAATAACTACCGTTATTGTTTTCAATAACTACCGTTATTGTTTTCAATAACTACCGTTATTGTTTTCAATAACTACCGTTATTGTTTTCAATAACTACCGTTATTGTTTTCAATAACTACCGTTATTGTTTTCAATAACTACCGTTATTGTTTTCAATAACTACCGTTATTGTCAAGAATCTGAATCTAACCTATAAGAGATAGCGAAATAGTGGCAACAGCGCAGAGGCAAATGGTAATCCGCCATTTGCAATTTGCCTCTTGGGGGCTCCATTGATCAGCTTCTTCTTCTTCATTTTGAGAGTCTTGTCGCAACTCTCATTGTATATAGGGACTCTAGCATGCACATGTGCTGGTAGCACAAGAAAGTCTAAAGTCTGGTCTAAAAAGTAACCTTTGGGGATAACAATTTTGAAAGTGTTGTAATATCAATGCTCTGCATGCATGGGGGAGGGGGGGGGGGGGGTAAGTCAAAATTTTGCTGATTTTAGTTGTTGATTGGTTTACATGTATTTTGAGCCAGTCTTTTGACCTAGATAGGTGTCAGGACATATTTCCTATTGATTACTGTTGTATGAATACAAATGTACCGTCAAAACTTGAAAAAATTAACAGATAGAAAGGATATAAGTTAGCATGGGTCGAAAATTATGGAAAATGAGGTTTGCCCCTATGCATGCCAACAGTCGATATGTTCGCTGGACATGGCGCAGACTTTCCAAAAAAGTGCGGGACTTGAGCCTCCCGTAGCCCTCGTGACGTGCTGCCATTGTGCAGACTCACCCTGCTCTTTCCCAAAAATGGAAAAATACACATACGAGATGATCGTTAAGCACCGACTGATAAGAGGCAGCGATTGACTGGTGAGCTGTTTGCCGCTGAGGTTATTTCCCCTTTGCCTTTGCGCCCGACTCTTCAGCTGCTGCGGTGGCTATTAGCCACTGGCTAATGGACAAAAAAGATGCAAATTCTGCAGAAGTTGACTACGCTGTCTTCTCCTTCTGTCTTGATAGTGCCGAACTGGAGTAAAAAATTGAGAATTACAGACTTCTGTCTGAGAATATGAAATTGACAAACCTGTTTCGGGAAAGTCTAGCCGACAATCTATTAGTATTCCCTGAGATAAATAGAGCTTATATGTATCGGTAAAACTTCAGATGTGAGCTCATCCCCGCCATGAGACCACGTGTGTTGTTTCGAGGAAGTTTTGAGACAATAAAAGGTTAGGATTATGGAATATTCTTGAGCGTCATGGCACTGACGTACCCCTTAGTAGTACCTGTGAGTAAGAAAAGGGCAAAACATGGGACTCTGATTGATACAGTTTTGATTTTGAATTAACTTAATTTGATGTGCAAAGATGGGTTAAAGTAAGTGGAATCCAATGGTGCAATCTTTTTTGAGAAAACTGGATGTTTATTAGCATGAATATGCATTAGGAAAGTTGATGTAATGGGTCTGTTGCAAACATTTGCTACAACGGTTAAGAGAGTTTAATGTAAAGTAAAATCGCCTTAAAAGTCCATTGGTGGCATCAGAAAGTCATAAAATGCAATAATATACTCACAAGAGGCGTTTAATGAAATCCAAGATGGCTGAGAAATATCAAGCAATTTGTATGCATCCACCAGGAACATACAAGGATGGCCAACTTTGACAACCTCACTGGAGGTAGAGTTTATGTGTTTGTTTACGTTGTGATTGGTTGTGATCGATATTGAGAGGTTGGCTATCCTTGGATGTTCGTGGTGCATGCATACAAATTGCTCGATATTTATCCGCCATCTTGGATTTCATTAAACGCCTCTTGTGAGTTTACTTTTGCATTTTATGACTTTTTGATGCCACCTTTGGACTTTTCAGGCGATTTTACATTAGATTAAACACTCTTAATCATTGTAGCAAAAGTTTGCAACATACCCATTTCCTACTGGTAAGTAAGTGGTAATGCATTGAGAGTGAGAGAGAAAGAATATTTGTTTAGATCAAATTCTGATCGCGACATCATCACTAAAACGGTCCGT
>VMOF01000013.1:39224317-39256273 GCA_011764245.1 Trialeurodes vaporariorum | reverse complement strand
TCATCCACTCCCTAACTCCGCCCATCTAATCTTGCTCCGAAGAACGAAATCTAAAAACTTACTCTATTATTCCTGAAATACTACACTACAGTGGTATTTTCTCATGTACACTAAAGGTTTAGAAACAGGAGTCATCATTTGGAAGGGCATAAACAGCATAACCTCCGCCGCCACCCCCTTACATGAAACTTAAACATTTTAGGGGTAGGCGTTCTCAAGAGGGCCCGATCCAAAACCGCCAATTTTTTTTTGACGCTCATGGAGACGCCGAAAGCCCCTAGAATGGCGCATTAGAATGCGTCATATTAGCGCATGTGGATTACACGATTTAGAACTGTACAGAGAAAAGAAGGAAAGGAGAGAAAGAGACAGCGCGAGAGTGAGAAACCTGATGCATTCACAATAAAATGAGAAGTTCGGGATAAGCGAACAAATACGCATGACCGAGATCGCACACCAACAATAACCTTTCGTTGAACTGACATGTAAGAGTATAAGACATTGCGTTTCAGTAAATCAAAAATCTATGGAAGAGAGAGTGGAAGAGAAACTTAGCGCGGGAAAAGTATGCCTTTTTCAAACAGCCCTTTATTAACGACAATAATTTTTTGAAATAGGTTGGCTCGAAAATTCAAGCAAACTTCATCTAAGATTTTAATTTTTTAAGCTTATTGGACGTGGGGTCATATACACATTATACACCCCCTATTATTTGGGGTCATTCTTTTAGCGCTTTTTGACTATCGATTTCGCAGCAAATTGCCGTTTTTTGGCTACTTTTTCAAAAATTCCTTGGCGCATTTGGTGTACGTTTTAGAGCTTTTGGCTTATCTTTTTTGGGAATTGGCGCTTTTAAATTGTCACCTCCCCCCTCCCCAAATGATGAAATTCCTACTTTTTAGAGTTGTTCCAGACCACTTCACGAAGCTCAAGTTAGTATGACCAGTGAACAACTGCTGGCAGCCGATTTTAGCGTGCGACGCGACGGGTCTATTGGACCCAGTTTCAGCATCTAAGGGTATCTCAAGTTCACCATAGAGTTTTAGTGTGAAGTAAACGGTTAGGCAAAAATTACATCAATAAATGCACTCATCGGTCGCAATCGGTTGTGACAAAACTCGCATAGCGTTTCAAACTCTATCTCACCCACTCTCCCGTGCGACCTCCAATCCCGTGTATACCCACCTCTTGCTATAGCACTGGCGGCTCGTGGAGGTGAGGCGACGAAAATGAGAGGTGTACAGGATTTTTTTTTTTATATCCTCTTCACATAAACTTTTTTGATAATTTTATGTTTCATTCATACTTTTTGGACTATTGAAAGAAAGGACGATGGAATAATAATTATTTAAACCTTTGTATGTTTTTTTTTATTTTTTTTTCTTTCTCAAACTTCAAAAAATGTGAGGTGATGGATCCCTGTCACCCCACTTGCCTCACCTGGCGAGCCGCCACTGCTTTCTAGTGTCCTGATTCGTATACACAGGGCCTCGTGTTACGGCATGTTAATAGCAAAATCGCATTAAAATTGAGGAATGCATTTCTGCCAAAAATATTTCACAAAAGATGTCTCTAAATACATTTTTTTTTTTTTTTTAAATTATAGTATAGCAGTACAACATGGGGGTTACGTGAGAGCAAGAAAGACAGTTAGTCTTTGTTTGGAACGCTCATCACCGGATGACGTCATCACCAAGTCATCACTAAAAGAACCGTCTATTTCGAAATAAACGTCGTACTGGCCCACTAATATTACTGCACAGATTAAAAAATAACAGGCATATAATCAAATGAACCATAAAAAACTACATACTCAAGGCTCAAGAGATCTATCGAAACTTTGTTTTCTTTTTTTTTTTTTAAATCGGAAAAAACAGACCTTAAAAACATTATAACCTTGCCAAAACGCGAACTGAAACGAAAACAACTCAAATCGCCAACTTAAAAATGAAAAAATCTGCAACCATATTCTTGGTTCGTTAGTAAGTAGTATTCTTGGATGAATCACTTGCACATTTAAAGAAAACAACGCATTTACAACAGGAAGCCAATTATTTACTTAACTCAGTAATATTTGACAGTTTATTATTAATAAGAAAAATATAACCACCGTCTCAACTTATCAATATTAACCCTAATGTCCCTAATCATTTAGTTTCTTTATAAATTCTCGAAACCTAGCTCAAATTTGCAGGGTTATATTCGAGGTATCGAATCAATGCACCGATCTCATCAAGTCATCACTCGTTGATTGTACTACTCTGTAAATTTGCATATGAAACAAATGATAAATATCGAAGCTCTATACATCACGAAGCGATACAGCAATCGCGTCAAGCCATCATCAATCGAAGACTGTACAGTGCTGTCGTATATTTAACATAAAAGATACAAATTTTTTATTAAGTCTGAAGTGACTGTATATTTCTCGACACAGCTAGCAGCACTGTGACTGTCCTATTGAGTATATCTACGAAAATACATGGATAAAAAGTCGAAGCTATACATCGATATCATTAAGTCGCTGTTAAAATGCGTCTACCCGAACGGTTCCTCCCGCGAGTAAAACATATGATGAACATTGCCATGGTAACGTCAAATCGTGCGATCGAATTAAAAAAAAATTGTCAGAGCATCACGTTTCTCGCTCACACGCGTACAAAATCGTATGCTCTTCCGCACGTATGCATTTAAAAAAGGACTACAAAATCTCGCTTCTCTCTCTCACCCTTGCAAAACGAACTGATTCGCATCCTTTTCGCACTCGCACAACTTTTTGAGAGAAAAGTTTTTAGCATTTTAAAAAGGGACGCGGGGCCCATAAGGAAAAACTTATAATTTTCCCGAAGCATTGGAGCCGATCCCGATCGAACGGTACCAGGCCCCTCCCGAACGGTGCAACGGTTCTCCGGGAACTTAGCTTTATTCTTACAAATATAATATAGGATTGCACGCTTCACCACTGGTTCTTTTGTTTGGTAATATGAGACTTCAATACTCATCGTGCATATCCACTGCTCTGCTTAAATTATGGTTTTATTACATTTTTCTCAGAGGCGGCTCGTGCCATCTGGTAGCCATGCTTATTTTCCGTTTAAACCTATACGAAAGTATCGATATCTAGGGGGTGCAATTGTACTTCCTAAATATCGATTGTTTTTCATAGGTCGAAATGGAGAGAATACGTTGTTGCCACATTGCATGAGCCGCCGCTGATTTTTCTAGCAAGTTCTTATACACACATAGAATTTGATTGAAAAATTTCATCAAATTATTCTGAAAATGTGGCTTTACCGTTTCTTTTATGGCTCGCGAAGCTTTGCAGGTTAGACGCGTATTATCTCGGAATATTAAAGGAAAAGGTTTGCAAGAGTCTTCAGTAAGTAAAAATGCTCTAGAAATGCAAATCACGACTAAATTATCGGAAGTAGGAATGCGGCATTCAGAGTTGTAGAAATGGGTCTGTTGCAAACTTTTGCTACAACGATTAAGAGAATTTCATCTATAATTGTGTAAAATCGCCTGAAAAGTCCATTGCTGACATCAGAAAGTCATAAAATGCAATAATAAACTCACAAAAGGCGTTTAATGAAAAACAAGATGGCGGATAAATATCGAGCAATATGTATGCATGCACCACAAATATCCAAGGATGGCCAACTTTGACAACCTCACTGGAGGTAGAGGTTATGTGTTTGCTTACGTTGTGATTGGTTGTGATCGATATTGTGAGGTTCGCCATCCTTGAATGTTCGTGGTGCATGCATACAAATTGCTCGATATTTATCCGCCATCTTGGATTTCATTAAACGTCTGTTCTGAGTTTATTGTAGCATTTGATTACTTTCTGATGCCACCAATGGACTTTTCAGGCGATTTCACATTAGATTACCCTCTTAATAGTTGTAGCAAAAGTTTGCAACAGACCCATTTGTTCCTTCATTTGACCCTCCCCCCCTCCCTCCGCTTACCACTACAACAGTCAGTGACCATCGTAAATTCGCAAACCCTTATTAGAGTGTGACAGGGATGGGTTGAGGTAGAGAAAGTAGGTCTTCAAGCAATAAGTAATATGTGGTCAAGGTCTTCGCGAGCCCCGCTCCCCTCTGCCCACTCATTCCTATACGCTGTGGCGCGACTCGTGTGCAGTGCATAGTGCACGGGACCGGTACCGGTACCTGACTTTAGGATGGCGGGACGACTGAGGAACCCGGGGATGTCGTTGACTCGTTGTCTCGTTGTGCTTGTGCTCTTGTGTCACAACAAGAGGAGAGAGAGGGGGAAGAGAGAGGCCCCAGGGATGTGGTGCCGGAACCTGGTGCCGTCTCTCGGTTGGAGCGAGAACCCACGAGTGCCAGTGCTCGAGCACTCGGCTGGTGCCGGAGCCTCTCGGTGCAGCGTTCGTCGGCACCAGGGAGTTTCGGCACCAGAGTTCCGAGTGATGAGGCCTGGCATCGCAAGGCCCTGGCGCTTGGTGCCTGTTTTGAGCAAGTGCCTCGTTGGCCGCGCACCAGCCTACCTGGCAAATCTTGGGATCGCCCGTTTTTAATCCTATTGTTTCCAGTTTTCACTTTCCATGCATGGCGTGCGTATTTGTGGGGGGAGGGGTGCATTATGGAATGAGGATGAAGTGAACGGATGACGGGAAGGGATGAGTAAAGATGAAATGAAATAAACACTAAACAGTGCTTCTTATCCGCATTCTCATTGACTTGGCGGCAGAGTTGGGCTGGGCATTTGGTCAACGAATTTACTGAATAATCGTTTCACCATTACTTTTCTAAATACATCGAGACGGAATTTCTCGGTAATCAGGCCTACTGATTTCAAAAAACGTGATTTAACCAATTTTTTTGGGTTTATTATTATCATTTTTTATTGTTATTTTTATTATTTATTTATTTATTTGTTTGTTTATTTATTTATTTATTTATTTATTTATTTATTTATTTATTTATTTATTTATTTATTTATTTATTTATTTATTTAATTATTTATTTATTTATTTCTCAATAATAATACCGGATTTAAATGGATGAGACGGGAGGATCAAGTCCACTCAAATTTCACCATTAAAAGTTGAAAAATTGAATTATTATTTTTTTATTACTATCACTATTATTATTCTCATCAAATAACATTAGGTTCCTTGAAATCGGAACGTCGCTACTAAAGTTCACTCAATTATTTTGAACAGTAATCGATTATGTAATATAAAACGACGATTTGCCGAACTCCGCAAGGGGGTTCTTGCAAACTTTTGCTGTGAGCAAATGAAGTCCTCTCTTATGAAAAACCCAGCGAAAATCACGAAAAGTACACTAAGAAAGCAAAAAAAGTCAGTAATAAACTCACATAACTAGTGCTTTAACGACAATATCGTAATGGCGGTTCAACGCAGGTATCATTGGAGATTCCTGTCTAGTATGTTCATCTCTCTTCCGAAACACAGAGATAGGCCTCAATTTAGATAGGAATCTCCCAGGATACCTGCGTCTCTCCGCCATTAAACCCGATTCTAATAGTGAATTTCGTAATTTTTAATGTGCTCATGGCCATTTTTACATGTTTTTGGGCAAGAATCAACTTATCAATTCCCTTTAGCAAAAATTTGAGAGCCTCGTTGGCTTTGGCCACTGGCCAGTGCCGCCAGTGAACATTTCGTATGAAGTTAAATCGAAATAAAAAGGAAATTTTCAGTGACTTTTCGTGCGATCTTGAATTTGCAAACTAAGAGTTAACTTCGAGCATCTCGAAATTTCGAGATACATCGATTCATCGCTCCTATAAAAACGTTTGAGGCTGGCATTAATCAGAGGAATCGCGCATCATATTTACTAAACGTGAATTTTTTTCCCGACAGTTTGGTATCGATTTTCTTGACACGTTCAGCAGAATACGAATTTCAAGTCGAAAATTCAAAAATCGTAAGCACAAAAAAATTTAATTTTCTGCCGGGTCGTTCACTAGCTGTGAAAAACGATTCAGGCCCCGAGCTGGACAAAATACCCTCGGACAAAAAGACTACCCTGCTCAGCGTTCGAGAACACCACGGCTCAGGACGCGCTGTTGCCATTTACGGTTTTTATTCGTCTGACTCAGATCAATGTTGTCTGGAACAGAGTATAGATCCTTTTTTTTACAGTCTGTTCAATTTCGGAAGATAGGTGGATGGGAAAGTGGGCAATGCACTAATGGCAACAGCGCAAAGGGGCTTTCGGTAGCAAAAAGGTCTATTCTCTCCTCGTCGCCTTTCAAATCGCAAGCCGTACGCATCTACGAGTATGTGGTCGGCTACCTGCCAGTTGTACCCTTTTTCCGTGCTTGGGAAATTGAAGCAATTTCCTTGAAAATTTTAAATTAAATTTATATTAATTATTACTTGACGAAAATGTATTCAGCGCAAAATTTCTGCCAAAAAAATATCCATATCATGGAAATCCGTAAATTTTTACCTCGTAAGGTTACAATTTTACATTTGAGAGAAAGTTGCACTAAAGCCACTAAAACATGCAAATATCGCCGAATTTTCGAAAAATTTACACCCTAATTAGACCAAAATTTTGCGCTGAATTCATTTACGTTATAATAAAATCAGTGTAGAACACAATGAAAATTTTCAAAAATTTGGGCCTTCATACTTCCACTACAAAAAAAAAAAAAAAGAAAGAAAAGAGGGACGGAGGTAGACTTTGACAATTATCGTGAATTGAGATTGATTGAGATTGATTGAGATTGATTGAGATTGATCGACAACCCCCCAAATTATTTAAGAAATCGACCGACCGTCAATTAATCGACCGATCGTAAATTAATTGACCGACCGTCAATTAATTGACTGATGGTCAATTAATTGACCGACCGTGGGTAAATTAATTGACCGACCGTAAATTTAAATTGACTGATGGTCAATTAATTGACTGAGGTAAATTTAATTGACTGATGGTAAATTTAATTGACTGATGGTCAATTGATTGACCGATGCTCAATTAATTGACCATCAGTCAATTAATTGACCATCAGTCAATTAATTGACGGTCGGTCAATTAATTGCCCAAAGTAAATTTTAATTGACCACCAGTAAATTAAATTGACGGTCGGTCAATTAATTGATCGACCGTCAATTAATTGACCGACCGTCAATTAATTGAGATCTCGTCAATTAATTGAGATATCGTAAATTTAAATTGAGATATCGTAAATTTAAATTGAGATATAGTCAATTAATTGAGATATAGTCAATTAATTGAGATATCGTCAATTAATTGAGATATCGTAAAATAATCGAGTTTTTTTCCCTACACCTGAACAATTTTTTCGCGTGATCATGTTTACAAATAGTGTTGTTGTTAAACGAGTTCATATTTGCGTCGTGGTTGTCTAGGTTTCTTCTCGACGCTCGATGCCTCTTGACAAACGGGCCGGGCCGTGCGTTACTTCACCTCACCCGCCACAGTGTGCTTCGTCATTTTTCGACATTTCTCTCTGTCTTTTTCCCTCTTTCTTTCTCTTATCTCCCCCATCACTCACGCACCATCACCGCAGCCGGCCTTTTCCCCCTCAAGTATTCCCCCCATTAGACTGCCCAGTGCCCATGCTTGTGTCGCATCCGTGTTCACTGAGTTCACTGCAGTTTGTCGTACGGTTATTCTCACAATCACACTCATACACGAGCCTCGCCCCTTTGATTATAAAAGTCGTTTTGACACTCTTCTATCTTCCTACTATGAATTGCCTTGTTTCTGGGTTCTTCCGTCGAGGTTTTATTTTTTTTTTCTTTCTTGACCATCGCATCGGCCGCTTAAAAGGCAAGCTAAGAGCTACGACAAAGCTCAATTAAACGCAAATATTTCATTTGCAATATCTCGAGACATATGTATACTCAACCGATTTCAATGAACTTTTTTTTAATATTTTCGAAACTCGTTCGTTTGAAAACCAAAAATCGTCAGAATTACCACATAAGTAAAACTATTATGTAGTAGGTAATTTTGATGTAATTTGTCATCACAATGCACTATGTTTAGGAAGATCCCCCCCCTTTTATTTTTTAAAGTTGCAGATAAACAAAACAAAAAAAAACCCGGAACAGGGTGAATTTGTCATCACAATACACTATGTTTAAAAAGAGTCCTCCCCCCCTTTTATATTTTTGAACGGTTGCAGATAAATAAAAAAAAAAAAAAAAAAAACAAAAAAACAAAAAAAAAACCCGGTACAGGGGTTTGTCATCAAAATACACTATGTTTAGAAAGAGCCCCCCCCCCTTTTTTATATTTTTAAACGGTTGCAGAAAAAAAAAAAAAAAAAAAAAAAAAAAAAAAAAAAAAAAAACCGGGAACAGGGGTAATTTTGTCATCACAATACTCTATGTTTAAAAAGAGTCCTCCTCCTCCTCCCCCCCCCTCACCGTTTTTTTTTGAACGGTTGCAGATAAAAAAAAAAAAAAAAACGGACCAGGGGTTCAGTGGCGGATTTAGAAATATATAAAGAAGGCTAAAGCCCAAAAGGGGGGGGGGGGGTTAACGTCGAATTTGTCAATGAAAGCCCGCATCACTTTTCCAAAAACCCCCCCGAAGACTGCGCAAAATTTTGTTTATTACAGTCCCTTTATTACTGCATTGGTCCACCTATGGCCCGATTTTCATACCGTTTGTCTGAACAGAGTAGGGCAAAAATTATTGGGAAAATTTATTGGGTGAGTCAGGCAACGCCGAGTCAATCGAATTAATCTACGAATAATTCTACAATTGACCTATATCTTCCGTGTGTTTTCTTTTCCTCAGCTCAGGTAGCAGATCTAGTTTTCAGTGTTGCCGAGTCATTTCATTAACTCTCATTTTTTGGGTTTCCCAACTCTTCCGTATGAGAGCTACTTTTAGGCGTTCCCAAAATTTTTACTGGCGTTTTTTGTAGGGGGGGGGAGGATTAGCCCAATCTTATGATTTTCAAGTAACTTATATCTTATTCCGATCGTTACGAAATGGTGCTCAAAACTGAGCATTTCAGCGTAAACTCCGGTTTAAATTTTTTTTTTATTATTATTTATTTTACTGTCGAGATCCGATCAAGGTCAACGTTCTATCTTGGTTCATTCTCAAAAATCAAACCATTTTTTTTAAAAATTCAGAAGGAGAAAAAAAAAAAAAAACACTAAACCCCCCTTAGGAGTTGAAAATTCTGTAAAAACTGCAAAGTAATTACTTGCAGACAAAGAAGTTTTGAAATAGTAAACGTTTGGTTTTAGCGCCTTTTTTTAAAAATGTTTGCCTCTCAGGCGAAGGCAACCTAAAAAACTGCGATGGACGACTTCCATTACATAATAGAAGAGGGAAATGTTGATTAAATTTTCGGCGAACCCGTATTTATTTCGGAAAAGTATTTGCTTATTATAGTATTTTAAATTCGTCGCTTTGAAAATGCTGACTCTTTAAAATAGGAGTGATATTTTGATGAAAAGGGGTTTTAAAATCGAACATTGACCGTTTATTACATCGGAAACGGAAAACAATAACGATCTCCGACGATTTGCGCAAGAAGGCATAGAATTTCTCGCCCTTCCGAATGCTGTATCTCAAGGAAGGATCCCCCCCCTCCAAATTTAAAAAAAAAAAAAAAAACGTTTTTAGATGAGCTTTTCGCAAACATTTTATGGAATGTCGCATTTACTATTTTATTTTTTTTTTTTTTTCCTTTCCCTTTATTCGTCCTTTTCATCCTAAACATGTTACCCAAAAAAATCGCTATTCCACTCTTACAATTTAGGTAAATTAAAGAAACACCACCTTCAAAAACAACAGTGTTACATAAAGTCCCCCCCCCCCAATCACCTTTAGGAGGACTCCTCTACATCAGAATACTTAAATGCGGCCTTCGACTTATCACTCTTGTCACAAAGAGCGTAATCAATGTGGCAACGTTGCATTTGGTCTATTTAAACACATTCAAAACATAAATTCGTTTTTACCATCGTATACTCGCCTACAATTTTCTTAAACTTGTCAAATAGAAACTTTTACCGGATTACACGCAAAGCCTCGCCGGGGGGGGAGGGGGGCGCCTAAGATGAAATTGGACTTATGAAACAAAATCAATATAGTAATGAAGGAGAAAAATTGCATGGAAGGACAGACAGTACATACATTTTTAAAAAAGAAGTTCAATTTGTTGCTCCTAATATTCAAGTTTGGGCGATTGGTTGGTTCGGAACTAATTTAGCGAAACGTGCGATGTAGCAACGTTGCATTTCGTCAATTAAAATTTGTGATATGGAGATAAAATCCTAGGGTGTTGCGTAGGCTTGCATAGATATCTAAAACACAATATTTGTTTTATGGTTTTAAATATGGCCAAGTAAAAAAGGAAAAGATAAAATGCCATCATTTTCCAATACCCCCCCCCCCATCCATGATGTTTTTGACACCCGGGTTGAAGCTTGTCGTTTATGCCTACAAGCTCCCTTCCTATCTCGCACGCTTCACCACTCTTTAAAAAGCAAGTGGTTTTGGGGGGGGGGGGGGTGTTGCATAGCATGTAAGTACTAACCAAACACTTGCACTCACCGCAAGTTATACACGGGCCTGAATTTGGTTCCAACCAGCGAAAATTTTTTGAAATCGGTTCAGTACAGCTCGAGATATTCGTAAATAAAATATTGCTGTCTTCTTGTTGAATTGTATGCTCGTTTTCCCTTTTTCGCCCTGTGTCTTTCTTAAAACCTTTACCTCTTCCGGAGGTGTCACTTCAGATCTTGCCTGGGGAGTGGGTAAGGAAAAAAGAACTGATAATTTTTTCTGTTGCTTCTCATGCGTTTGGACCCGAAAAATTTGACCATCGAGATCTTTGATGAGTTATGATGACCCTTTTTCCCCTTTTTTCGCTTGCAATCCAAGCAAAGGGGGGAAAATCACAAATTGAACACATTTATTCAACTTCTTACAAAAAATTTAAGAATTTTCTGGACCTAGACTCACTAAATTTGACCGCTCTTTTTTCTATTCTTCTTTCTCTTTTCAGGATTTTTTAATTTTCCGTCTTAGCCGCTGATATATCGGCTGATAAACCTATATAAATCAGAGCAATTTTTCGCACGATTATGTTTGGGCTTGTTACGTCCTCGAAATTACTAAAAATAAATGAGTAGAGCATGGCTTCAGTGTAATAATAAATCGCCTAAAGCAATCAGCAGTCGGAAATGGGGCTATTGCACATTTTTTCCTACAAGCGATTTAATAGTCGATTTTAGCGTAAAAACCTAAAAAAATAACGATGGCGGCACTAAAAACTTCCAAATCCACTCCTAAACTCAATAAACGCAGTTATTTGCGCGAGCGTAATGGGGGCCCAAAAGGGCACTAACAATGGGAGATTCCCATCTAAAAATTCTGAAACTCCATCAAGAAGTGACCAATAAGAGACTACTTTCATTTGACACCGGTGTCACTAGGTGTTGCGGCACCATTCATCGGATGTGGATCATCACTCTGATGACTAATTACTCGGTGAATCATCCTTGTCAACATAGAAAGAGTGACGAAACTAAGATAGGAATCTCCGATTGTTAGTGCTTTCGGCCACCCTTACGCTCGCGCAAATAACTGAATTTATTGAGTTTAGGTGTGGATTTTGGAAGTTTTTAGTGCCGCCATCGATATTTTTGGAGGTTTTTACGCCATAATCGACTGTTAATTCGCTGATAGCAAAAGTTTGCAATAGCCCCATTGGTTTTGTTGTTTGTAGGTTAGATTCGGCCGTATTCTTGTAAAATCTTGAGTGTCCAGGGCCCAAAAAATGTACGGGACGGACGGTCCCTTGTTCTTGACCCCAAGTAGCGAATCCTCGCTTCTGGTTTGTTAGGGCTGCACTGCACCTAGCGTTAAAGAACAGGGACCGTCTGTACCGTACATTTATTGGGCCCATTTACTAAATTACATTTTCCCCACTCACTAATGGAGGTTTGAGGCGTACATGAGGAGATCAGAAAGAAGTCGAGAAAGGGATAAACGCTAAGCGTGAGGTGTGAGTGGAGTTGCGACAGTTTCAGGGTGAAAAAATTGAAAGACCAAGTCACCAAGCAAAGAGTAAACAAAAGTCGCAATTGAATGGAAGGGGCCGCCTGCGTGCGTGGTCAACGCAGATAAGAGATCGAAAACGCGGGCAAGCCTCTGGTTGGCTGTAATCGTGGTGCAAAACTGTTTTAGGCCTTATGGAAATTAACATGGGGAAAATTTGTTCCGCAAAGAGGAAAATAATTCGGTAAATTTTGATCACCAAAGTGTTCCGTTGCAGGAAAAACCCAAATTTTCGGTCCTGAGAACCGAATACGTTATTGGAAGTACCGAAGGTCCGAAGACTTCGGTAATTAACTTAAATTCCGCCCCTACTGAAGTTCTTTGGTACTACCAATGAACTTCGGTAGTACTAATGAACAATTCGGTACTCGAGACCGAAAATGTCGGTTTCCTGCAACCAAAAACTTCAGTCATCAAATTTTACCGAATTATTTTTTTCTGTGTTCTAATCTTAATTTTGTGATGGAGGTTAGGGTTTAAAAGGTTTACGTTCACCGCCACTTCCACTGCCGTGCTAAATCTCAGTTTTGATTTGCGCGGTAAGAAAAAAGGCGGCGCAAGCGCTTTCTTGGCGAACCAATAAGAGCCCAAGGTTATAGATTATCAGGTATGCTCATCTGACTTCGCGCCACAAATTCAGTGGCGTGCAGTGCAAAATCACGGCAGCCAAGATGGCCGACAAAAGCAGAAAAAAAGGCCGACTCGCCCAGGGAACTTCGGGCGATACTCTCGAAGTCGCCCCAAATGAGTCGTTTGTTTTCTGCTTTTGTCGGCCATCTTGACTGCAGTGATTTCGAACTGCGCGCCACTGAGTTCGTGGCGTGAAGTCAGATGAGCATTGAACGTACCTGTATAATCTATAACCTTGGTTCGTAGGTATCTGTTCTCCATCTGCCTTGGCAACACTGGATACTGCAGTCACTGCACTGATTGGAGTTTTTTTAAAAAACAAGAAGCAAAAATCCGGCGGAAAGACAAAAAATACAATGCGTACGGTAACATCACGCTGAACCGGTACTTATAACGTAGTAAAATAGTGCCGAAAACTTAAAGCTGTTCGATCGGCACAAAGGCCGGACTGAAAAATTCATGATAAAACGAGAAACAAGTGACCGTCCATCGTAATGAATGAATGAATCCAACTTATTTATAAAATATTCGTATAACATGAGGGTGGAAAACCCATACAAAAATGGAAAAAAGAATATCGTTGGAAGCCCCAAGCCTGGGGGGGGGGGGATTGCCGCGACTGCCCTACGGTATAGTTACGGCCCTGAAGTTCCCCTTTAATATCGACTTTTTAATTCCCTAAAAAAAAAAAAAGGTTAAAAAGAAGAGTCCTTGGAATTTCAAGAACTTTCATGTTTTAAGTAAAAATGAAATTTACATCAAGGCAATACCTAATTCCTTAAATATCTCATTTCAGTTAATATCGTGAGGTTTTGAGTGTCCTAAAGTCTGGGCGGGTGAGAGGTTTACCCCTCCTTATCTCGGTGCCCAGGAAAAGTGCTGTGGGAATTAAAAAGGAGGCAAATTTTTAAAATAAATAATGTTGATGCTTTGGAGAAATATACTTGCCAAATGTGAGATATGGTTGTTAAAAAAGGAGGCAGAGAAGAGCTCGGTTATTCCTAAAGTAGATTCGATAGAGTTTTTCAACGTATCTTCAAAAAGAGTCAATGTTTGAAAAATATACACTAAACCTTCAACAGCAAATTATTTCTGGTTAATTCCTTTCTTGGCGTGAGAACACACAAACAAGAGAGTTCAAACGAGTCATTCTCGAGTTTTTTTTTTTTTTTTTTTTTTTTTTTTTTTTTTTTTCAGTAAAAAATTTGGTTCAAATAGTCAATAAAAACAAACGAGATTTTTTCAATCCTTGTAGTTATTCTAATGTCCTCAGTAGTGACCCGGATTTACCCTTTTGCCGCCTCTGGGGGCTATCTTGAAGTCGCCGCTCCTCACCGTTTATCAATGTGCTAATGGGGGATTAAACCCCCTTTCCCCCGAAATGTTGAAAATTTGAGTGTTCTTAGATGCAATTCTCGTCTTTGTATATAGGAAAATCAACACCAAAATGATCTCTTTTCTCCGCCCCCCCCCCCCCAACGAAACCAATCGAGACCCAGATGCACTATGATGCATAAAAATCTAAAAACATACGCGTGTAAGAAAATTTTAGGATGAAAATGGGCAGGTAATTGACTCCGATAAAAAAATTTTAAAACGCATGATGTAATACACATAACTCGAAGGACTATTCATAAATTAAAGCTTAAAATAAAAAAATCAGAATGGAAAATGCCGTAATAAGAGCCAATGGAAACAGTTTTTCGGATTCAATTTGAAGTTTTTTCAAAAAGGCGGACATGTCTCCGTCTGCAAGGGCAATACCGGGAAGGAGTAGAGATGCAGTCCCCAAAAAAAGCCAAAGTAAGAGGGAAAATGTAATAGATTGCCTGAATGTGAAAAATGTGATATTTGCGCGCTAAATGATGCCCCCCCCCCCTGTCTGGGTTTTTTTTTTTGGACAAGCCCTTGTGTCTCTGTCTTTCGCATTGCTTTATGGCTTTTTAAATTTGGGGGCTGAAGCAGCTTCCTGGCTTTCCCCGCTCGTCGTGTCTCGTTTGGGGGGGGGGCGAATTTTGTAAGTTTTATTTTATTTGACATTTTATTTCACCGTAGAAATTTTGGGGCTGGGTTTTTTTTTCCCTTTTTCTTTTCTTCTTCTTTCCCCTTTTTTTTCTTCCCCTCTTTTTTACTATCACAGACTAAATATTGCCGATCCCACAATTTTGCCGATGCGGGCAGATGCCCTTTTTGCACCCCTCCAAATCCGTCCCTGGGTGTTTTAAGTTTCTAACAAGATTCTCCTCGTTTTTTTCTTTTTTTCAGTAGAAAAAATTCACTAATCCAACTTCTTGAAACTTTTTCTCCCATTTTTCCAAACCACTTACTTCGCCTTTTAAAATTTCTTGATCGCCATAATGATTAAATATTTACATGATCTCAGGTCCATACCACTATGTAAGAACCCGAAGCGGGCGTGCGCGAGTTTTGATGTTGAGTTTCCCTTCAACAGACTCAAAATTCAGCTTTAAAGAAGGAGGGTAAGGAGATCAAGTAGCTACATGGAGAGGCAAAGAAAAAACTGATCACTGGTTAAAAGAGCAAGCAGAGGCAAAAGCGGTGATATGGGGAAAGAATAAAGCAAAGGGTGGACCTGGACCCCCTGTAAAAAAATAATCATAAACAATATACAATGAGCACTAAGCTGCAGCGGAGAGGGCAGAGGGTGGCATAGCAGAAAGCCGGGTTGGTAGAAGAGCGGCACAAGGCATGAAATGAAAGATGAAACTCCTGCCGAAAATATTTCAAGATCAAAACCTCAACTCGAGCGAGCAAGCGGGACAAACAATGCGCACGAGAGAGGCAAGTGGAAGAGGTAAGAGGAGGGGAAGGAAGGGTGAGTGTTTACAAGACGCGCACCATAGCGCAAATTCGTTTGGGGTCTGTTATCTGTAAGTCCGATGGTGAGAACAGCATGGTCGAAAATACAGGGTGTGTAACAAAAAAGGATCAGGGGCGAATATTTCGAAAACCGCTTCGATTTTCGAAAAACGCTCAAACACGTTTTCGCTTATTTGGAGGAGGACATCTTTGGGGGGGGGAGGGGGGGGGGGGGGGGGGGTCACTTTCTGCCCCCCCAAAGGGGGGGCCGGGGGTGGGGGGCATCACCCTCCTAAATTGCATATTTCAAATGGGACCCCACATTTTTATTACGGATTTGGAAAGATTTTAAAATTCTAAGATTTTTAACGCAAACCGCATGTCAATAGCGATTTTCATCTTCGATACATCGAACTTCAAAATTCGATATCGACCAATATTCAAAAAATCAGAACTTCTCCAAAAAAGGTCGGATTTTTAAAAACTAAGTGGCTAAAGTACTTTCCAGAACGAGTACTTTTCAAATAAAAATACACCTTTTGCATAAAATTTACACTGTTGCCATTTTGGGGCCCCGAAATATTCGTCAAAATTATCGAACATTTTTAATTCGCTTTTTTTTTGAGATACGATTCAAGTTTAAATTATTAGCTCCGAAATTATCCAATAGCAGGTAATGTGTGCTGAAATACGCTCAAAAGCTCTTAAAAATCTCGTATCATTAATTAAAACAACACATTTTTGGCTCAATTTCAGAATTTGATCACATCATTTTTATAGGCTTTTCTGAGTTTTTTGACAATTTAATAGCGTATTTTAGCATACGTTAACCCTCATCGGACAATTTCGGAGCCAATATTTTGAATTTGGATCGTTTTTCAAGAAAACACCGTATTAAAAATGTTCGATAATTTTGATAAATATTCCGGGGCTCCAAAATGGCAACAATGTAAATTTTATGCAAAAGGTGTATTTTTATTTTAAAAGTACTCGTTCTGGAGAGTACTTTACGCACTTAGTTTTTAAAAATCCGACCTTTTTTGGAGAAGTTCTGATTTTTTGAATATTGGTCTATATCGAACTTTGAAGTTCGATGTATCGAAGATGAAAATCGATATTGACATGCGGTTTGCGTTAAAAATCTTAGAATTTTAAATTCTTTCCAAATCTGTAATAAAAATGTGGGTTCCCCATTTGAAATATACAATTTAGGGGGGTGATGCCCCCCGCCCCCGGCCCCCCTTCGGGGCGCCGAAAGTGAAAACCCCCCAAAAAGATGTCCCCCTCCAATTATGCGAAAACGTGTTTGAGTGTTTTTCGAAAATCGAAGCTGTTTCCGAAATATTCGCCCCTGATCCTTTTTTATTTCACACCCTGTATAGGTGTTGCAGTAGAGGGGGACGGAGACGCGACGGCCGACGCGGCGTGCGACGAGACAGGTCAAGACTTGAGCTGGAGCGACAAACAGGCAAATGATGAGGAATGTTGTGCGTTACCGATTTCTCAAATAATTGACTGTATCTCAATTAATTGACGATATCTCAATTAATTGAGCGATGGTCAATTAATTGAGCGATCGTCAATTAATTGACCGACCGTCAATTAATTGAGCGATCGTCAATTAATTGACTGATGGTCAATTAATTGACTGATGGTCAATTAATTGACTGGTGGTCAATTAGTTGAGCGATGGTCAATTAATTGACTGATGGTCAATTAATTGACCGACCGTCAATTAATTGAGCGATGGTCAATTAATTGAGCGATGGTCAATTAATTGACCATCAGTCAATTAATTGACGGTCGGTCAATTAATTGACGGTCGGTCAATTAATTGACCATCAGTCAATTAATTGACCATCAGTCAATTAATTGACCATCAGTCAATTAATTGACCATCAGTCAATTAATTGACCATCGCTCAATTAATTGACCATCGCTCAATTAATTGACGGTCGGTCAATTAATTGACCATCAGTCAATTAATTCAATTAATTGACAGTCAGTCGATTAATTGATCAAGGTTGAGATTGATTGAGATTGATTGAGATTGGATTGATTGAGATCGAACCGACTTGACTCAATTTCTCCGAAATTGTCGAAGACTAGGACCATTGACCGTGTGCTCGGGGTTTACATGCATTGCTATTGCTGTACAGTGAACAACAAAAGGCGACGAGAAGAGAGACCTTTTACTGCCGAAAATCCCTCCGCGCGGTTGCCATTAGTGCACTAACTAACACCTTTGCAGATATTCTCCACCCTATCTTCCGAAATTGAACAGACTATAGTTTCCTAATTTTTGGACAATCCCAGCGTTTCAGAACATTTCTACTTGAGAGGAGTGAGGACAATATTGCAGTGCTCATAGGACTTTGCAATTTTTAGGATAGAAACAATTACTAGGATTCTTTCATTTAATGTGACAAATTTTTGAACAGCGTCGTCAAATTTTGACGGAGGCCGCGTCAAAATTGTGTAAAATCACGTTCGCGTCGCTCGAATTGAAAGATTCATGCGTATAAATCGCGTGATCTCGCCTGTTGACAGGAACTTTTGACAACGTGCATTGCTCTGAGGGCTTTGAAATTTTCAGAATGAACACTTTCTGTGCTTTACTTCTAAAATATGACTTTCAATTTTGCATGAAATTTAAATAAAAATATTTGAGCATTCGTCAAAATTGTGGAAAATCACGTTTGCGCGCGGCTCGAAAGGGTGGATTGACGCTTAATTCAGCTGTTTGGCGAGAGCATTTGACAACGTTGCAGCGTTTTCGGAACTTTCAAATTGCTGCGATCTGGACAAATTTTAATGAAATGTAAGATTATTTTTTTTTTTTTTTTTTTTTTTTAAATGTTGTAATCATTTACACTTTAATTATTCCTCTAACAACTCCTAAAGAAAAGAAAAAAATTACGTTTGGTCGTGTTCTACTTCTAACTATAATATTACATATTCAATATTTGCAGCAATTTTGATTAAAATTTCTTTTTCGGGGTTTCTTTACGGACGACAAGGTAAACTTTTTTTCTATATTCGGTAACGCAATGCAATATAAAAATGCTCAAATATTTTTATTCAAATTTTATGCAAAATTGAAAGTCATATTTTAGAAGTAAAGCACAGAAACCGTTCATTCTAAAAAATGTCAAAGCCCTCAGAGCAATGCACGTTGTCAAACGTTCCTGTCACCAGGCGAGATCACGCGATTTATACGCGTGAATCTTTCAATTCGAGCGACGCGAACGTGATTTTACACAATTTTGACGACGCTGTTCAAAAATGTGTCACATTAAATGAAAGAATCCTAATAATTGTTTCTATCCTTAAAATTGCAAAGTCCTGTGAGCACTGCAACATTGTCAAATATTCCAGTAAAATAGCGAAAAAACGAGATAATCCAGCTTCGAGCTGCGCGAACGTGCTCGAACTTTTGATCGAAAATTTAGGGTATTAAATCAAACAATTAATGCTACATTTTTGCGATTATGAATTATACGTCTTCGAAAATGCTTAATTATGCCTGGTTCCTTGACTATAACTGCCAAAATCAATAAGATATTACAGATTAAATGTTGCATTTGTAGGTTAGAATCGCCCGAAATCCCGCCAATTCCACATAGTCCACTGCCGATAGATCAAATGTTGGCTTTATCCCAAAAAAAATATGTGAAAGCTGAATTTTGGTGTACACGTTCCTTATAGGGTGTACTTTCACCAAAAAAAAGTCAACACCGAAATGTTCGTGGGTTTGCCAAATTTACCCAAAAATGTGGCCTAAAAATCGTTTTTTTCAAAATTTCTCGAAAACCAGCGGGTTTTCGAAAAAAATACCTTAGTAATGGCTTGTAGAACATAAAATTTCCAAAAAAAAAGATTCTATACAATTTTTTGATAAACCCCTTCGTATTCCCCAAAAACGCCATTTTCAATTTGCGTGATTTTAAAAAAATCAAAAATCACAAAAAAATCACTGCAAAATCGGATATTTGGCAACGCTGGTCCCAGAAATTATTTTCGGAAAGAGCCACTTACCACGGAGGACTACGGAGGATTACGGAGTACTTTACCACTAATATGCCTCATTACCATTGATTAGAACTATATTCGACTTCTTAATGAGCCGTGAGCCCCTCCTAGACACACATTCGCCGCATCCCTTGAGAAACAAAAAATAAATGGCTTATTCATAGTATTTTGTTTTACTGTTTGTTTTTTTTTTTTTTTTTCGTTGACTGCTACAACTCAATGACGTAATTCTTGAATAGATTATCAAAGTTACGTTAGTGTATCGAAAGCACGTGATGAAACGGAGGAGGAAAAGTGGGGGGGGGGGCAACATTAGTTACTAGTAGATAGTTCTAAAGAATATTAGTTAACGATGATACACATAAAATACTCTAATTTTTCCCCTCAATATGCTTGTTGCTATGTTTCCCCTCCCCTCTTGATCATCATATTTAAGCTTATAACTCCCCCTCCCGCTTTCTGTTGAGTCGAACGTGACGTGAACGATCTTTTTGATGCAAAAAAAAAATCAGTGAATCACTATAAGCAAAGTTTGTGCCAGAGTTCGTTTCAATTTGGTACTTACGAACTGGCGATGGCGGCGCGTGCAATCTGGCAAAAATGAATTTAGTCCATTTAAAGTCATGAAAAGGATCAAAATATGAGGATGCACAGTGAACTCCCTGGAATCGATATTTTTCATGGGTTTAAATGAACGAAATGCAACGTTGCCAGATTCTACACGCCACCAGTGGTTTATCTTGCGTATAATGCACCTCTATTTCGTAATATTTGTTTTGTTTGTAATCTTTGCAACTGTTTGCTTATTCGATGTATATTTGCGATCGCTAAAAGCAGTAAAAGCACTGCTTAAATATTACGTACCTTTGGCTCGTATTGTATTGAAACGAGCCATCTCGAGAGAAGCACCAATCTACCTTTTTTTTTTTTTTTTTTTTTTTTTTTTTTTTTTTTTTTTTTTTTTTTTTTGTATTTTCTTTATTTTTTTCCTTGTTTTCTTTATTTTTTTCCTGTGATCAGAAAAAACCATTTTGAAAAAAAGTATGAATTTATTATTTACAAGTCAGATTGAAGGTTTTACAAATACTTTGATTTTCAAATTTTGAGATTAGGTGTTATGTACAATTTTAGGAACTGATCAGTTTTGAAAATAGACATCTTCGTTTAGAACCGAGTCCTTTTGATGTGCTCGGTTGCGGGTTGGCGTTTGATTGGTCACGTCTGCCTCTAAAGGGGGCTCATCATCACACCAATCATCCATAAGTTGGATATCCATTAATATCTTCTAATCCTGAAAGTGGATCATCGATATTTTCATCTTCATAAGCATCTTCCATGTCAAATGCAGGCCCGTTTGTGCATGAGGTGCCAAGACAATTTAGGCAGGTGCTGGACTGCTGGTGCATCTTAAGCCAGTTTCTTCGGCAGCCGCAGGCGTTACTGCAACCTTTGGTGCAGCGGCAAAATATTAATTGTAAGACTTTTTGGGGCGCAAGTCCGATAGTAGAATAAATAGGCGCTACATTTGGATGTATGCGCCAACCCCAGTTTTCGGTTTTCGGATACGTATTGGCGAACCAAATCGAGAGAGACGACTGACTCAGAAGTGCACTATGCGCATCGCATATTTTTGTTTATTGTTTGGAAATTACAGAAAATGACAGAAAATGAGTGAAAATGAGACCAGATGTCAGCAGCTAGAAGCGCGGGGGATGGGGTAAGGAAGCGGACGGAGGGATTAAGTCATAAAACACAACCCTCCGCTATACCCTCGTTCAAGGTCAATGAGATATCAGTATACCCATGCTCAGACCTCAAAAATATCAAGTGTTTACACATCTCTGGTCAAAACGTTGCCAAATATCCGAATTTCTGGCCATTTTGTTGTGATTTTTTATATTCTTTAGAACTATCTACTTGTAACTGATGTTGCCCCCCCCCCACTTTTCCTCCTCCGTTTCATCACGTGCTTTCGATACACTAACGTAACTTTGATAATCTATTCAAGAATTACGTCATTGAGTTGTAGCAGTCAACGAAAAAAAAAACAAACAGTAAAACAAAATACTATGAATAAGCCATTTATTTTTTGTTTCTCAAGGGATGCGGCGAATGTGTGTCTAGGAGGGGCTGACGGCTCATTAAGAAGTCGAATATAGTTCTAATCAATGGTAATGAGGCATATTAGTGGTAAAGTACTCATGTGGCTCTTTCCGAAAATAATTTCTGGGACCAGCGTTGCCAAATATCCGATTTTGCAGTGATTTTTTTGTGATTTTTGATTTTTTTAAAATCACGCAAATTGAAAATGGCGTTTTCGGGGAATACGAAGGGGTTTATCAAAAAATTGTATAGAATCTTTTTTTTTTGAAATTTTATGTTCTACAAGCCATTACTAAGGTATTTTTTTCAAAAACCCGCTGGTTTTCGAGAAATTTTGAAAAAAACGATTTTTAGGCCACATTTTTGGGTAAATTTGGCAAACCCGCGAACATTTCGGTGTTGACTTTTTTTGGTGAAAGTACACCCCATAAAGAACGTGTACACCAAAATTCAGCTTTCACATATTTTTTTTTTGAGTTCAAAACCTATCGGCAACGGACTAACAACAATAACATTTTGGGTGATTCCAACCTCCAAACGCATCGTTTAATCTGTAATATCTTGTTGATTTTGGCAGTTCTACGAAAAGAACCATGCAAAATTAAGCATTTTCGAGGACGTAGAATTCATAATCGCCAAAAGGTCGCATCAATTGTTTGATTTAATATACCCTAAATTTCCGTTCAAAAGTTCGCTTATGGGGAAATTACATTGAACCAGAGTTTGTTTGGAACCAGAGGCCCTCGAGTGGCAATCGATACGATATATCGCTCTACTAAAACGGTCTATTACGGTAATGATACCGTCTTCCGCCTAGCCTGACTGACCTGCTGGTGCTTGCTAGGATATGACATCAAACGGCATATGGAAATAAATGTGATGATCAGATCAGGTCAGCTAATAATAATAAATGCTTGTAATCATGCCTTGACGCCTTGACCACTCGATGAACCTTGGACTCTTGGTTGGAGTGAGGTTCAATCAAATCGAAGGAAAGCCGAAAAGATGCGACTCGTACAAAATAAATGCACAGAGCAAAGGAGAAGTGTTGCTGACTTGTTGCTAAATAAAATGCGAACAAAAGGATTGAATGGTGTGAACGTAAACTGTGAATTGATTGTCAACCAGCCGTCAGGAATCACAGTTCCCTTCCGTCGGGCCATCCTTCCTTCCTCTCCTCCCTCCCCGCTCCTACCTGCAACCCCCGACCAGTTGCAAGAGGGCGAATTCTGAGAAATTCAAATCTTCTGGTGCGGTGCCGGGTGCGTGGTGCGGTTGAAGGTATCGGCATTTCGCGATGCTCGCATTTCCCCGATGCGACTACGACTCCAAATCTCTGGTGCCGAGAGCTCTCGGTGCCCGGGCCTCTGGCACCAGGTGAGTGCCGCACCAGGCTAGTGCTACGTCAGTCGCACCGCTCTCGTGTCGTGACTGGCGTTACGCGCACCATTCGCTCGAAACCGCACCGCACCAGTCGGCACCACAACCCGTGACGGGTATAATAACGAGAGTGATTGCATTCTTGAGATTAGCAATGAGAGCGCGTAATCTCGGCTTCACTAATCGACAATTGCGCGCGCCTAACCAAACCAAACGCGCGCTAGACTTAATTTCTAGCTCCCATCCACTTAAAAACAGGGAGAACGACAGAGGAAAGAAAAAAAGAAAAAAAAAAGGAAAAAACTTGGCGTAATTCCTCCGCCGCACATAATCTTTTCATAATCTTCTTCAATTGCCGTGCGATTGAGCGGCACTCAACTCGAGAGAGTTATTGATTCCTCATTTCTCGCAGTTTTCTGTTTCCGTCAAAGTCAATTCGAGTCACTTAAAGAAAACTTGAATAAACTGCGAACAGATTTTTTCGAGCTTGAGCGATGACCATGTCACAGGAGGGTCGTTCCCAGTGGCAGCGCGTGCAATCTGGCAACGTTGCATCGAGAGTCCATAAAACCCTATAATGCACGATTTTTTTTTGTTAAAAAATTTAATAATTCACTTGATTTTGTCTCAAAATGAAAGGGAAAAATAGTGAAAAAATTCCAAGCATTAATTTTTGCGTTCAAGAGACCTGCAAAGTACCGAATTTACCATGGGCTAGTATATGAGGAGAAAAATTAGACTGAAAAAAAAAAAAAAAAAAAAAAAAAAAAATTAACAGAAGCATGGAAATATGTGAACCTATGTAAGGGATAATACAATTACCAGAATTCTAGTGTTTGTATGTACCATGTTCTTGAAAATGTTTAGAAAATTATAGTCCTATGATCATGATCATATTATGATATTATCACCGGCATTTTCTGGTCAAAGTACGTAACTTTCTGTCGTTGACAAATCGTTGTGCTTATGGTAATATGACTAGAATCTGGTATTAAGACTATAGCTTTTTTTTCAGAGCAAGATCAAAAGGTCAAATAGATTTTCTAATGTTTAGCTGGCCTCATCATGGAGCCGTGCTCCTTCACAGACTTCGGTGAAAGCTTTAAACTTTTTCTCGATATGAGCCTGGATGTCGACAAGGACCAAAATGATATGTTTGAACTTTCAAGTGTTTAAAAAGGGTGACATAGTGTTGGCGCGAGGGCCAAAGTGTTGATGTGCGCTAGGCGCTCGGTATTGTCCCCTAGAGTCAGTCTCTCAGGGCTTACCCAGCGGTCGGTCCAGCCAGGCGTGTTTGGTTTGCTTAATCCAGCCAGCGGAGATCCAGCCGGCGGTAAGCGGAGATGATCAAAATCCAGCGGTCGATCCAGCCAGATGATGATTGATGGATGAAACCCAGCGGTCGATCCGGCCAGGTGAAAGATGAAGTTTGATGAATTCAATCCAGCGGTCGATCCAGCCAGATGATAGATGAAATTGATGATTTCAATCCAGCGGTCGATCCGGCCAGATGAAAGATGAAGTTACAGTCAGCCCAGCGGTCGATCCACCCTGGCGTCTGTGAGTGAGATAGTTCAACCCAGCGGAGCGTCCAGCCAGATGAATCTCGAGTTGTGCTAGTCCATCCAGCGGAGGTCCAGCCGGAGGTGAGCAAGTTGGGGGAATGGAGCGTGCCGGTTTTCAGCTACACCCGAGAGGAGCGAGAGAGTGGGAGCCTTACCAAAAATATATTCAGTTCCAACAGTTTGCACTGAGGATCCGACCGAAAATCTACTTTCGAAGGCACTCGTAAATTGCTAAATTGGCCGCCACCGTTTACACAGCGGTGAATGGGACAAAAGAAACAAAATAAGAGTGACCGAAGTAAACAAGGACCACTTTGAGATGTTCTCAAGCTTGCTAGGCAGGTTGCGCTGAGCAGACCCCTTTCAAACGGGGCGCGTTTGACTGGTCGGGAAACAAGTGTTCCGTGGTGTGCTCGCGTCCTCTCGCGGTGAGCGTATGGAACTAGGCGGCCGCGGGCACTTCAAAGTTGCCGCGAGGTAAGTGGAGTCGCGGCACAACGCAGCGTCGCCTCTGTAGCGGGTGACGGCCGTGCGCGTTGAAGTAGCCCGATTGTCTCAGCTGATCGCCAGTAGTCGCTGTGGCCGATTGGTACAGCACTGGACTCAGGACTGCCACGTCGGAAACGCGAGTTCGAATCCCGGCCGTGGCAGATGATTTTTGTGATGAATGATGACTTTTGCTGGACATTTTGTTAACGTTATGGCGTAAACACATAGATTATATCCCTCAAGAGTACGACGATGAAGTAAAGGTTTAAAGTCTTGGAAAAGGTCGAAATATTAGGAATGTACAGTGTGCTCCCTTGAGTCGATATTTTACGTGGGTTTAAATTGACGAAAGTTATTGTTGCAAGCACACACCGTCACAGCACAGAATAATACAATCAGAACGGAAACTCTGTCGGATTTTGAAGCAAATTCATTTCGCGTCCGCCATGTTGGGATATAGGATGTTTACATCTGGATTCGCGCTTGAAAAAAGCAATAAAGGACATGATCCGCGAAATTTTCATTCTGAAATGCCATTAGAATAAAAGTGAGGCCGGAAACTTATGATTTCTTTCCAGAATTTATAGAAATAAATGAGTTTCAACACAAACCACACTCGTCCGCCCTGTTGGGATATAGGACCACAGCGTTGCCTATTGGTGCCGTTAAATTCCAAACTTGCTTCCATTGGCTCTTATGGGAGTTTCCGTTCTGATTGTATTATTCTGTGGTCACAGTATAAGCTCCAGAGAGAAGCATCTACAACTCGCACGTCCCTCCAAACGCAGGCAAATGCATCTACCTGTAATTGCAATAATCTACTTTGACCTTTGACCGTGCTCGAAGTAACCTGTAACAAGTTCTATCTGGTCCCATCGAGTACCACGAATAAAAGAAAAGAAAGAGAGAAAAAAATGAGCCAAACGGCAACACTGAAAAACCCCATTTCCATTAGTTCAGGATATTTTAAGGCCCTTAGTTTACGAAAAGGCACTAGCTTACAAACTAATCAAATAATCGATACTAATTAATATTAATCTATATACTAACCGTACTGCTGAAGGAAAGAGCAGAGTTTCTCCACGATGAAAGGAACTCCGTCGGAGTTGACAGGAAGTTCTCTCAGCGGGACTTTGAACGTCCTGACTGTGGCCGAGCGACGGTTCAATGAATTGGCAAGCATTTTCCGCACCCGCGAAATCCTTCCTTCTTGCTGATTAAACAAATCAAAACACAAAGAAATATAAGATAAAATGAATACGATACTTAAAAAACAGGGCTGTCGTATAGGGGATCTTAAATCCTTAACCCTTCCACGACCATATAGATAACTGAAAAACAACGTTTGATCAGAGTTGGGCTGATGGGAGTGGTAATCGATTACACGATTACCGCGGTTAACCAACATCCACAACAATGCGCTCATCGGTCGCAATCGGTTGTGATAAAACCCGCGTAGCGCATAGCGTTCCGAACTATCTCACTCACTCTCCCGTGACCCCCTTGTATGTATATTGTATATCCATCTCTTTCTAGTTTCGAAATTTATCATGATCGCATTAAAATGCCTCGAGGAATTCATTTCGGCCATAAAATTTTACATAAGAAGTATCTATATACGATTTTTGAAATTAGAAAGAGATGCCAGTACATAGGGTCACGTGAGAGCGAGAGAGATAAACCGGCTTTGTTTGGAACGCTCATTACCGGCAGTCGCCTATCGATCACCTAGTAATCGTGCAATCGATTATACACTCACAATTGCCCACCTATACGCTTGATCATTTAAATTGAGTGCAAGGTAGATAAAATTTTAGATAAATATTCCTGCTCCGCAGTGTTGATTTTGCATATCTGCCAAATTGAAGGCGCTCGATGATACATTGTTTTGGAGTCGCTTTTTCGTGAATGAAAAATTGAAAATGAGATCGACCCAGTAACAAGAACGAATATACTCGGACGTGGTAAAGAGAGGGTTGAAATGAATTATTTTATTCACCAAGGATTCCATCGGATGACGAAAAGCTTACAGCCCAGGATCCAGGTCAGCAGTGGGACTTTATAACTCACGAAAATGCTCTGATCTGTGTAATCTTCTCGTCTACCGATAGAAACACCGATAGTTTTAAAATATGATGGCAGTTTGATATCCATCGATGATTCTATCGGTTGTAAAAAGATTACAGATCAAAGTATTTTTGTGCGTTATATATGTGCAATATATGTATAGTCGTACTGTTGAACTGGACTGTCTAATCTTTTTATTAACCGAGGAATCGTAGGTGAATTAAAAAAAATCCTAATTAAGGTTAGGAAAACGGCAGCCCTGCTCTATAACGAGTAGATTATTGGATGCAAGGGAATTGACCAATCATGTACAGGTTCAACAGGCGGGCGATTTGAACTGTCCGATCAAATGGAAATTCGAGGAGAGGTAGATTTGAATTGACCAATCAGACGATGGTTCAGTGCAAGGTTCAGAGACGCCACCACCGCAACAGTCTATTTCCGATCATCGAACGTCAATCGATGAGCTCTCGAAAGTCGCGAGCTCTTTATATGTATACAGGGTGACCGAAAAATCCGCTGACAAATTAAACCACGTGCTCTTGAGGCAGAACAAATGAAAGTCCCAAAAGCATATGTATCTAGAAACGCCCTCTTTAGAGTATGAGCAATGAGCACCCCCCTCCCTCCCCCAAACGAGTTGACAGTTGTTTTCCGCTTCAATAAAAACGTGAGTAAGTAGTTGCTGGGGTTTTGACTTCTAGTCATGATCATTAAACTAAAAAAAAAAAAAAAAAAAAAATGCCTCGCGGCAGGCCGGGAAGACGAAGTAGATTCCATGCTTGGTTAAATAATGTTTTCACTAATTTAAATATTAAATATAGGTTATAATTTTCGTTGAATTTTTCTCTTTTATTTTATCAGCTGCTCAAAATCCAAATATTATTGTGAAAAAGATTATATTATAAAACGAGAAATGTGTAATCTTTTCAATGTAAGTGAGAAATAAAATCTAGGTTATATAAGTTTTTCACAAATTTTAATAAATAGGTTATGTTATGATTTTCTTTAAATTATCAATGAATTATTCAATTTTTTTTTTATCAGCTGTTCAACATTTAAATAAAAATGCCCATAAGAAAAAGATTATAGTACCAGGATAGAAAAATGTGTAATCTTTGTAACGTTAATGAGAAATAAATCTGAATAAGAGCAGCTGATAAAACATGAAAATAAATCAATAACGTACCTAAGCAACAGTGCACGTGTAAAACAAAGAACGAGTAATTATACCAATACACCATCCTTGTCTTTCTCATGTAAAATCCCATAAGAAACTTAATAGCTCGTAAAACACGTAAAACACAAGGAAAATTCAAGGAAAAGAGCATATGAACTAAAAACATCCTCCACGATACATACTAAAATTTTTGAAACAAAAAAACAATTTCTTCATATAAAAACACTGCCAAAAAACCCGAAAAACACATCACTATAACTCGCTTACAACGCAAAAAACGAAAAAATGACTCGAGTAAAAAAGTTGCGTAACAAAACGGCTAACATAAATTTCCCCAAAAAAAATACTCAAAACAAACACTCGCAAAAATAAACCTCAAAAACACATTTTACGACTCAAACACGGCCCATAACGCGAAAACTAACTGTCGGATTTACACCATCTTCGAACTCGTCCAAGAATTAAACCCAACAAATAGTTGAGAAAAATTTCAAAAATAAAAACCAAAAATTACGAACAGGATCGTCGGACATAAAAACGGTAAAATTGGCTGAAACATACATATAAACATATATAATACATAAAAATACACGAACAGCCCAAGACACGATAAATAATCACTGTTTAAAGAGTGGGAACAAGGCTAAAAAACATTAATAAAAACCAAACGTTTCGGCCGCAAACGCTAGCCTTCTTCAGTGGAAAATAATAAAAAAACAAGCAGGGAAAATTCCAACACGCAGGTGTTGGAAAAGCGTGCCACTAAAGTCTGAACAGCTTTAATGCTTTTGCTAGCAATGATAATAATTAGACAGCATTCAACGTGGAGCTGATCTCGAGAAAATTGAGTCCAAAGTTGAAGAGCTAGCATTTAAACAAAAAACTTGGAATTACTTACGTTTTGATTTCATTCAACTACCGTGTTGTGTTTTTGCATTTCAACACCGGAAAAGTGGAATTTACTATGTAGGAAAGGTACTTAATTTTTAGCGTTTAAAGTGACTTGGTTCCTTTCTTCTTTTTTTTTTGGCATAATCACGAAAAACGAAACTCTGAGAGAAACCAAACGGCAGAGTTGGTTTACACTGTTGATTATTTTAAAATCCGTTAATTCGGACTTAAGTCCGTTCCCAATTCTATAAAAGGAACCATTGGCGGCTCGTGCAATGTGGCAACAGTGGAATCCCTCCATTTAAACCTATGTAAAACAATCGATCTTCAGGAGGTGCAATGCACCCCCAAGATATCGATACTTTTGCATAGGTTTAAATGGTAAAAAGCATGGTTGCCAAATCGCACGAGCCGCCACTGAAAGGAACCAAGTCGGAGTTGGTTCCTTACGTGACTCGGATGAAGGTTTAACCTAATCAGCCAAAGGAACCAAGTTCTCATTTTATTTCATCATATGGACAATGACATCAATGAGGCTCACCAGCTCACTTTTACCTGGAATTTTGACGGGAAATAGATGTTATTACAGAAGAAGCACTTGTTGCTTCGAGATTCAGTATTGCTAGCTCTATCAATCAATAACTCAATTTTATCAAAAATGTCACTCGGTTCTTTTGTGACAAGTGCTGTCCAATTGAGCTTGTTTGGTGAGAAATTATGAAAAAAATAAATTTAGATCAGATGTATCTATAAGGAGATGAGTCAAAGGCGTTGTTTTTTGTTTTCGAAACTTTGGAGGGCTCTAGCTCAGAAGAGAAACAATTGCAGCACATACTCATGTAGGAAAATAAAGTCTTATATATATGTATGTTGACCCCAAAAATACACTCCATAAGTTTGGCACTCAAGTTTTGAAACACCCTGTTCTTGATATTTTGCTTCCCCCCCCCGCCCCCTTCACAAAAGACAACATCTTGACCATGCACATTTTTAAAATCACAGTTTGACTGTAGAGATATTTTCTCCCCCCCCCCCCCCCCCCCCCCCCCACTTAACGAAAAAGGGGAGAATGGGTCACCTATCTCTGATGTTCGTCGTGCGCGTGCACAGATTGTTCGGCTTTACGACTGCAATTTTGGCTTTCTTTATAATGCGTTTTTTGGGTTTATTAGTGGATTTTATGACTATTTGATGCCGCCAATGTAATTTTCAGACAATTTTACATCAGAATCAAAACTCTATAGCACTGTAGCAAAAGTTTGCAACAAACCCATTGAAAGCTGAAAAGAGAAAATTATTTGATAAGGCTCGATCTTTTTTACCCACATAAACTATAGACAATAGATATTTCTAAATCCCTCCACCTTTTAAACGGCTTGTTCAGGGATCAAACATGAGGTTGCGTTCTTTTGAAGTCAAAAAGTGTCATATTCGGAAAAGCCGTGATTCTAAATAATTTATTATTTAGAATATATTATTTATAAACAGTTTTTTTTATCTTTTTTTCCGTTTTAGGTGCTGTCAGCACTTGTTGCGATTGTCACGATGTAGATACGTAATATGCAGAAATTGAACACTTGCGAATTCATGAAACAATAATCCTTTAATATACAGAACTAACCATTTCAAGTGCCCTTTACACATCAAGCATTCTAGGGGTATAGATTAGTAGGTGTGGAGGTTTAAGAGGTTTGTGGATTTTAATTCCCCCTCTCCCCATTTATTTTCTTGAAAAGTATCGAAAGTTTACAGTTAAAACTATGCCATTATTCACTATAACGCATTGTCATATTATTTCTTTTTTTTTTCTGTTGCCGTCGGTCGATATCATTTTTCGTGTTGGAAAAGCAAAGTTCCATATGGACCTATAGTTTCCAAAATTTGAAGAAGCTTCCAGTGAAAAATTTTGTACACGCAACGAACTTTTTAGGATAGGTAAATAAGTTATTCCAGAGTCAATTCCATAGCCGCAGCGAGGAAACTGTCCAGGGGTGGAAGACACGTGACAGCCCCTCTCACTTTTTAGAGCAATTAATGCGAATTTTACCCCTCTGGCTCCCTGTGTTCTGGATTTTAAACACCTATTTTTCAACAAAACGCCAAAAATGTCCTCAAAAATCCCTTGATTCCATCGACGCTCATTGAGGGGCTTTCAATTTGCCGATCCCCCAGAATTTCAAATGTTTCCGATGCAAAGACCTGTTTAGTGTGACGTCATGAAAAAAATTGGTTCCAAACAAAGGCTCCGTCTCACTCGCTCTCGTGGGTTTTCCCATACGAAACACAGTCCAAATTTTCAAATACAAGTGCTAGTAAACAACACGTTCTTTACACGTTGTGTTTATCACACCATTGGGTTCCACGTCCCTTATAAAAATTTCCGATTGTTTCAAAAAATTTTCCGATTGGATATATATTCCCGCACTTTATTTCCCATAGAAATAATCGAAATTCCATAGAGACAATCAGAATTCGTGTAGATTCAAGCGCGCTGACTGCAGCAACGATAGGTCTCATGATTGAAATAAGGCGAAATCATCTATGGTTCTATTCTTACAGTTTTAACAGCCACTTTTTTCTCAGTGATAAAATATGAGCCCGCTATCACAAACTTTCTGGAACATCGCGCATCGATGCACAATCACAGTTATCAGTTTCTTAAGAGCACAAAATTCTAGGATATAGCCTCATCAGCACCATCACGGCATGTGTTTACCTCGAACAATAG